>CM037852.1:5066659-5354837 GCA_021234595.1 Delia radicum
AAACAAAAAATAACCAAATTTTTGACAATTTATCAAGGCAAACAACAGCAAACTTTAAAAATTGATCAACCTGTCAAATACAGATACAGTGCACTCGCGATAATGTTAACACTGCATTACGTGAACACCGCTTAATGTGAACACATTTTATTTTACATTGACTACTCTAAAAGGCGAACAAAGTTCGAAAGCCCTATAATGTGAACAGAAAAAAAGTCAATGTGTTAGTTGGAAATCCGTAAATACGTTAAGAATTTAATTTTTTCTAAGTTTTGGGATTCCCCTATTTTAACTGTTTCACTGCATTAAGGACAGAAGATACATCGAAACTATTTTAGTTGCTATTTTTATTTATTTTTATTTGATTTATATATACATATGTAGTATTTTTACATAAATCTTCATACAAATGTATGTAAATAATTTTCTTAATAAATCATTTACTTCTTTTATTCTGAATAAAATGTTAATTATTATTTTAATACGTATAATTAGTCTAAACTTATGGCATTATTGATACATTTTGCCTTAAATTTTTGGCATTCGGAAAGGTGAACAGCTCACAAACGTAAACACTCCCGGTTTTAATTAGTTCACGTTATCGCGAGTACAATGTAAATTGAAATAAAGTTCAAACGAATCTTTAATGAAGATTATCGTGTCCTCGTTATTGTTACAAACAAATATCACTTATGGAAGGTTCCATATGCTTTATTTCGAAATTTCGCATTATATTACTAGATCCTTTATAACATTTATTGTCTTTATCCTTATTAACTATGCGTATTTAATTAAACATATTCAATGTATTTAGGTCTTTTTGTTTCAGAAAAATACACAACAAAGCGACCTAACTAACATAACTGTTCGAATAATAAAAATATGAATTTTGTTTTACAATAAATAAATTTGTCTGTGTTTTTTGTTAATAATGGAAAAATTTGCGATGAAAACAATTATATTTTTTTTTTTATAAAAACATGTTTTTTGCTTCTACTGTAAAATTAATAAAATAATAAAAAAAATCAATATTATTTCAATAGTATTAGAGAAATTCAAAATATAAAATTAATAAAATGTTAGTTGGGGCGGTTTGCGTGAAAAAAAATTATTCAAAAAAACAGGGTCACTGACGAAGGTTCAATACCAGAAACTGCGCAGTCTGATTCAGAAAATTGAAAATTTACAATGTAGTTATGATTTTTAGAAAATATACTCATTCTTCTCTACCACGCCTTTCACAATTAAAATTAAATAAAATTGCAATTGTTTGAAGAAGACGTTTAAACTCAAACTCAAAAATCAATATTATTTCATTGGTATTAAAGAACGCAATACAGAAATCGAGAAACAGAATGTTTTACCAAAAGTTCGGTATTTGTTTCGGCAATCACAAGGGGAATACAGTCTCAACTAGAGACTCACATAGACTCTTTAAACACGTGTTAATTTAATACTAAACAAGCTTAAACCAATTTTTATTTAATCAATAACAGATATAATATTATCTAATTGTATATGGTTCCATATGAATTATATTATACATATAAAATTTTTTTACTCAAAATCTGAATTGGTTGAAAATGCCTATTTTTTTAAATCCGGTACAGAAATGTCAAATAAAAATACCCAATTTAGATTTCTTTATACTATTTTTTTTTAATTTTTCTATTATTGCAAAAAATTCAAAATCTTCAAGAAATATGCAGTCATAAGCATTTTGTGACAAATCCGTATAGTAAAATTAGTGAGTAAACGTACAGGGATATTAATTTACTGAAATATCGTTCATAGCACGACAATTTGTTTTATACAAAAGCGTATTAAGTTACAAAATGGATATGGAGGTTTTTTTTGCACAAAATTTTTACTTCAATTATGTTTAACCTTCCGTCCGTCCTCACACCTAATGTTTGTTACACGTTAGTTGTAATACACAACTAACGTGACCAACTGTTTTTGATCAAAAAGCGGGACTCGGCAGACGAAAAACTGGATTTTGGTGCAAAAAGAGGGATATTATAATTTTTTTTTGTATAAAAAAGCCTGGATTTTATGAAATTAGAAATTTTAAGTTTAAATCGCTTTAATAAAGACTTTAAGACAAGCTGAAACTATCAAATTAATTACAATTTGTGTTTGTTATAAAAGAACTCAATAAAGCTCAAATATTACTTCGAAAATTGTATGGAGAATTTTCTCATCTTATTAAAAAGTTTTCTTTTATCTCAAGAAGTTATTTTTCCAAAACAAATCTTTCAGTTAAATTTAAGTATTTCAGTATATTTTATGCCAAAAATTTGCCAGCCATTTATAAAAAATTCTGGAAAATACAAAAATTTTCTGTATTTTTTTTTTTACTATTTTTTTCCTAAAATGTTTTTAATTTTTTTTAATATTATTATCATAAAAACCCATAAACAAACTTCACTAGTAAAACACATGGAATTTGTGTAATTTTCTAAAAAAAAAAATTTACGAATAATATACATATTTTCTTAGCATGTTTGAAAAATTGTGCTTGGTGCAACGAATGTCCATTTTAGGCTTCGACACGACACTAACCCCTGGTTTCTACAACACGTTCGCCTCTACACGAACGGGTGACTACATGTATTTTGTTTTTGCATGGCATGTATTTTGTTATTGTTTTTAGACGAACGTGAAGCAAAACGTGTTCTAGAAACAGGGCGTAACAAAAATTTCGAAATACCATCACTCATTCTGATAACTTTATTTTAATTAAAAACTATTCAATTTCTAAAATATTAAGCGTTTTAAAATCATTATATTATTGTTTAAGAAAAATCTATTAAAATTTTATAAAATGAGAACATTCATTGCTCTTGCAACTTTATAATGTTATCGTTTAATTGTATTATTGAAAAAATATATTCAGAGTTAATATTCCAAAAAACTTATAAAGAAAAAATTCTAGTTTTATATATTATAAAAATAATTATTTTGTTCTCCAAAAAAAAAATATGGCATAAGGCCACTCCTAGAAAATGACGCACAACTTTAGGCCTATGTAGGCGTACCTGTTATATGGAGCTCGAACTTGTGTTTTCAAGTTTAATTATCGAGTTTTTTGGGCGTTTGTAACGAAATGTAATCGTTAAAATAATCAATACTTAAATAATTTTACAATTTAAATTTAAAAAAAGTTTTGAAGATCAGTAGTGCGATTCACTAACTTTCTTAACGATTTTGTAACGACAATTGTCGGTTGAATTACCGAAAATGTTATGCTGTATTTTTTTTAATATTTGACAAGAGATACCGACAGAAGTTGTAAATTTAAATTTTATTTGCTGTGTAATTTTATCAAGTAACGACAAAAATCGTTAACTTGAACTTCAAAAAAATTTTAGTTGATAACTTAACTATTTTTTTTTAGCAAAAAATATCGTTTTATAAAAAATTAAAGAATTACGCGAAACAAATTTTGTTCTTAATTATCGAATTTCGGAATTGCACTGCAGAAAGTTAAGTAAAATACTAGTCATTTGAAATTATGAGTTTAACTTATCTGTTTTAGTTTACTAAAATAAATTAAGTTAAAATCATACCAATTAAAACAATGTGTGTATGTAGCAAATTACATATATGTACATATAATCAATATCAATTTAATTTCGTTTCAATTCCAGTTTAATCATATAAAATTAAAATACTAATGAATTGAAATTTCATCCAAGACACTTAACCCTCTTGTGTGTTTAATCATAGCTAACGTAAGCTCTCTCATATGTGTTAGTTGTTCTTTAATTTCAACAATTACAGTTTCCTTTTTGTTTTAAGTTGTTGTTGTTGTTGTCTCTACATTATCTTAATCAAAGACCACAACCTTTGTATTTATTTTTACTTAAACAATTATTAAACTTAAACCTTATTTAAACCCAAAAAAAAAAAAAAATTCATTTAATACCGCCAAAAATATATTTGTCATGTTTTTAGTGTTTAAATTTCTAAAACTAACAGTCATTTAAACTCATTTTTGATATGTTCGTTCATCCATGTATGCATTAAATATCACATAGAAGATATATTTTGTATACCTACAAAATTTGTAAGTTGTTTTCTTGTTATTGCTAGCAACCAATATCATCATCATCATGAACGAAACGAACGGCAGGCCAGGCAAAACAGCCAAGCAACTTATATAAAAATAATCGAATTTCACCACCACAGAAAACTTTGCATCTGGTTTATTTTTTTACTTTTTTTTTCTGTTTTTCATTCCTATTTTTTAAAATTTTTGTTGATTTTCTACCCAACACACAGTGAGTGTATGTAGTATACAAAACATTTTGAAATTGTACAACACAGCGCTGTTTTTTTTCTGTATTTAAGTTGTTTTCTATATCATGCATAGGCTTGGTTAAATTAACATGTACCCATTTCTATGGTATTTAAAAAATAAAATTATACACGTCGTGATGTATAAAACAGACAAATGATAAAAAAAATCGATTTTTTTCTATGAATGTAAGAAATATTAAAAAATTAAAAGAAATACAAATAAATACGAGAATTTGTTAACCCTAGAAAGTCATACTTATTTCAGTTCGATGAAGAATGACCTCTAAGGTTAAAACGGGTGATATTTAAATAACAGAAAATTTGTAAACTTTTTTAAAAGGAATACCTATTTTTGATATGTGTGCAGATTTTTACTTTTGAGTATACATTTTCCGTACCGTTCTTTCAACTTTTTGTAAACATTATTTTATATATTTTCGATTTTAAACAATCTTTTTCTAAAATGCTTTTGTTTCCAGGCTCCGAAATTAACATTTATTTTTAAATTTTGGACAAGGCTTCCTAAACTGCTCTGCTTTTTAAAATTTGGATTTTAATTTTTTTGTGCAAAAAAAAAAAAATTTACATATTTTTTCAATCAAAATTGAAAGTTTTTTTTTTTTTACAAAAATGCATTAAAATAAAACAAAAATGAATGTTGACAAACTCATATCAAACGCATAAAAATGTGAGGAATCCCAATTAAAGTTATATCCATGGGTTATTTTTTGACTTTTATTTTTTCCAGCAAAAAAAAATAAAAAAATATTTTTACAAAAATGTATTTAACTAAAAAAAAAACAAATATTCACAAGCTCATATCATAAAAGTAAAAAATAAATGTTATTTTTGCGCGGAAAAAAAACAAAAATATCTTATATCTGCTCAAAAACATAAAAGTAAAAAAAACTAACTTTTTGCACCCGACTTTTATGATAAAAGGAATACAGGGACCTATGTTTTCACCTGTATTTTAAATCGGTCGCAATTCTGTATGCAAAACATTCAACTAAATAACTCTGGCACAGCAACTGGCAAAATATCATGGTTCTAATAAATCTCTCAAAATTTAACATCTACAAGCTTTTTGTCAAGATTTTTTCTTTTACAAAATATCGAGATTTTGAGGCAGATGTTGCGAAACTTTTGTTTACACAGTCACGATAACCCATTAATGTCCACAGAGACCTAGATTAGATAGAAATCTGAAATTTAGTTTGAAAGTATCTGAAGAAGAGGGTTAATATTTGATACATATTGTGCCATAACAGCGACATGATATACGATTTTCGGATAAACGGAAATTAGCCAATTGTTTACCCCACCCTTAAAAGTAAGATTGAGCAGCTAAAGAGAAAGCTAAAGAAATTTATCTGTATGATATTAATGAATTTTTGCATAAAAGCAATGAAGTTTGCACATGGAACTCGTCTATTGAAACTTTTTATTAAGTTAATGCAAGTGTTCATAGTAGGTATATAATGAAAAGTATTATTTTATTTTTAAAAACCTGACAATTTAAAATGAAAATGCAACTTTAAAGATCAACAATATATACAAAATTAACAAATTTCATAAACTCAATGAAAAAGTTTCATTAAAAAAACAGTTGCATAAAAAGTATGAAGATTTTCATAAATTTAAAAGACATTTTTCATTCAGCTTGTGAAAATAAGTTACATTAGTTTACTAAAGATTTTCATTATTCTTCGTCCACTAATATTCTCTGAGTGATATAAGACTAAAAACGAAAAATATTAAAAAATGTTCTCCTGTAAAATACTGTTATGCCACTTAAGATAATTCGCTGTCATAATTAGATAACACGGATGGCATAAATATGGCTAAGTTCTGTAGCGCGACATTGTGTTTCAGGGAGTGGTGTGAATGGTTATTTTAAGTATGTGATGATTTTCTGAAATAATTTTCTCATGCTGATATTAGGACATTGGCCAAGGAGTACAATATGAAATTCTGGACACTATTATATGGAAGGCAATGGATCGAAGGAGAAGGTGCGAAATGGTCAGGAAAGTTGTGAAATGAATAGGGTTATGAAATTCAAAATCGGTCCCATATCAAACTGTATTGTGGATAACCTCTCTACTGCGTAAGACATATACATACGTTTTATCTTACGTCCACTCTGCGTATGTTTTTTAATTTCGACGCAACAGGCGAACCTTTTTTTTATTTTGACTACGCAGTTAATTACTTAAAAATAAATTACTTGACGATATTCCCCTAACGTTATACGAGAAAAATATCAAGGTTAACCTCTTTTACGATTACGTGTTAACGATTTTTTTTGTCGTCCATTGTATAGCAGACCTCTATTTTTATATTGCTGTATACATTTTCTTTCTACAATACAAAATAGTCACGTATAAATTGTGAGAAATTGTAAAAAAGAGTAGTAGATTTTTTTTATAGCGCTAAAACAAAAAGAAACAACTTTTAAGAGTTGCCACTAAAACAACTAACGGTAATCAATATTTTAAGTTTTTGTTTTCTCAATTTATCAATGTTGATTTAATATGGACAAAAACACACTCGCATTTTCATTTTGAAAATTTAAAACCTTGATATTTTATATTGTATGTATGTATATAGTGGTTTTAAAAGTGGCAACCCTAAAATTGTGAAATTTTGTTCGAGTATTGTGTACAATAATATCTCGTATATATCAGCTGCCATACAATGGAATATTCCCAAAGTGCCATACCGTTTTCTCGTATACCTACATTATTTTCGTTTTTTCTTTTTCTGTTTTCAAATACAAATATACTACTAAAATACTTTGCTACATTAGCACAACGGCAGAGTGTGTTGTGCATAATATTTTGTAGATTGTATATTTATACTGGCTGGCGACTGGTTCTTTCGGTTGCTCGTTTCCATTTTGCTTTTTTTTTTTTATTATTTTTTATATACCACCACCACACAATACTACTTTATACCAACCATTAGCCCCAGCCGTACCCAAATGTATGGCATTTTCAACCATTGCCAGATGAGAATTATTTCATATTCCGTTTTGTGTTCGTTCGTTTTTCAACATTTATTCGGTGACTAAAAACTAGAGATGGGCATGTTAGTGAATTTCGACTCACACTCACTCACTCTCTCTCACGAGAGAATAATTCCAATCACTCACGAGATTTGTTTTTTACTCCCACTCACTCACGCTCACGGGAGTAAATTTGGAATTTGCTTACGTGAATCACGCAAATTCACGAAAAATCTTACCAAGTAAAAAATTACAATGTAAAATTAAGGTTAACTGGGAATGTTTAACTCAAATTTGGTCTGAATTTGTAATTTAATTTGTATTTTAAAGTCCCAACAATATTAAAACGGTAAAAAAAATGAAAGAAAATATTAAAAACAAAAAAAAAAACATTTTTTGGTAAAATTCTACTCACGCACACTATCTAACGCAAAAATTTGAATCACGCACACTCACTCATGAAGTTTTTCCTGCTCACACTCACGAAGTATTTTTTCTACTCGCACGCACTCACTTACAAGTGACTAAAATTGAGTTCCACGTGAAAGAAAATATTAAAAACAAAAAAAAAACATTTTTTGGTAAAATTCTACTCACGCACACTATCTAACGCAAAAATTTGACTCACGCACACTCACTCATGAAGCTTTTTTCCTGCTCACACTCACGAAGTATTTTTTCCTACTCGCACGCACTCACTTTCAAGTGACTAAAATTGAGTTCCACGTGTGATTCACGTGAATCTTGCAAAATTCTGCTCACGTGCCCATCTCTTTTAAAAACGGTTTTGAGGTACAAAACGTTTCTCTTTTTTCCCCGAGATATTTGTACGTATTGCCATTGTGTAGTGTTGTAAAAGTTGTACTTTGTAATGGTATGTGTTAGTTCAAAATCGACCTAAGTGTGGTGTGATGGTGGTGGTGGTTTTTATATTTATTTTTTGTATTATTGAGTTTACATAAGCCAGTCACTTTAGCAGTCAGTCAGCCAGGCGAGCAAGCAAAACTGGCAAGCAGTAATATAGTAGTACAGTGAGTTTTAAAAATTTTCAGCCCAAGATTTTTTCTTATGAAATGATGTTAAGGGTTCTAATTTTTAAGATATTAACTCAAAAGTTTGACAGTAGAATCTACTCAAAATGACAGTTAAAACAGCTGTAAATTCAGTTGTTCAATAAGTTTTGGGTCTTTGGTTTAATAAAGGATTTTTAAGGTTGTTGTTTAATAATTTTAAGTATTCAATATGATTTGGATCTTTGGTTTAATAAAGTATTTTAAGGAGTTCTTTAATAATTTTATTTTAAAATTTTGTAATGATTGTGTGGTTGGGGAGTCACTTTTGCAGTACTTATTATTTGAATTAAATAGTTTTAAGTTACATTGCACCCCTTCATATTGTAAATAAATAAAATGAATTTTAAATGCAATTGCATTTTTAAAGCGCATTTTTGTAGGTCATGAAATATTTTCAACTCAAAATTTAGCTATTTTTAACTTTTGAAAAATAACTAACAAATGCAATAAAATATACCTAACAATGTCGTAAAAATAACTGAAAATTTATTACTGAAAATTGGTTAAAACTACTGTTTTTAACAGTTATATTTTCGGTATTATAAAATATTTTTTTCTTTCAATTACAATAAAAATTTGTATTTTATTTCTTTTTTGAGTGTTATTAAGCAAAAATGACTAAACAAATCCATATTTTTTTAAAAACTAATTTTAAATGATCTTAAACTTCATTCGTACTGAACCACAAAATACGGATGTAGCGTTTTTTTTCAAGTTTTCAACTTTCAAATTCCATACAAATTTGAAATCAAAAACTTGAAAAAAAAGAAAATGCATATTTTGGGGTTCAATATGAAGAGAAGGAAAACCTAGAATAACCAGCAAATATGAAAATGCCAATTCATTTGATAAAAAAAATCTCTAAAAACTAGCAAATATCAAAATAAATTAATAATGATGTTATCAAATCGAGATTTTAAACCGAAGCGGGTTTAAATTTTCAAAAGAAAACCTCAAAAGTAAAAATATGCAGATCTGGTATTCAATGAAGAAATCTCGAAAAATCTCGAAAAGATTAAAATAAATTAATACCAATGTTATAAATTCGAGATTCTTTGGAAATCATACATTTTCCGCAGAAGCGATTTACAATTTTTCACAATTTTCTTGATCTGTGACCTAATTATAGTTATGTCCAGAGAGGATAAAAAATTACAAATGACAAAAGGAAAAAAAAAGACTTTTTAAAAGAAAAGAAAAAGAATTTGAGAAAAAGGTATTTCAAGGAATGAAAATTAAAAAAAAGTCAATTTCAAAGCTCAAAAATCATAATAAAATGCTGGTTTTAAGCACAAAAATTAAAAATGGCAAAATAAGAAAATTATGAGTAAAAATGGCAAAAAAAAAGTTACAATGACAATTTGTCGTCTCTGGTTATGTAAAAAAAAATTCTTTTAAATCTTAAAAATAAAACTTGGCTTTAACTAAATTTAAGTACTTTTTACGGGAAAGTGGGACCAGGTAGAGATTTTCTGCTCTACATTTTTGTTGTCCCAATCGTTTACAAAAATTAATTCTTACCTGAATAATTATAGGTACCAAAAACCTTGGTCAAAGTGTTAAAGCCTGCAAGGAATAATTGAAAGATAATAGGTTATTAGAAGAGATGTCACTAATATTCGGTTACTATTCGGTATTCGGCATGATTTTACTATTCGGCCGAATAACGAATAATAGCACTATTCTAAAAAATTATTCGGTTGGAAAAAACTTGTGTTTATTAAATTTATATGAAAACAAATAAAGGAACTAGAGTTGTGTAGTTCGTGAACGACCTAGTTCAATTGAACTAGTTTTTTCTGTGAACTAGTGAGCTGGATCACAATCATCAGCTCTTTTAGGTCTTTCGCTCTTTTCGTTCTTTTTGTCTTTTGAGTAATTATATTTGTTGTTTATAATTTTGTAATACAGCTGTCTAAAGCTATGTTTTCATTCAATGTATTAATTTTTAGATTTCCCGATGATGCTGTCCAAAGGGCAGAGAAATATTGAAAAATAAAAATATTTGAAAAATAGACCTCGAGCTTGACTATTATTTAAACTTAATTACAACAAAAAGGTCGACAAATTAAAACTATTTAATTAATAATATTTCTTTCCTTTATGTTGCTTTTGAGTTTTTCTTAATGTTGCCAGCTCAATTTTTTTTAAATTTTTTTTTTTTAAATAATTTAAAATTTTTATAATTACGTACAATCATTTTAAATCTATTTTAAATTGTTGAAGTATTCTCCGATAGTAAATTTAATAGAAAGTTACACATTTTGTTTCGCATCAGCTGATTCAATTCACTTCAAATAGTTCGTGTCGCACAGCTCAATTTAGGATAAAGAGCTGTTGAACTAGAAGAGCGAAATAGTTCATTGAAAGGAGCTGAACTGTAAAGAGCGATCTTTAGAAAGACCTAAAATGCCCAAGCCTAAAAGGAACTATTGGTCAAATATTCAGTAAAGTTCCGAAAAAAACTTAAAACTTATTAAATTTGATCTCGATGGGAGAACAATCAAAAAGTTTTGTTATTGACTTAATAAAACAAGCGCAGCATGAAAGCAATATGCAAGCACTTATAATTGGAAGTCATGGTACTCCAATTTCTAGCTGAAACATAAGAGCAGTACAAATTATCTCTATTATATTCTGTGTTTAGCTATTTTTTTTAGTGGCCCTCTAATATGCCAACGCATTTTGATAGATTTTTGTTGGGGTACAAAAAGAAAACTATGGTATTGCTACTTTAATTAAATATAGCCTTTAGTTATGACATTCAGTAAAGTATTGCGAGATCTTTAAACAAAAAAGAAATATTGTTATAAAAATATAAAAAAATTTCCATCAACTTTTGTGGGTTTCGAACCCGGGTCTGCCAAACGATAAAAAAAAATTGAGTACACAGGAGCTCCACGACTTGAGCGACATAAATTTGTAATTAAAATTAAAATTTTGAATAAGATTTTAAGAATTATAAAACTTTAAAAATTGTTTTATAAAATTTTTATACATTTGTAAAAGTTCAACAATTATTATATACGATTATAAATGACAGTCACTGTATATGAACACACAAACGAACAAATGAATGTATTATATGACTCAGTCATGGTTAAACTAAATTTTTGTGCTTGTTTATGAAAGCAAAATAAAAAATTTAGATATAGATATTTTTTTAACAGGAAATTGTAGAAGTTTTTTTTATATATATTTTTTTTTTATTGATTTTCTTGAAAAAAAAAACTAAAATATAAAATTAAATTTTTGTAATAATGACTTTAAACTTTTTTTATCACTTTCTTTTTTTTTCAAATTTAGTCCTAATTCAAAGTCCGTTCAAATTTAAATTTCTGTTATGTTTCCACAAATTACAACCCTGGATATTTTAACAATTTGTATTTGTATTATAAGTATTGACACTTGCTCGTATGATAAATTCACCTCAATTTAGTTTTTTTTTTTATTGTTTCTTTTTATCATCCTCCGACCAACAAAACACTACTTATGAAAAAAATTCACTAATAACCATTTGTTTCGTTTGTTTTGATTATCTTAATTTGCCGCTTATTTATCAAAAGTAAACAATTGCAATCCATTTAACACTTTGCATGTGTAACTATAAAGAAGTTACTCTGTATTCGAATTGCCTAAACGGAACTAAAATGAATGCGATATGAATTCGAAGCCATAAAAAATTAACTTCACAATTATAAATATTTATATATGGCCATATCACTTATATGTAAATATAGGAAATTGTTATAGATTAAATATATATCTATATATATCTACATATATATCTATATATACATATATCTATATATATATATATCTATCTATATCAGATATAATTATATATTATTGATATATTTATATCGAATTTTATATGGTGCCATATATGATCATATAAAATTATATATAAACTTTTTTACTTTGTCTTTTGAAAATTACTCTTTTTGGAACTAAATTTTGATAGGATTTATTTGAAATTTTAGTTTTTGATCTGTCTTAATAAAGTATTTCTCTTTGGAATGTAGATATGTCGCGTCCTTGGTCTACTTGAGGATGGTTAAATATGAATTATTTCTTTAATTTCTCTTATCTGCTATAAATAAAAGATCTATGAATTTCACGTTGTGCTGGTTACACTCTCCATTGGTAAAGCTTTTTGTCGATGTTCAATGACTCTTTTATGAAAAATTCTTAGAATCTGGGTGGTATCTATAGAAAAAAGTCAATGGCATAGATACCAGGTCAGCGCCAGGCTAAAAGATTGATCTCTTTTTCCAGTAGCGGGTCGAGGCGACTCTTGTCGCTTGAAAGGGGGGGGGGGGGTTTAAGGACCCTGGCGTCGTACTTAACTGGACACTGTAATCTCAGATACCATCTGCACAAGAAGGGTCAATCGGACACGGATTTGTGTAGGTTTTGCGAGATGGTGTCTGAGACCTCGGAGCATGTTCTCTGCGAATGTCCCAGGCTTTGTGATAGGAGACTTAGGTTTCTAGGTGATCGCTTCATTTCGCCTTCCGACATCGCGAACATTTTGCCTAATAGGATAATTGGCTTTATAGGTAGCTTGAATCTGTAGGTAACCTTAGGCAGCACAAAAGACCTACATTGGTCGCGGTGCATAGTGCCTTCTGATCTAATCTAATCTACCAGCAATTCTCCATAACATCAGGGTTTCGAGAATCTAATCTAAAGTTACGAAATACTCGGGGTTTCGCTATATTCGGGACGTTAAAACATTGCGTATTATGATTTATTAACAAAATTTGTTATGTCATCTGAAAGTCTTGTACCTATATTGCATTCAAAACTCTGGTTTAACCTTTGAGAAATCGTCCATTGAATCGCCCGTTGAATTAATAGCAAATTTTAATGAACTATTTCTCCGAGAAAACTTAAATCTGAACAGTTAGGACTTTTAGATGATATAAAAAATTTGTTCCAATAAAGCTTAGTTCGAGATATTTTAACGTCACGAAATATTGTTTTTTTTTTTTTTTTACCTTTAAGATATCTCGAATACCTGATGTGATAGAGAAAGGTCAACTTCGGATTCAGCGCACCTGGACTCTTTAGAAAAGTATGTTTTAGTTTGAAGTTTTCGACATTTCTAAAATTTTTTAGACCTTTGATGTCATAAATTTTAAATTTGTCCAACGATTTTGTTAAAAATGATTTTGTTTTTTTTTTTTTAAAGTTATTTTTCGATTTTTTCGATTAAACAATATTGCAAAGGTTATTAAAAACTTGGCCAAATCGAAGCAAACAATCTTGCTAGTTTTTTGGTTTTGTAAAACAATTTCTATTCCAACACTAACAATTGTTTATTTCATGTTCTTTATTTTAGATAAATGGCCCAAAACTGCCAATGGTTTACCTAGCACAGCGGGTACCACAGCCACAGTGGCCTTTATAAGAAGAGAAAAAATTTACATAGGACATGTTGGTGACTCCGGTATAGTGTTGGGATATCAAAATGAACATGAACATTTCTGGCGAGCGAAACAACTAACAACGGATCATAAACCGGAATCGGTTGAAGAAAGAAGCCGCATAATGAATTCAGGCGGTAAAGTTGCAGTAAAGTCGGGTGTACCGAGAGTTGTATGGAATAGACCAAGAAATGGTAAGTTTTGAAGAAAGCAAATAAAGCATAAGTTTTTTTTTCTTCTAACTAATAAGAAACAATTCTAAATTTTAGCCAGTCATCGAGGACCTATTAGGAAAAAAACACTTGTGGATGAAATTCCCTTTTTGGCGGTGGCCAGAAGTTTGGGTGATTTATGGAGTTACAATTCAGAACGCAATGAATTTGTTGTTAGTCCAGATCCAGATGTTAGAGTTATACCAATAAATCCTAATACATTCCGTTGTTTAATATTTGGCACCGATGGCTTATGGAATGTTGTAAGTGCGCAGGAGGCAGTTAACACGGTAAGGGAAAAAGAAATTATAAATGAACGTTTACAAGCCCAAAGGGGTGATAGTCCACATGAGGGTAATCAATGGACAAATCCCAGTAAATCTTTAGTAGAACAAGCCTTAAAAACTTGGTCGGCTAAAAAGATGAGAGCTGATAACACCTCAGTGGTTACTGTGATACTATATCCTCCGGGACAAGGAGATCATAACTCAAATACATCGGCTTCCTGCAAAGATACCTGTACTCTAACAAATCCTCCCTCCTTTGTACAACCAATAAGTTATGGTGTCGAATATACAACCTATAAAGAAATGGCCTTAAAATATTTACCACCCGAGGCCTATAGAAATTTCAATTATTATGCGGATGAATCGGATACCGAAGAGGCCGATACTGATGAAAGTGAAGAAGAGGAACAAGGAATGATGAATACCAAAACTCCCGGAGATTTACTGACAAATCATATGAATTACCAACAACAATTAGCCGCTAATAATTGGAATTGGCAGCAAACTAACATAAATACCCATAATGTTGCATTAAATCAAAATGAAGAGGCTGAGGGTGAGGATGAAGATGAAGATATGGAGGAAGAAGACGATGAAGATGAGCCACCAGTAGCTAATGAACGAGAAGTTTGTATTACTAATTATCAAAATTATGTTCTTATGGAAGCAGAAGAAACTAATAACGCCACAGATTCGTATATTAATACCTTTACCGAAACCTATAATACCATATTAACAGCAACACCACATGAAGAATGTGCTACTTCTGCAGCTATCAGTGCTGCCTCAACTTCTTCATCCTCTTCGAGTAATAGCAACTCAAATTCAAATTGTCAAAGTGTTACACCACCCAATGGTATACATGCCATACTACAAGAACAACAATTATATCAACAACAATGTATGTCCGAAGAAGATGGTTACTCATTAACCAAATTGGAAACCAGAAGAGAACAACAAACATTAAAAACTTCAGGAATTTCCCACGCAACAGCTGAGTTGGCGACTAGTGCACAAAACTTTAAAATCTTTCACGATGCTAATCATCCGACTAACCAACAACAAAATCCACAATTGAATATGTATCATACAAATACCGATGAAAGATTTTATCATCTTCATCATCAGCAATTTATGCCACAATTGCAGCAACAAAAACCTTTAGAGTTACATTCTTTGCTGCAGCAGGAACGGGAAGAAGAGCAACAGGTGGCCTATGAACGTTTACAAATGGAAAATAAATTAGCTCAACAACATCAAAATATAACTGCCTATGCCTGTTTACAAGCCGTTAGACCTACGGAAACCGCATTACCATTAGTACAACCTGCAGTAACTACACCAGTGGAAGAAGAAACATTTGCTTTAGAGGAGGAAGTAGAATATCTCGAGGAAGAATTTTTAAATGAAACGAAATCCATTACTATAGAACCAGATAAATCCGTACAAATTCATGAAATATCCTCCTCATCATGTGAATATATAGCACAAGAGGAAGAAACCTTTGTTCCACCTTTCAGTAGCACAATGCATTGCAACGCCTCACAGGTTATAGGAAGTATAGACGTTTTACCAGATGTAATCTTTGAATCCCCAGAAGAAACCGAAAAAGCAGATGTAGTATTAAACGCCTCTTCGAAATCTACTTCTTTAACGATCTCCAAAAATAAAATTCGTCTTCCACCGCCATCGCCACTTGCCTTAACACCCATAAAATCAAGCTTAACGCCTCACACGAAACGTTCAAAATCCTCATATTTATATCCAAATGTACCTAATGAAAATTTACAAAGAATCTCACATACAAACCAACATAGTATTTTCTCTAACACAAAACGGGCAGCAGTAGTAGCTGGTAGACGTAGTATATGTATGACTCCCTCTAGTAGTAATATGGCACCACCTGCCGCTACATCAACACCTATGATCCAAAGACAATTGCGTAGTACAACTGCACCATGTTCGCCAAATACTCCTATTGATTATGGTAAACGTACTTTAAGAAACCGTAACTCCTTGGCCAAAGATATGAAAGCTAAAACATCATTAGTGCAAGCAGCTCTTAAATATCCACATAATGCAGTTACCCGTAATTTTCTAAGGACAACAGCCGCCAGTTTGTTACAAGGGAAATCAACACCAACCATGCTTTTAAATGATAGCCACTTAACAGCCTGCAATCGTAGATCTCTTGGAGTCTCAAATTCAGCACGTTCGGTTAATCGCAGTATTAAAACAAGTCGTAGAGATAAGGACAGAAGTAGTATGAATCAAAATAAAGGAAATTTACAACATTCTGCACATCATCTCAATTTAAGATCCAGACAGAGTCCGCCTTCATCTCCCACAAATACAAATACTTCTGCATTAAGAACACCTTCAGCAGCTGCCACCTCACCTGTGATTAAACGTGCCTCTCTAACAGATCGTCGTTCACTTCGTACCATACATACACGTTCCTCGTCAACGAAAGGTTCCCAAACTATGGGAAATTTCAGTAAATCTACTAGAACTCAAAGTACGGGCAGTAATTTAGCCGTTCCGCCACCTTCACCAAAAATGATTAATGCTGCCGCCGCAGTAGCAGCCGCTACTAGAGCAAGATCTTTGCTATCAGCAAAACATGTAGCAGCCGCAAATGGAACACAATCGGTGGTATCAGCAGTATTTGGTAAAAGAACAAGTTTAAGAAGTAATGGTACAACAAGTGTGTGTGTAAGTAGTTCACCCAGCAATTCTAATTCCTCAGTTACCTCTAGAACCCATCAAACACTAAAGGGCCGTATAGTAAAAAAATTGAAACGATAAAATGGACCTTCCCATGAAAGAAAAACAACGTAGTTTTTGACTCAAGATTAAAAAAGAAACTTTGTGGAAATAACAGTCGAGTTTTTTAAACAATTTTATACGTCTAAAGCTTTATTACGAGTCATAAAGCTTTTACTATTTTACGAATTAACAGATTTTTAAAGAAATTAATCAGCAACCATATAAACAAGCTTCTTTCTGGTACTTTAAGAAAAAAAGTTTTTAAAAAACTTTGGCTATAAAACAATTTTCTATTGTGCTTAAAGTTTATAGAAAAATAGTTAGCTTTGAAATAGCTTTTGATATAAAATAATATGATCTGCTTCTTAAAAAAGTTCTAAAGCTTTTGAAAAGTTCGTGTTGAAGAATTAATTTTAAAGTTTTATTGTGCTGTACGTTTAGAAAAGTCTTAAAAAAGCTTTCGATTTAAAACATTCTTATTACCTTAAATTGGGTTTAAACTAAAAGATTGAACAAAGTAGTAACAAGAAAACTAAAAATACATTTTATAACATCTATGACTTGAAATATTATTATTAAAATCATTTTTAAACATTCAAAAGTGAAAGCTTTTAAAATAATTGAAATGCTAACATCTTTTGTAAAGCTATTTTTGCACAGCAGTAAATTTATTTGAAAGCCTATGAGATATAAAATGTCACTTAAAATTAGTTTTATCAGGGGTGCGACGAAAATCGAAAACAACAACAATAAATTTTTCAATCTGGAATATTTTGTTGTTTCAAAATAAAATTTGACTCGTTTTTTGTATATATCGTTTTGTTTTAATCAAAACTTTAAATTTAGGCAATAAAAAATCATTTTTATTATACAAATCGTAAAATATTAAGCATTGAAAATCCTATCGGTTTCATTTTCGATATTCATCACATGCCTGTATATCAAAAGCTTTTTTTTTTTAACAATTTAATATTATTACCAGGGCTAGTAAAGACAATTTAATCAAATTTCATTTAAAAGCTCTTAATTAAAGCAGTAAAGTGAAATAACATTTTAATGTATATAATGACTATAAACGCTTTATTGCAGATTTATAAAACTCATTTTTATAAATAAAATGCTTTCACAAGCTATTATAATTGCAACTGACTGCTTAACGTTAAAAGCTTTTAAAATTATTAAACAAAAAAGCTTTCAGTATAATTTTCCAAGAAAAAAATAAAAATTTTAAAAGCTCTTAATCGTAAACAGCTTAAATATTTTAATATTTTTTTATCTGTTTATAATTAAAATCTTTTATAAAATTTCTAGTCTAAAGCTCTTTATTTAAAGCAGCAACATTTTAAAGCTGCTTTAAACAGAAAGCTTTAACAATAAAATATAAAAAGGCAAATGCTTCAGTTTTTACATGTATTTGTAGAATTGTTTTAAACATCAAACTTTTAACAATCTTTTAAGCATTTAAACAAACACCAATTAAAACCTTAAAATTCTTGCAGAATTAAATGATTTCAGAAATGAGCTTTAAAATTTCTTAACAATATGTTAAAATTTATTTTTTAAGTTTGACTTTGTGATATCAGCAAAGAGAGCTACATTAAAAAGAACTTTAAATTAATATAAAGTTACCATGCCAAAGTGTGACTTGTTTTTACGGACTCAAAAGCTTCAAAATAGTAACTTTATTTAAAACTCTGGTAAACAAAATATGTAAAAGCTCTCTTTGCTGATATCACAAAGTCAAACTTAAAAAATAAATTTTAAAGCTCATTTCCCAAAACTTTAAATTAATATAAAGTTACCATGCCAAAGTGTGACTTGTTTTTTCGGACTCAAAAGCTTCAAAACAGTAACTTTATGTAAAACTCTGGTAAACAAAATATGTAAAAGCTTTTAAATGATCTTAAAGAACAGAACCTTAAAACGACACGCTACAAATAGTTTAACTTAATATTGGGTCATGAATGTTTAGTACAAAATGTCAAAATTAAATAAATAAATTATTGTTTTTAAACCAAAAAAAAAAAAAAAAAAATCATCTTGAAAAGTAATGAAACTTATATACAAAATAATATATAAGAAAATATTATTTAAATAATAAAAAAAAAATACTATAATTTATATTTATCCATAAAACTAATTCTGTTTACATTTGTAATCAAATTTTGATTTAATGAAAAATATTTCATTTATAAAATTTTATACTATAATGTAAATAATTTTATCTTTAAAAATCGTATAAGTATATTTATTTTAAAATTTTATTGTACTAACAAATAAAAATTTGTATTAACAAAAAATATTTTAAAATATTAATTTAGCTTATACACAGTTTTTTAAAAAACTTTTTTTTTTTTTTATACACAATCAGAAAAAGATGCTATAATTTTAATTTTTTTTTTATATTTAAAACAAAACACTCATAATTCGAATATTTGTAATGAATTCTTAATGATTTTTTCCCTTCATTTGTATGAAATACCATAAATTTCATTATATGTATTCTGTAAATAATTTAATTAAAATGTTTTCTATTATTTTTTGAGTCTTTACTATTAGTTTTATAGGTTTTGTATTTTCATGTTTAAATAACATTTATTCAACGTGGTTTAGTGTTGTTTTAGGCTAGTTAAAATAATATAATCTAGAGATTTATTAATATTTTAGAGATAAAATATATTAAATAAATATAAAAAAAACTTCCATTAAAAAAGAAATTTATGAAAAATAAAGTATTTTTTCAAAAATGAATATTAAAACTAATTTATATTTGTGTTTTATTTGAGAAATGTGTTTAAAAGGTAAATAAAATATAAAAAGATTTAAATGAATCTATTTCAAACCAAAAACCGTAAGTTTTGCATGGAAAATATGCAAAATTGAACACATTGAATATGGTTCGTGGCTTTGTTAGTTTTCGTTTTTATACTACGCCTGTGCTTAACCCTCTAACCGGCAAGCCCGCCTCTAGGCGGGGCATTTTAAATTTGCCATAAGTTCGCCAAAAAAGTGTTTTATTAGAAAAATGTAAGCTATATCGATAGAGAACGAAGTTAGCCACATATTTTGCGAATTAATGTTTTGTGTACATGTCATGGTTTGGAAGCGAGCAAACGTTATAGTTAAAATTTTCAGTAATTTCAAAAAATAAATATTTTGAAACAACCACAATTTTGAAATGTCCTTAAAACACATTTCTGTTAACATGAAACCATTCATATTCCACACAAAGGAAGATTAAAGCTTAAACTTTTGGAAAATACTCTAAGTTTGTTCCAAGGACATACAGGACTTTAAAAGGATACATATAAAGGACATCATCTTATCTTGAAAACAAATGGACGGATTTTTATGAAATATGGCAGAAATATTATATTTGGTAACACTATCAAAGCTTTAAAGTTTCGTCAATATATATTAAAGTTAAGGTTCGTTTTCGCTCGATTTCGCGTTTTTCGAAAAACGAAAATCGCCATATCTTTTTATCTAAAAGCTCAAAACGACTAATTTTTGAACTGTTGTTATATCATTGTAAGAAGAATAATTTATGCCTTAACTTTTTAAATTTTATAGGTTAGTTTTTGAGATAGCCTCTAAACCTATTTTGACCCATATCACCTTAAATAGGCAACAAAAAAAATTTCGCTAAAACAAAATATTCTACTCCAACTGTGATCTTAGCTATAAGAATAATTCAACTGTGATATTTTAATTTTTTGAGATTTATTTTTGCATTTATTTTTAATTAATTAAATCTGTTTTGTGCCGTTCATTAAATGTCGTATAAAACCTGTGATGTGTATTTTTTAAAAATGATGTAAATTTGACGAGAAGACTAATTATTTAATAAAAAACGAATCCCTGAGGATGTCGGAAAATACCGACGAAACGTAGGAATACGAAAAATGAAATAAAAAAGTCTTTTATTTACGTTTAGAAAATCCATGACCTTGAAAGCCTAATTAGAATAACTCTAAGAATAACACAAAATTTAACTGAAAAAGGTCATTATATATATATATCTTATTTTATGACGATTAAATAAGCGAAAAACCACGAATTTAAAAAAAGAATATTAATTAATTTTATTAACAAAAATTAAATGTCTGCCCGTCTCAGAAAATGTTCTTCGAATGAAGTTTTACAAAAACATAAAATTCAAATTTAACAGAAAAATATAAAATACAAAGTTTTTTACAAAAAGCAAGTACTTTGTATATCCCAACAAACATTAATTACAACAATATATAAAAATCATAAAAAAATATTATTTATTTCTCGTGCCAAACAAGTGGAATAAATTTTAGTCCAAAAAAGCGTATGATGGTTAGAGGGTTAAGAAATCATTCGGGTAGAAGTTTAAAAATTCCGTTATTTGAACACGCTGCCCAGGAATTGGTATTTATTTTATATTATTTGATTATTAAAAAGCTTTAATTAATAAACCCTTGGTTTTAGCATCGAACTTGTCGAAATGATTTTTTTTTTGTTTAAAATTTACAATTTTTAAAATTTCTCAAAAACTATAAAAAAAAAATAAGATGTGAAATATTGATTTTTTGAAAGCTTAGGAAAATTACTTTCATTTAAAAATAGAAAAAAAAATTATAAAAATTATAATTTATAATTTTGTTATTTTAATTTTATAATTTTTTCAAAAAATCAACATTTTATTTTTATTAATTTCCGAGAAAATTGTAATTTAGCAAACATGTTTGTTTACCTTTAAACTGTTAAAAATCATACTAAAATTAAAATTACCGAATATTAAGTAAAATTTTTTCGGATTTTTTAAAAAATTAAAAAATCTATTTTATAGTTTTGAGAAATTTAAAAAATGTAAATTTTTTAAAAACTTATTTTTTATAACGAGCTTTCAACCTTTGTATATTTACAAAAATAAAGCAAATCAAACATATTAGCTACGTTGATACTAGTATTTCGATCTGGCTAAAGATCTCATCAGAACCCGAAGTTTTAGAAAAGCTAGAGCCTCCATAATAGGCAGAACTTTAACAAAAAACCTATTAATAATCAATTTTGCTCCATTCTTGTCTTCTTAGAAATTTTAAATTTGAAAAATTAAAGGACATTTTTTGGGCTTTCAAAAAATCTTCATATCACATTTTATTTTTTTTTATAGTTTTTGAGAAATTTAAAAATATGTACATTTTTTAACCTTTAAATTGTTGAAAATTATACTAAATCTGAAAATTAAGCAAAGCTTTATATACCGCTCGATTTTTGTTTTGGTACACTTTCATTATTGAGAAAATCTGTAAGAAAAAACTTATTTTTTTTATTATTTTTAAATTAAATTGAATTTAATGGGATTTCCAAAAATCTACATCTTTTTTTTATAGTTTTAGAGAAAATTTAAAATATGTAAATTTCACAAAAAATCATACTAAAATTGAAAAATAAAAAGAGCTTTATAAACCGTTCGATTGCTCTTTTGATTCACTTTCATTATTACAAAATTAGAGAGAAAATAATTTTCGGATTTTTTAAAAAATGATGAGTTTGTCCGAATTTTCCAAAACTATAAAAAATTAGATGTGTTTTAGGAAATTTAAAAAATGTAAATTTTGCGAAAAAGTAATTTTTTGTGCAAAAATTAGAGAAAAAAAAATTTTCGGATTTTTTAAAAACCTGGGGGGTTACCGCGTAACTCGATTCGAAAAGAAAAATGTACGAATACGAACAAATTGTACCGTGTAATACGATTTTCGTACTTTTTTTCTCGAAAGTACGGACATTTTTTTTCCCCCTTTTCGAACAAAAAAATCCCTTTCGAAAATGCAACTCTGTATTACGAAGATGAACTGTTTTTGCGATAAAAACGTTCGGAAATTGTTCGAAAGCTATTTTGCTAGTGACAAGTGAAAAAATATTAAAAATGTAAGTATTTATACATTTAGAAAATAAAAAATGATTAACAAACTTAATAATATTGTTTATTTATACAAAAATATTTATTAAATTACCCAAAAAACATGTTATATTAAATGTAATAATATTTGTGTTTTCAATTTATAAAGGCAAGCTCCAAAAAGAAATTTATATACAAATAAAAAACAATATGAGGTAATGGTCGACTTCATGGTCAAGCATTCAGACTTGGCAAAAGGGCATCTAAAAGTCCCAGATGCTAAGAATAAGTCAAACAATTTGTGGCAAAAGTTGTGATCGGATTTGAATGCTTTCGGACCACCCGAACGTGATGTCAATTGCTGAAAAAAGTAAGTTTGTGTAATGAGCGTTTTTAATAATATATTTTAAAATATATTTTTCCAATAGGTTTGGGCCGATTACAAGACTCATGTAAAAGCTAAATGATGTCGTAACCGTATCAGCATTTCTGGAAACGGAGGTGGTCCAAGCAGGTGGTCTTACTCCATTGGAACAGCAAACGTCCAATTTGCTATCAATTGAAGAGGCCGTTAGTGGTATGAGTGGTACTTTAGAGTTTGGGGCCAGAACTTCTTTAAACCCCATGGCATCAACAAGTGGAAATTCCACGCTTGAAACTGGCATTGAAAATCAAACTGATGTCAATATGAGTTCAGATTCTTCCTCTGAAGAGGAAAGTAATGAAGTATCCACTTCACAGCAGCCAAAAAGAAACGTTTTTAACAAAGATACCTCTTATCATTTAGACTCATAATATCGGATTTGTCCCTTACTATTTTTCTCTGGAAAAATAAAAAATACAACTCTGTAGTCGTTCCGAATGAATGACACAGAACGCATTTACTTTCGATTCGGAAGTTCTTTTCGAAAAATTTTGATTTTCGATTCGAGTTACGCGGTAACCCCCTTGGTTTTCCTAAAATGACAAAAAGTAAAAATGGGACATATATCAACAATTCGTCGTCAAAGGGTTAAATAGCAGTCGGAAATCTATGTATAATTTACAAATAATTTATATACTTTAGATGTTCAGTAAAATACGTTTTTTATTGCTGACAAATGTTAAAACGTTAAATATTTGATTTTGAATAATTTTTTTAAGCATTTGGCGACTCTAAAAAAATTTCTGACAATTCTAATTTTTTTCTTGGTTTTTCTCTTTTAAGTAAATAGATAAATAACCGAAGCTAAAACGAATACTTTTTTATACTTTTATATGAAAATTTGTTTGTGGGACTGTCAAAAACAGTTAATCTTAACTGAAATTGCAGTTATATTTTAATCTGCAAAGAAAATTTGTGCTTATTTAACAAAGAATTTGAGCTCTGACTTAACTAAAAATTCACAATGTTTTAAAAAGTGTCTGGCAAGCTGGCACATTAAATAAAGAATTTTAACTCTACTACATTGTTCAAACTTTTTTCTAATTGGGGATATTTGTTGATTTGTTTAGGGATAATGAAAAACGTATCTGGCAAGCTTGCGTACAACTTTTTTATTGCTTTGAATCAAACATGTTTGAACAAGTTACATTGTTATTGACTACTACAAAATTATAACGTTTATTAAAATTATTAACTCTTTTTTGTTGTCTTTTATAAATTAATAAAGTATAAAAAGATTTTTATTTTAGATTTTTTTTTTCTTTTTTAGGATGGTTAATAATTTTTATAAAAACAAAAGAAATGTTTTATAAGATCATATCAAAGTATTATTCAACTTTAATTCAAGATGAGCCATAAAAGTTGTGTTAATATGTTGGTTGTAAAATTTGAGGGGATTTTCCACTTGGTGGTAATTTTTTTTTATTTAAAAGTAAATATAATTTAAAATAATTCTTGAGAAGTGTTTTGCGCATGAGTAAGTATGATTTACTTTTATTAACCAGATTCTATTCAATATGAAAGGGTATTTTTTATTTAGAGTTGTTCTGTATTTAAACCGGTTTAATTATCAACAAATTAAAACTAAATTACGCTTATGGACCAAATCACGTTGTGGTTTAACATTTATTGTATTTAATAATTTGTTGAGAATATTAAAAAAAAAAAAAAATATTATAAAAAGATAAACAACAACAACGTGGGCAGGCTGTGGTAGTCAAGTCAATAATTGTAGTTATGACAGTCAATCTAAAATAATTTGCATGTGACGTCAGGTTTTTTTATTTTTTCTTTCAAGTAGAAAATTAAATCATTGTCTTAATCGTCACAAGGTGATAATTTTTGAAAAATTATCATATAAATGTTAAACTACGCCCTTTTTTATACACACAAAAAAAAAATACACTTTTGAATATGTTTGCATGTAATTATAATATATGTTTACAATAATTCAAAATTTCAAATCTAAGCAAAGACATATTTGAAATTTTAAAAATTTTATTTATTATGTTTGGGACATGCAAACATAATAATAATAAACATATCGCACTTGATCAACAAGAGGGTATTAACTCAAAATTTTAAAATTTTCAGTAGATTCAAAAAACTGTTTATGGCCACATTTTAACAGAATTTAAAATTCAAACATATGATAATAAGCAAATTCCATTTGAAAATATATATACATTGTTTTTGTTTTAAATTTTACCACTCATTGCAAAAAAAATCAATTTTTTTGAGTTAATACCATTTTTTTGAAATTTTATCGATTTAAATTTATAGAATAAAACAAATTTTATCAATCAACTCAAAATACAACCAAAACGGTTTGATTATTTTTAACATAAATAAAGGCTCAAATCAAAATAATACCTTTTTTATGAAAATATACGATTCATTTCTATTTGAACTTTTGTATTAACTCGAAATAATACCTTTTTGTTGAAATAAAGGTAATCACTACATTATCATGAAAATGGTCTCAAAAGTGGTTTTCGAGATGAAAGAGTAATCGGAATACGTTGAAATTTTTACAATAGATAGATATTAATGTTGTTAGTTGAATTCTGGAAAAAAGTGATATTTTAAAAATTTTGAGTTAATACCCTCTTGTTGATCAAGTGCGATATATATATTGTACATTCCATGAGAGAACGTGCAAAAACAGTAATTTTTTGACCTCCAGCCCTTAAATTTTGCGTAAATTAGGCATACGTTTACTTTAGGATATCTATTACTCACTACCGTTTTCAGTTCCTTAAAATTGTGTAAACTTGCGTTTTTATTCACGTTTTTAATTTTTTTAAAAATCAAAAAATTCTACAAGTAGTGAAATTTGAAGAGCCATATTTCCCAAGGTAGATGGACTATTTCAAAGATTTAAAAAGTATATAAAAGTTGAAAATGTCTACTTTACGATTTCATATTAAACAAAAAAAAAAACTTTTTTTGCGAAAATGCATTCATAATGCAATGAAACTGTTGATTGCATTTAGCTTTGAAGTTCATCACTATTTAGATTTTTTTTTGATTTTTAAAAAAATTAAAAACGAAATAAAACCGTGAGTTTATAAATTTTGCAGAAACTGAAAACGGTTGGGGCTAGAAAATACGTGTACAAAATATAAAGGAGTTAAAATGACCCCCGATCAGATTTTGGCCGATTTATCATGGAATGGACGATATATATGTTTGCCGGTAGACGTTTTTCATTTGATCCAAACATATGTATGTATATAGTTTTACAGGCAAACATAATTATATTTGCAAGCAAACATGTTATAATAGAAACATGGGAAACGAAAATGTTTGGCGAACAAAAGTATATTGCCAGCATTAATATTTCCAGCAGGTCATTTTTTTTCAGCGTGTAGCTTAAAAATGTCATGAATTTACTTACATACATATCACGATTATTAACAGGTGTCTATTACTAAAAGTTGAACATTTATTTTAAAAAGCGTGTTCAGATCAAGTGCATTTAAGATTTATGACTATTTATTATAGAAAACAATTAACTTTTACTTTAATATATTTAAAAAGAGGAAATAAAAATGTACAATTGCTACAGTTTCAATTGGAAAAAGGTGGTGCCATATGTTATGTTAAACTTCCGGTGCTGTCAAAAACAAAGATGCCATATTAAGATAAATTATTATATCCTGCAAAAGTACGATTTAAACTTCCGTTAAATTGTTATAAGGGTTGTTTACAGTGTTTTACAGTGTAATCAATCAAATAGGAAAGGCATTGTAAAAACGTTTAAGAAAAGTACAAATTACGAAAAATGGGTTGAAAATTATTTAAAACAAAAATTTCAATTTTAAAATATAATAAAAATTAATTTGTAGTATTTTGAAAACGGGAAAACATAAAACAAAACTGAACATTGAAATTTCATTAAAAGAGGCGACAAAGGTAATTAATTACCAGTAAAATAACTAAAATAGTAGTTATTTGCAAACTGTTAAAAACGCCTAACAAATGTAGTAAAAACAACTAACAATGTCTTAAAAACAACTGACCTTTTTTACTGCAACAACTACTGTTTTATAACAATTATTTTTTCGGTACGCAGAGGGAATTTCTTGGACGAGTTTTAATGAAATGGTTTACTAAACTAATGAAGTTTTCTTTAAAATGTGATTGAACAATTCCTTAAAAATCTTAATAGTTTTAATGAAACTATTTCTAATAAAACTTTTTCATTAGTCGAATGAAATTTTTAATAAATAATATGAAATTTTTTATAAATACAAGACTCGCGATAACAAAAACACCGCCTAGCATGAACATAATTTTTTTTACACTGACTACTCTGTAGCGTGAACGCAGTAAGACAGCCCTATAACGTGAACAAATGTAAAATTAATGGAACATAGAAAACGTTGTTTTCTTTTGAACAATTTTAAGCAATCACTACTTTTTTAAAAATTGGGAATCCCCGTAAATGATTGCTTATAAATATGTATATTCTGGCATTTTGTGTAACGCGCGCTGTTGATTTGCTTATTTTATTTTTAGTTTAATATAAAGTGTGTTGTGAAAAATGTCGCAAAAACTACCAATTTTTTTATCTTTAAAGGAAAAGTGGATGTAATAGAAAAAATAAAAGAGGATCAAGCGTAACTAGCTTATCAATGCAAATATGAATATGAATTAATGAATATGAATTAATAAAAAAAATATATGAATTTGAGTTATATATATGTCTATTTTATTTTTAAGATGTAAAAAATTACACCTTCGTAAACATGAACAACTTCGCAAACGTGAACACGCTCAGGTTTTAATAGTTCACGTTACCGCGAGTCTACTGTAAGATGAAATTTTTCATTAAATTTTATGAAAGGCCTTAATTTAATGAGAAGTTTCAATGGACGAGTTCAAGTGACAATTCATCGATCTAGTGCAAAAATTCATTGATATCATGCAGATAATTCTCTCAGTGTAAAACTAGCGAAACATTTATATTTTCGAAGTTTTTTTTTAAACTTTTTTATGCGAATAAATATCTGCTCTTCTGAAATCAGCGGTCTTCAAGAAAATATTTCCATTGATTTTAGCAAAATTACCGTTTTTGTTTGCCTTTTTTTGTCTACAAATATTTAGCAAACGACCTTGTTGATTTTAGCAGAGTAACTGGCTATTTTCCATTAACTAAAATTCAACTCGAATATAACAAAAATTTTGTAAATTTAACAGTTTTAATTTTGCTGTTCTTCTCTTACTAATATTTAGAAAGAAAAACTCTGCTAATTTTAGGAGTTTTTTCTGAACGTATGTATATTTGCTTGCTAAAATTATAAATTTTTGAGTGTAGTCATAATTTAAATAAAATTTTATGGGTCTTTTGTCCACTTGATAAAAATTATTATTTTATGTAATTTAATTCACTAGGAAATTTATACGGCATTCAAACGTTTTCAAAACACGTGTTTTGCTAAAGGGCTCAAATACGAGCTTTTTCAAAACACATGTTTTGCTATCTAATGTGAATACACGTGTTTTGCTAAAGGGCTCAAATACGAGCTTTTTCAAAACACATGTTTGCTATCTAATGTGAATAACTTTTCCAGGTTTTGATTAAATTTGAATATGTGACAAAGCGTACTAAACTAACAAGCGCAATTCTTTATCATTCCATCTAACTTTTAAGGTGGTGAGGTCAAAAATGGCTCCAGTTTTTTTTTTTTTGTTTTTCCACGTATTTTCCAAAGAAATTATACAAAAGTTGGTAACAAATTTAAGTTATTTTATAGATCTGTCTAACGGTTAACTAAATATATTTAAGAGGTGTGTGTTATTGGTATTTCTCCTCTTCAACGTATACAAAATTCGAGAAAATATTTTGAGCTAAGTTCGCAGACACTAATGATTTATTTTATATTTTATTGTTTGGAATACATTTCCGTTTCCCATGTTTCTAATATAACATGTTTGCTTGTAAATACAATTATGATTGCCTGTAAAAATATATATGTTTGAAACTAGTAAAAACGTCTACCGGCAAACATATATATGTGTGGCTGCAAATATATATATGTTTATTATAAGTCTGTTTACATGTCCCAAACATAATATGCAAACATTTTAATATACCAAATATATGTTTGGCTAGGCTTGCAATATTTAAATCATTGTAAACATATATATAATTACCGGCAAACATATTAAAATGTGACTTTTTTCTGCGTGTGTCTGTTCACATAAACACTATTACTTGTTTAAATTATTTCCTTGTTGTATGTGTTAAACCCGGATTACTCTGTTTTTAGGTTGATGTGCAATACAAAACGTGTGTTTAGACAAGTGTTAGTGTTTTCTAATTAAATATTTTTATTCTAGATACAAGCTTTTGTTAGAATTTTAACTTATATATTTGGCAAATTTTGTAAAATGTGGATTTTTACAAACATATTAAACGTTCCTGTTTGTCTGCACAAACATACTGAGTTTTTGAAAGATTATTAACGGTTTAACAAATGTTTGATTGCGTTCGGTAATAAATAATTTATTTACATTGTTGTTTTAAACGCTCAATTAGCAATACTGCTTAAAATAGTAGCAATGACTGTTAATACCACAATAACCGCAAATGAAATTTGTTTTTAAAGATATTGTATATGGAAACGTTATAAAATTAAAAAAAATATTCCTACAAAATTTTTGTCTTTTTCTTAAAGTCAATGATCTTCACTTAAAACTTGTTTTAATTTTTTCAACGCAAATATAATTTTGTTTAATTGTTGAAAAATTAACCAAAAGCATCATCAAATTCCAAACATTTATTAAAGCTTATTCTATATTAATCAATTATTATTTGATATTAACATTAAACCGGTGATATGTTGTTTTATTTTTTTTAAGCTGCTAATGGGAAGTAAAATTCTGTGTTTTTTTTTTGGAAACCACCTACCACCAAATAGTTTAATTAATATTAATGACGACAATTATATTATTTTTGGCAACTTAATAAACTTTTTTAAAACTGAAACATTATAAAGCTGTTGAGAAGTATACTTCTTAGAATATTATGTAGGTAAAGACTATTGCAAATGTAGTTAAAAACAAATGAAATTTTACTTGAAAAAAGTACAACTTACATTTCGTTAAATTCAACTAACATTGTCATTAGTTTTTTTACTGTTCTAAAAATGAACAACAAATGTAGTCAAAAAAAAAAAAAAGAAACTTCTATTTGTTTTATTTTTTTTTTTTAAATAAAAAAACTACTGTATAAAATTATAATACAGTAAGTTCATGTGGTTTGTTTTTTTAAATGAACTACAAATCCAGTCAAAAATTAAATTTATATTACAAATTACTGTTTTTTTACTTAAAAATAAAGATATTTGTTACAAGTCAAACAACTACTAATATTTACAGCACAAGTTCACTGAGTGTAAGAGCAAATACATACACTCAAAAAAAAAAGTTTGTAGAGTCAGCAAAAAATTTTGCTGAGTCAGCAAAATTTTAGTCAGGAGGATGCTTGCAAAAAAGTTGCTAATGTCAGCAAAATCTTTTGCTGAAAATCAGCGAGCTGATTTTTAGCGACAAAATTTGTAGATTCAGCAAAAGTTTTGCTAACACTTAGTAGATTAGAAATAAAAAAGCGTTGGTAAAAATTAATAAATTTTTTGCTGAATTTTAGTAGACTGAAAAAAAACGCAAAAAATTTGTAGAAAAATTGTAATTTAGTTAATTTATTTGCTGAAAATCATAAAACATATTTTTGTGATTCTTTTAAAAATAATTTACAATAATTACGAAATACAAAAATTTTCATTTTTCCACATTGACGACATGAATTAATTTAATATCTGAAAATATATAGAAATAAATATATACTACATAACAAAAATTTTCTTTCAATTACTTACATCAATGGTTGTCTAAATGACGCTATCGTTTAAAGGACGCTTCTGTCGAAGATAATTATAGAACGGAAACGAAAAAATAAACAAAAACAAACCAAACGAAAAAAACAACCTGCAATAAGAAAAAGGAACCATAAAAATCTACCTAAGATGTATGTCTTTGTCTTTCGCTTTACTCTGTCTACATTTCTGTATATGTTTGTTTGTTTGCAATTTGACCACACTATTATTAATCTATAAGTTATATGTAATATATAAGTTTAAATAAATAAATATTTTATTTTGTCTTTTATTTAATTAATAGACAATTATTTTCACAAGCCGGTGACAACGCAAAAATTTAAGTTGTTTTAATCCTCAATTTTGTTTTATGTATGAAAAAGAGATACAAAAACTTCCATGGTTGATTTTTTTATATGTCTTATTAGAGTTGTACTTTTTAGTATTATTTTCCTCTTCTCTACTACATCTTGACATGCCGCGACATCTACTTCATTCTGCGTATATCTTTCAATCTGGTTGTCGTCCACACTATTAATGTGCTTATCAGCACAATTTTTTTTTAGCAAAATTAATTAGTAAAACATTAGTATATTAGTAAAGCATTAGTATAAAACAGTTAAGTGATGAATAAGTATAACAAAAATTTTAGCTGAAAACACGATTTTAGCAAAAAATTTTGCTAAAAAATAGTATACCTGATTTACAAGACGTTTTACTAACTTTTCTACTAACTTATTTTTTTGAGTGTATATACAATACATGAATGTTTTACTTTAGGCCATAGTTTTGAATATAATTTTTGATTGGTTTGATTATGAGTGTGATTTGATTTAAAACTATTTTATTGTCAAAGGTAAACGATAACATTAATAAATTAATCTTTTAAAATAGTAAGTGCCTTGTTTAATTATCTTAACAAATTTAGAAAACCAGGTGCAATGAACTTTTAAAAAAGGAAGTAAAAAAGTATATTTTTTATTGCATTTTTAACACATCATCAACGAACAATAAATAAATTAAGCGTTGTAATTTAATAATAATTAAATAATTGCCAAAGATTATCTTCGTATGCTAAATATATGATAGTGAACTTGAGAATTTTATTGCAATTGTTCTAAATTACAAAATCTTGTTTAATTAAGCACAGGATTGTTAATTAAAAAAAAATCATACTTTTGACTTTGCTTTAAAATTAATAAAGTTATAATTTTTTTTAAAAATGCATAAAAAAATGTTGCAAGAAACACGTTTTTCTTTAAAAATCCGTACTTTTGTGAAATTGATTTCAATTGCTAACAAAAAAGAAGATTAACCCTTTACTGCATGGTGTAACATATATGTGACGAATAATTTGAACTTATGTGTCACCTTCTGTATTAGTCAAATTAAATATTTTTTTTTAATAATGGTAAAAATCTGCATTTTTTCATCCATCCGTAAACTCTAAAAGTTGGGCGTTTTTTTGTGTTGTTAAAAGTAATAAAAGTGTAAAAAAACTTAATAAACATAAAGTTTAGAATGTATTCTAAATTTTAAAAATATAAACATTTATTTTAAACTTCGCGAAATATTTATTCGTTACAGAAATGTACACCGAATAATTTTCTCAGTTACTTTCAACTAAAATTTTAACTGAGTGTCAGGTGAAATACCCCTACTGAGCTTCAGTTAAATGATTTAATTAAATTTATATTAAAAATTTTGTGGTCGTTGTGGTGTAATGGCTAGCGCGTTGTACTGTTACACAGATGGTCCCGGGTTCGATTCCCGGTGACGACAACATCAATTTAGAAAAATAATATGTATGAGTTTTCTATCACTTATATGTATCGCTGCGCCCACCTTCGGTGTTCCCATAGCACTTAACCCCACCGAAGTAAAATAATGAATCAGGGCTATGAAACAAAAAGCTTCAATAAATTTGCCAACTCTACATCAGGTGGCGAGCAACAACTGTTCTAAGACTTATCATCTCGCGCAATTACAGTGTTGCCATGTTTGAAGCCCTTCATCTTTCACCACCTTTCATCTCTCCACTATCCCCTTTCCAAAGTAAGCAACACATTAATTCATAGAAAGAATTTCCTGAGTGTTGCTTCTCTTTTAAAAAAAAAAAAAATCAATTAATATTTTAATTGATTTTGCACCTATCACGACAATGATACTATCAATTAAACCTTTTATTAAAATTAAGAAGGAAAAAAATGTTATAAATAACTTCTACAAAAAAAAATATGATACTCACAAAAAAAGTGTGTGATCTATACGTTGGTATGTGTGTTTTTTGCAATGCTGAGTCTGTTTGTGTGTGTGCTTGTTTTGTTTGTTAACTTCAAATGTATTTGGTATTTTATACTGAAAATTTTCTATTTATGCATACAGGGTATGAAAAAATGATATGATAATTGCGTCTAAAATAAAATATGTATTCATATATTTAAAAGTCAATTAAAATATTAATTGATTCAATTAAATATTTGTTTAGAAACAACTTAAATTCAAATCAAATCTTTAATTAGATATTTTAGGTTGATCATTTTTTCTGTGGACATATTCAATTTTATCACTAACTTTTTAAAAATTTAGTTTCTTAATAAATTTATTGAATTTATATAATTTTTAAATATTTTTGCTTGAAATTGTTTTATTTATTTTTCACATTTTTTACTTGTATATTTTTTAGGTTTTAACAAAAAAAAAAACATTATTTTTAACTGAAGCAAAAGCTGAAAATAGTTACTTCAGTTATTTTAAAACATTTTAATATTAACTGAGTTTTTCTCTAACTGAGCTACTGACGAATTCTATCGGTGTAACAAAATAGTGAAATGAAAATGAAAATTATTCAAGTTCGAGGCCATACTCTATATTTCTTTATTGGGATATTGTCCTAACAAATAATCTACAGGAGTTTTTTGTTTTCAAATTTATTATTTGACCCTTTCAGGAATGTGTTGATAGATCTATTTCGGGAATTTTCTAGGTTCCCATCATCAGAACACGTTTTGAAAGCGGTAACAATCCCATGCCAAACATCAAACATTCATATAAACTAGTTTACTCACTACATGAGAACTAATATACATATGAGCTTGAAGTTAAAGATTATAACCATTGATCAAAAAAAAAATTGAAAACTTGTTTGTTATGTGCAAGGTCCACCTCTGGTATATATACAATACAGGTTTTTTGATTTTTTTCCTCCTTTTTATTTTTGTTTCAATTATAAACAAAACAGGGGGAGTAAACTAGACTAGACACTACATAACATCTGCACTTTTTTAATTGATTTAAAAAATTTGTCAAAAAATCGGCATATCAAAAAATACTCATTTAACTATTTTTTTAACTTAATTTTATAAAAAAAATAACAAATATTATGGTGTTAAAATTTTATTTTTAAAATGTTCACATATTTGTATGATGTTCACATAGTTTGTATCTGTAGTAAAAGTTTTTATTAAACATTAGGCATATTGCTGGTTTTCCCATGAACCGAACTTTTTTTTTTCTTTTTTACACGAAAAAAACTGTTCAGAATTGTCATTTTGCAGAAAAATTTATTGCAGAAAAATGCGTTGAAATAAAATGATAAATTGTGCAAAAAATAATGAAATTTCATGTATAAAAAACGTTGTTTAAACATACAAAACTTTAATGCACTTTTGCCAAAAATCTGACCCATAAGCGAAAAAACTGGGTATTACTGTGGCCGAAATATTTAGGATCAATGGTCGGTAGTCTTGTTCTTGATTTTAGGGCTCAATTTTGTAGCACTGATTATTTAATTTGAATTTGTACATACATATTTTATTGATATTGCCCTTTTCAGGGGTTATTTTAATTTTATATCATAAATATTAATTAATTTGTTCAAAACATTAAGAAGTTTAAATTTCATAAGCCGCGGCAATGGATTTTTGAAAAATTCGATAAAAAACTTATCTTTACGGTTGATATAAAATAGTTGGATAATACAGCCTTATTGAATCGAGGAATATATATTTTTTTGAGGGAATTAAGTTAAAAGCATTGGTGGAATCATGATGTTTTATTTCAGAAATCTTATAACAAAAATTACATAAATTAATTTCGAAATTTTTAAAGATTTGTATGTCTTTTAAGAATCCAAGAGCTTTTTAAAATAATTTAAATAATAAAGAATTTCTTTAACTAAATCTTTTACTTCAAAATTTTAAAAAATTAAAACCAAGAGATTATTTTTCGATCTTTTATCATAAATTATGATGTGAGCAAGATTATTCAAGTTCAAGTTCAAGATCATTTGATTTTTGTTAAACAAAAAGCAGTGCCATGTTTATTTTTTAATCAATTTAACTATTTATTATAATAATACGATCGATAGTCTTAAAAGCCATTTTAAAATTAAAGTTACGCAGAGAATTTTCTTGGGCAAGTTTGAATGAAATTTTTTACTAAACTAATGAAAGTGAATGAAAATTTTCTTAAACTTAATGAAAAAGCTTCATTATTTTTATGAAACTATTTTTAATGAAACCTTTTTATAAAACATTTTTAATGCGCCCCGGTAGGCTAGTTGGTAGCGTGCTAGCTTATCAGTGTGGGGGTCGTGGGTTCGATTCCCACCAGAGGCATTATTTTGTTTTTGCTACAACGACCCGAAAGCCATAGTAGCTAGTGCTCGGTTAGGGTAAAAGGATATAATTTGTAATTATATGATTATTAATAAATGAAATAAAATAAAAATAAAATTTTTCATAAAATATTATTAAAAACTGCATTAATTTAATAAAAAGTTTCAATGGACGAATTCCAGTGACATTTTATAAATCTTATGCAAACACTCTTACACTCGATAGCATGTAGATAGTTCTTTGGGTTTTAACAAAAAAAATCGTCATTTATCTAGCAAAATAGCTGAATTAGCATTTTGCTTATTTTTAACAAAAAATGATCAAAATGCCGAAAAATCTGCAATTCTGACAGCCCTCGATTTATTTACATAAGTTCTTTGTTCTTAAAAGCTTACTGTATTAATTTTATAACTGTCATATTAAAGTTATGATAACAATAATTTAAACAATACGTTAACACAACTCAAATTAAGTTATTGGTTAGGATAATATTGATACACTAATAGAAAAAAATTAGTAAACATTTTTGCTAAAACTACTGAAATTTAGTTAAATATGACTTTAAAGAAAAAACTACTAAAATTAGCAAATTGTTTTTTTGTGTAAATACTAGTAAGATAAGAATGGCAGAAATAAATCTGCTGAATCCACAAATATTTAGTTATATTTGAGTATAATTTAAGTTAACTGAAAGTAACAAATTAAACTGCTAAAACTAGCAAAAAGTTTTCTAAATACATATTAGTAAACAAAAAGAAATCATTAAAAAATGCGTAAATCTAACCTAATTTTAGCAAAATATACTGTTATTGGCATTCTACTAAATTTAAGGTAAATATAGCAAAAGTTTTCTTTTATGTTACAGTTTTTGTTTGCTGTTTTTAGTCTACAAACCCTGCGTGAAATGAAGGGTCGTTTGATCCAAAGTGGTAATTCTGTGATATATGTTTAGCACGTCACTAAACTGGTGAAACCAAAATTGTGGTGCACCAAAAAGTGTTAATTTGGATGAAATGTGCAATCACGTGAGACTTTAGTTATGGTGACAAAACATTCACTGGTTGGTACCAGATACATCACGTAACTGGAGAAAAAGTAACATAACATCAAAGTGTACTGATGCAACTAGGCTCGTTGCAGTTGAAGTTGGTACTGCTCATTGAACTGGCTCAAAACCGTTAGCAGTAAATGAAAACATGGCAATTAGTACCAAAGGATGCAGTTCCTTGACTGCTACAAAGTGGACTAAACACTGAAGGAATGACAGATATGCCGATTTATCGCCAAACGTCGCGATCTTAAAACTCGTTTGGCAAGTTCATTTTCGAAATGCCGACTGGCGATTTTCCGAGTGAATGGAGATTTTACACATAAACTATCACTACCAAACTTATTCAAAAACTTGAATATAAATTAAAATTTAAATATTTCTGCATATTGGTTTCGAAGTATCTGGTTTAGATGTTTTACAAGATTTCTGGGAACGATTTTTTTTTTTTTTTTAAAGAGAAGCAACACTCAGGAAATTCTTCCTATTAATTAATGTGTTGCTTTCTGAGGAAAGGGGATAGTTGAGAGATGAAAGGTGGTGAAAGATGAAGGGCTTCAAACATGGCAACACTGTAATTGCGCGAGATGAAAAGTCTTAGAACAGTTGTTGCTCGCCACCTGAGGTAGAGTTGGCGAATTTATTGAAGCTTTTTGTTTCATAGCCCTGATTCATTATTTTTACTTTGGTGGGGTTAAGTGTTATGGGAACACCGAAGGTGGGCGCAGCGATACATATAAGTGATAGAAAACTCATACATATTATTTTTCTAAATTGATGTTGTCGTCACCGGAAATCGAACCCGGGACCATCTGTGTAACAGTCCAACGCGCTAAACGTTACACCACATCGCCCACTTCGTCTTTCTTTGGGAACAAAATTGAAACTAAGTATATATTTTGTTACTCTGCTTTATAAGTTATAGATTTAATTTGCGCTGAATTGTTGCAGCTCCTTCTTTTTATAAAGATATTATAATGCAGAATGCAAAATTAAAAAGTTCATGAACTGCTTTTTAGAAGTGTTGGAAAATAAAAATCAGTAGAAAAATTGTTAGCAAATAAAGAAAAAAACTTGCAAAAAATCTATATTTTGAATATCCGGAATTCTTGTCTAGTTTATGTACTTTTCCAAATTTAAATTCTTATAATGAATTTAATGTTATAGTTTTTTGTTGGGTATAGACAAAATTAACTATTTTTAAAATTGATTTTTGTTGTGCCTTTTTGAAGGTTTTTTTTGAGCAGGTGGTATGACACTCTGTTTTGAATAAGTGCAGCGACTGGTTCGGGACGGGCTATTTGGCAACCCGTACATAATATGACACACGCTGAATAAAAAGTGACAGGTTACTTGCTAATTACTTTTCGAATGCCCGGCGACATGTACCTCTTACACAAGTGCAGTGGTACTTTACAAAACTATTTCACTCAAACTACCGCTATAACAGAACACATTGCGCTTAATATAGGGTCCGCCAAATAACTTTTTTTTTGAAAATGCTATAAAAAAAACTACTGAATATTTTCTCAAATTTCTTTTTTTATTTGAAAGTACAATCCTTCCGGTTAATAATGGAAAATAATTTAATTCAAATGGCTGCCTCGGCTGGCCATGCAGTAGCCTACACGATCGGTCCAATTATGGCCCAATTATGCCTCTGGACCAAAATCCGCACCAAAAAGTGACTGGTTTTGGGTGTATCGGCTTTTCAATGTATGCGTGCGGGTTTTCTGTGCCCCAAATGCGACAATTTTGCTTGTTTACATACCCGCCAAGATCAAAATGAGCTTCATCTGAAAAGATGATTTTTTTGGCAAAATCGGCATCATTCATTTTCGTACACATTCTGCAACATTACCATGATTTTCAAAGTAATCTCGCAATATTTCCCAGCGTTGTTCAAGCGTATACACAACCATATTCGTTCAGCGGAAGGATAAAACTAATTATCTGTCAAATCAGACATGAGCTAAGTGTTACCATTCACGAAATAAGCACTAGTTGAAAAAAAAAAACGTTAGATGGCGGTCCCTTTATGTGACCAGTTTTCCTTCAACGATTTTTCTCCAGTTCTACGACACGTACACCTACACCAGTCACGTGATAATTTTTTCCCACTGGTTCTGTTGCATATCACATAAATCCTAAAATGGTCATACTTTGACACTCCCTACTTCTAACTTGTCCCGTAGCATATTCATTTCAGTCGGTACGGTAATAGGTTGCATTGGTCAAGTTATTCGCCACGTTACACAGTGCCCCAAAGGTAGCAATTGTCACCTCCTATGACAATCCCTTGTTAAAAGTACCGGTTACTTTCATATAACAGAACCGATACTTGGACTGGTTCATACACACAAAGTTCTAGTCACGTGACCATACCAGTGACTGGTCCATTTCCCACAGGGAATATTTAGTAAATGTTTTTGCTAGTTTTAGAACAGTAAATTGCTATTTTCAATTAATTAAACTTCAACTCGAATATAACTAAAATTGGTGTAAAGTTAATAGTTTTATTTTTGCTGTTGTTATTTTATTAATCTGCTAATTTTAGCAGTTTTTCTGCTATGTTTTTTTAAACTAATTTTTAGTAACTTTTTCCGTTATTTTTACAGATTTATTTCTATGGGCGTATAATAAGATATATAATAACTAAATATAAACGTATCCTTTCTCTTTTGACAAAAAAAAGAACCTTTTCTTTTTTCAAACTGAATCATAAACTCGTAAACTTTAAACTTAAACAACGAAATTGTTTGTTTCTTTTTTTTAATTAAAAAAATTAGCTAATTTAAGTTTGATTGCAACATGTTTGATGTCAAACACGCAAAACACAATTTTGTCGTTATGGATATAATCGAACTCAAAACAAGAATTATTTTCGTCGGTTTTTTTTCTTTATTTTTATTAATAATTTTGTTGTTGTTGTGTTGTTTTTTAATTGTTGAAATCAAGACTCAACCCTTTCAACGATTGACTGAATATTTATTTGTTTGTTCTTTTAAAACTCATTGTATATGTTAGTAAAGTGATCAGTTCTGTGCCTAAGGAGCTCCATGAAGCTAGGCTTCATAAGCGGTATTTTTTTAAATATTATAAAAACAAATTAAAACTAATTAATAAAGTGAGAAAACATTTAAGTGAATCAATAAAGACAAAAAAAAAATAAAAAATATTATAAGTTTTATTAGTGTGCGCGAATATATTTAATTAAAAAGCGTGCAATTTTTAAAACTATATATAAAGTTTTTACATAAAAAAAAAAGAGAAATACTTAAAAAAACATTGAACAATAAATATACAAGGAAAAAAATAATCGCAAAATTATTTTAATAATAAATAATTTTACTGATTTTTGTCCATATTTATTACAAACAAAAATTATAGTATTTAAAAGTAATAAAGGTGAGTTTAAAATAAAAATCATTGTAAAAAATGGGAATTAAAAAAAAATATAATTAAATAAATATCTATGTCTGTCTAATGATGTATTTAAAGTTTTATGATTACACGTTAAAGATTAGCAATTTTATGTGTTCTGTGTCGAGGATTTTCAAATATTTAAATCAATAACAATTAAGCTTAAAAATATTAAATAAAATTTCTAAAATAATATTCATGTTCTAAAAAAAAAAAACAATTTTTGTTCGCTTTAAAGTTTAATTCAAAGTATTCTTAAAGTTTTTAACGTATTCCAGAAGTTTAACCCTTAAATGCTCAACAGCTTCGATTTGAATAAAATTGTGTTTTTATGATATGAAATGCTAACTAAAAAAAAACTGCGTAGCAAGATTTTTCAAATAATTTTTTTTACGCTTTTTATAAGCAAAAATCCAAAATTTTCAAAATTTTAAATTGCCCGTTACACAAAAACGGAGTGACTTAGAAACAAAAAAGATATATCATTCAAAAGCTTATATTTGCCTCTTAACACTAATGCCCTTTATTTAAACTTTCTAAAATTACATGTGCCCTTTTATCGATATCATAAAAAGCGCAATTCTTGAGTTTTTAATTAATTTTGAAGTTTTTATTTTTTTTTGACTTTGATGGTTAATAAAAGGTACGATTCTAAATATTTATTTATAAATGTATTTTATTAAAGAGCGCTTGAGAGTTCTTAACACACTAGTGAAGTTTTCATTTTGATTAAGCTTAAAATAAAGTCGTAGGAAATTTTTGAATGGTTTATCTTTAAAGATACTGTGAGTATTTAAGGGTTAACTTGTTCGTGTTAACATTGATTGGCACTTTCAAGAAAGTTTGACAGTAGAATCTACTGCAATTGACAGTTAAAACAAATGTAAATTCAGTTAAAAAGACGACAAGGGTAATATCCGTTAAATATCTATAAATATAGTTATTTTAAACTGTTTAAAAAAAAACAACTAACAAATGCAGTAAAAATAGCTAGCAATGTCGTAAAAATAACTGACAATTGGTAAAAACTACTGTTTTTTAACAGTTATGTTTTCGGTAAATATAATTTGGCCAGTATACAAAGTAAAAAATATGCCAAAATTTATATCCTTTTGCCTCAAAGCTAAAAAACGGTTATTTCGAAAAATTCTCGACACACATTATCACTTATAACTTTTTTTATGTTTAAAGCTGATCTAATTTTTAATTAAGTTATCTTCTATCTTCTAAAGTCGTCAGATTACGTTTACAACACATTAGCAAAATCGGATTATTAGAATATTTACAAATGGACTTTAAACAAAAAGTGAGGGCAAAAAAGCTATATTTTCACATAAAATTGCATAATTGTCCAGAACTCAGAGCTACCCAGCAAAACCAAACATTACCAAATCATGGGTAAAGTAATGTATCGCCATAGGGCTTCATGCATTACTTTACACGTTACTTCACTGAGGAATTTTACAGGCGATGAGCCTCAAAGTAACTCATTACCTTGTAGTGGGTAAAGTGACTGGTTACTTATATGGTTACATGGTAGGAAAAAAGTAATGTGTCTATAAATAGATTTTCATATTATTTATTTAATTAAAAAAAATACAGATATTTTTTTTAATTAAATAAATAACTTTTTTTATTAAATAAATAACTTGGTCATGCTGGGATTCGAACCTGGGGTCTCTGGTATTTAACAATTAGTTAGGCGAGAACTCTACCAACTGAGCTATCGATACATACAATATTTTATTGCTTAACATGTAGATGAGTTGTTGTGCTTCGTGTTTTCGTTCGTGATATCAAAAATATACACCTTACCATTATGCTTACAAGAAATCACAAAGTAATGTGTCTATAAATAGATTTTCAAAAATATATATTAATAATTACTTTACGTTTATAATTCATGCATTATGTAATTGATGATCGGTAAGTCATTATTTTATGTTTTGAAGTAATGTAAAATGTAATGAGGTCACACTACAAGGTAATCCATGAGTGTTCAATTATCGGTAACTCATTACTTCTTGTTGGAAAATAATGGTAAGGAGTACACATTACAAAGTAATGCATTACTTTATCGCACCCATTACCAAAGTTTTGCTGGGTAGCTACAAATATTAAGACTATTTTAAATTATTGGTGAAGGCTACAAAATATGTCTGCTCCTAGCAATTAGGACAGTAAAGATGACAAAAAAAAAAACTCAATTAATCACTTTTTATTCAGATTCCATTTGCAAAGCGAAATAATCGTCAGATCGCATAAATATTTTGCATACATTATATGATACAAAAAGTGTCGTACACGAAAGCAGTTGTCAGTAAAGAGGTGTGTCGTGATTTTTTTCGATCTCACTCCTTATGTCATATTTAAATTTACATCTTGTTTTTTTACGAATATTTTCAAATTAAGTACGAATTTTATTAAAGTCAATACACAGAAAAAAACTAAAATCCATATTAAATTAAAATATTTGTAAATACAAGTAATAATTCAATTGATTTTTTACCAATTAAACTTATCATATCAATTAAAAATTTAATTAAAACTATTTAAAAATTTTAATTATATCAATTTAAAAATTGAATTAAAACTTTAAAAAATTTTGTTAAAAAAAAAATTGGGGAATATTTAGGGGTAATTTAAAGTCTATTTTCTTAAATTTTAATTCATTTTACTTTTATACTTTAAAAAAATGTATCCAAACATTTTGAAATACGTTCTCATTTTTAACTAAACTTTTGAGTTATAAAATTAAATCTATAATTGAATCAATTAAACTTTTAACTAAAATTAAATATTATTTTAAACAATAATTGTTTAATTTTAGTAAAAATAAACTTTGGAATTAGCTTTTGTTTTAACATTTTGAAAATAAGTAGAAACTCAGTAATGTTAATCCATATTATTAACTGCTAAATCAAGCACTAAAGAAGTCGATTAAACCGTTTTTAATCTTTATGATTAACAGTTCTAAGGAATTTACACAAAAAAGTTAATCTACTAAAAGTGGGCTTAACTGCTTATCAAGCACTAAACAAGTCGATTAAACACTTTTTGAATCTTTTTGATTAATATCCCATTTACAAACTAGTGGTTTTTGAAAAGTTTTAGTTTTTGGTTAGAAATTTGTATGGAATTTGTCAGATTTGACAGTAGTTACCGAAAACAATTAGTTTTTGGTTGTAATATAAATGTAGTATGACAGTTAATCCAACTTGTTATCTGACCACTATTTCATACTACTAATTGTGTGCAACTCTGAGTTTTGATATAATTTCGGTTGGCAACACTAAAAAACATACATACAAAGTAAGATAAAAATTAACGTTTAGGCGCACCGCAAAAAGGCCGATATTTTTATTGTTACTTTTATTCCGGATAGCTATCGGTGTTAACTTGTTATTTTAAACTAGCAAAGTTAAACTATTCGCTATCTAAAGTTTGTATTAGTTTGATATCAAATCTGTTTATATTTAATTTAAAGTTGTTTCTGATAAATTTTATTTTTTTTTCTGTGTATCGTTATTTCGATAAACTGAGAGAATTCTTTGCATAATTTTATTGAATTTTGCCTTAGAGCAATGAAATTGAACTGAAACTCGTCCATTGTAACTTTTCATTAAACTAACGCAAGTTTTCATAAAATTTTATGAAAAATATCACATTATTTTGTAATAGTTTAATTCATTCTATGAACAAGTTTTATTAGTATGAAGGTTTTTATTAATTTTAACCCTTTAACCGGCAAGCCCGCCTCTAGGCGGGGTATTTTAAATTGGCGATAAGTTCGCCAAAAAAGTGTTTTATTATAAAAATGTAAGCTATATCGATAGAGAACGAAGTTATCCACATATTTTGCGAAGTAATGTTTTGTGTACATGTCATGGTTTGGAAGCGAGAAAGCGTTATAGTTAAAATTTTCAGTAATTTCAAAAAATAAATATTTTGAAACAACCACAATTTTGAAAAGTCCTTAAAACACATTTCTGTTAACATGAAACCATCCATATTCCACACAAAGGAAGATTAAAGCTTAAACTTTTGGAAAATGCTCTAAGTTTGTTCCAAGGACATACAGGACTTTAAAAGGATACATATAAAGGACATCATCTTATCTTGAAAACGAATGGACGGATTTTTATGAAATTTGGCAGAAATATTATATTTGGTAACACTATCAAAGGTTCAAAGTTTCGTCAATATATATTAAAGTTAAGGTTTGTTTTCGCTCGATTTCGCGTTTTTCGAAAAACGAAAATCGCCATATCTTTTTATCTAAAAGCTCAAAACGACTAATTTTTGGACTGTTGTTACATCTTTGTAAGAAGAATAATTTATGCCTTAACTTTTTAAACTTTATAGGTTAGTTTTTGAGATAGCCTCTAAACCTATTTCGCTAAAACAAAATATTATTTATTTCTCGTGCCGAACAAGTGGAATAAATTTCAGTCCAAAAAAGCTTATGCCGGTTAGAGGGTTAAGAAATTTTTAATAATTTTATGAAAATTTGATAAAATTTTCAGAATTTTTCGTGTAGGCGACGATATGAAGATGTTTAACACTTTTTTAAACTTCTTCTAACTTAAAATTGGAAATTATCGAAATATCGTCGCTGTGCTTACCGAAATAGTTATGTGGAGGTAACTTTTAAAACATAAGTTTGAAGTTCTTTTTTAATATTATATATTTATAAATTTTGTAAAAAAAATATTTATAAAAAATGTGGCGAAGGATGAAATAACAATGTTTTAACGCTGGCATAATGTTAATATTCAAATTTCATTATAAAAACTACGTTTTAAAATTTTCGTTACATCTCATGCAGTAACTGTACAAATTTATTAAAATGCTAATTTAACTCTAGATTTTTTTGTCAATTTGTATCATTTTTACATATTAAATTTTCTAATTAATTAATTAATTGCATTGTATTAAATTAATTTCCATTTTATATATTATCTGGATAATTTGAACAAGTATTATCGTGACTTTGAAAATCTTAATAAAATGATTAAAAATATTTTTTATTTATAATAACAATTGTATAACACAATTACGAAATTAACTAACAAGGAAGGACCGTTGATGGGCTTCTTAAATAAAAAGTTTGATATCCGCTAGGAGGGCAAAATAAATAAGATTGAGTATCTTTTTATCTGCCCAATTTCACGTTTAAGGGTTGAAATTTGAAGTTCAAGCTTCTTCAAAGAAACAATATACATATTTTTTTTATCAAAAGGTATTTGGGGGACCTTTCCATTGATATACAAAAAATTGTAAAAAATTTGGAAACAAAAAAGTTTCGAACAACTTTGAATGATTTCACTCCCAAATACACAGAAAAAATTATGGGCCAAAAATATCTAATTAATCGATTGTTTGAATATCAATGGCAATTTAAACAATTTTTTTAATTGATTCAATTAAAAAATTTATTGAATTTTCTAATATATCCATACAGTGTTGACAACATGTAAACAAAATTTTTAAAAATTTGGCAAACTATTTTTTTTTATTTTATTTAGATTAAATAATCAAACAAAGGTTTAATTATATCAATATATTATTTAATTTGTAAATAAAAAGAAAAAAAAAAAACCGCAAATGATTAACTTTTAATAAGTTGAATAGTTTACCGATTTCAAATACACGCAAAATCGTAGAGTTTGCAACACTCTTTTTGTTGAGATATTCGTGTACGCACGAAAACTTAATTTAGTTTCGTGTTTTATCTGTGGTAATAAAAGTGCACATGTGGATTTAAATAAACCTTATCGAAAAAGGACAATTAAACTATTATTTTTGTAAATAATTAAATTTTCAATAAGTATAAGTGTCATTAAACTATCCTTTTAAAGTTGTGTGTGATTTTTTTAAGAAAGCAATTCAATTACAAGAAAAAGTTCAAGACAAGACAAGCAAAACAAAAATTTTGTCTTTACTTTTATTTGTTTTCTTATAATTCATTTTTATATTAAAAGTCTTTAATTTTATTATAAATAAAATGTCAATTTAATTTACAAACCCACATTTCTTTTTTATTTAATGGGGGGGCATATAACAAAAATAAAAAATACGAGTTTTCAATTAAAACTACCATTGTTTTCTTCTCAAGTTTCAATTAAAGTTTTAATCAATTTAACTAAATTTTTTAATTGAGGTTGTAAGGAAAAACAATAACTCTTTTAATTGATATTATTATTATTTTAATTGAAAGAGTTTTAATAAACTGTCTGCAAATTTTTTTAGTTAATACTATCATTTCAGTGGTAGGTACAAACTCAATTAAAATATTAATTGATTCAATAAAATTTTTAATTGAAACGCGTTTTTAATTTTTTCTGTGTATTCGTCAGAAACATACATGCGATTGAGCAGGTATGTTTCTGACCATTTTTTTTCGTCTCCACTATCTTTTTATAGATTTTATAGAAATCTGGAGGAACCAGTAAACAGACTTCCCTTGTAAGTACAGAATAAGCCTGTTTTTTAATTATAAAAAACAACTTTAACAAAAAAAAAAGAAAATAAAACAAATATTGTGTTATGTATTTCATTTTAAACGTAAAACTAAAATTTTAATTTTTCCGTGAAATTAAAAATGATTTCTTTGCATGTTGTATTATCTAGTTTTAATTAAGAAATCAAAAACCAAAAATGTGAATAATAATTAAGAATAAATGAAACAATATTTGGTATTTGTTAGTAATTTTTGTTTTGTATCATTTTTAATGAGGAAACATAGCAACAATTAGTTGATATCTTTAGTAAAGTTTACGGCGGGAAAAAAATTCTTAAGTGTTTTTCTTGTTATATTTTGTCATACATTTTTTTTAAAAATTCTTTTTTTTTTTGCATTCGAATAGTTGAAATCTTTTTAAATGACTATTTGTTTAGCAACAATCTTAGTATGATTTGAATGAAATTCATATTATTTTAGAAAAAATGTGTTTATTTTTGTATGCAAATATTTACAATATTTTAACACCTGCTGTCCAGTAGTTGTTTTTTCTATTTTTCTATTTTTGTATCAAGTATTTAAGTCATTAGCCCTTTCACAACTGATTTTTTTTTGTGGATATATTTCTATTTGGACTTCAGATTATTGTTTGGGGCAGATGGTCCCGGGTTCGATTTCCCGTGACGACAACATCAATTTAGAAAAATAATATGTATAAGTTTTCTATCACTTATATGTATCGCTGAGCCCACCTTCGGTGTTCCCATAACACTTAACCCCACCGAAGTAAAGTAATGAATCAGGGCTATGAAACAAAAAGCTTCAATAAATTCGTCAACTCTACATAAGGTGGCGAGCAACAACTGTTCTAAGACTTATCATCTCGCGCAATTACAGTGTTGCCATATTTGAGCCCTTCATCTTTCACCACCTTTCATCTCTCCACTATACTCTTTTCAAAGAAAGCAAAACATTAATTAATAGGAAGAATTTCCTGAGTGTTGCTTCTCTTTGAAAAAAAAAAAAAAAAATGCATTTTTTGATTTTTTCTGGTCATTAGATGAAGCTACGTGCCAAATTTAGAGTTTTTAGCTTTGCTAGTTTAGGAGATACACCAAACGCCCATTTTCTCGGAGATAAGGGCTGATTTAAAAAATCGCACGTTGTTGACAAATATTGCTACTATATTTCCCTGATGAAAAAAATCGCACTTTGTTGACAAATATCGCTACTATATTTCCCTGATGAACAGATTATGCATATAATGATTTTTTTTTCAATGAACATATTTCAAAATAAATATAAAGTTTTTTTGCATTATAAAATCAATAGTGTCCGACCGAACAGTTCGGCCAGAAAATGCATTTGGTCTGTATTCGGTATTTTAAAGCATTATGGACAAATTTGGCGGATGGAAAAATGTTTATTGGGCTGATTAGATGCTATTTTGAGTGTCAAATTTGAAGAAAAGTCTGTAGTTAAGCAATGAATTCACTGTTCGGCCTCAGAAAGTTCGGCCAAATTGAAAATAGTTCGGCGGCCGAACTTTTAACTTTATAGCTAAACTTCGACTTTTCTCTTAAATTTTATAAACAAAATCGAATTAAATCGGCTGAACAAACATGTTTCCAATACCAAAATATGTCATCATTGCCTCTAGATATCAAAAAAAACCGACAAAATATAGTTTTTGGCCGAACTGTTCGGTCGGACACTAAAAATCAATTGTAGTCATAGTTAAATCAATTATTATTTCATATTTAATTTAATATCTCATTTTTTTTACGAACATTTTTAAATTAAGTATGAATCTTAATAGAGTAAATATGATTCTAGTTAAAATAAACATTTTCGTATTTAAAATATATAAATGTTATTTTCGCATTTTAATAATAAGTAAAAACAAAGGTAAACTAAATATAAAACAAACTTTGTTTGATTTTAATGCTGCTGCTATTTAATTTAATGTTGTTTCTAGTTGATTTTCTAATGCTTTTTTCTGTAAGTAGTGTACAAGGGTAGTCAAAGTGTTAAGGAATTATGCATATTCTGAATTTGACTACACGTTAAAGTATATTTGAAAAATATAATTAAGTATTTAGTATGTTCATATGTAGGGCAACCAAAATTAAGCTCTAAAAACAAATAAAACAGTAAAATAAGCCTCTTTAATATATGAAAAGAAGTCGATTTATTTAAAAAATAAACTGTTAAATTTCATAACTTTTTATTAAATCGTTACAACAAATTAATTTTGTGAAAAACTTGTTCTTTGGCCAAACCAAGGTGCAATAGAGATATTATTTTTCCAAAGCTTCAAAATTCAAATTGGTTTTTTAAAATATTTTTTGATAAACCAACAACATGTACTATTAAATTTTTGAACTTTTAATCAAAAAAATACTTAAGATTGCTGAAAATAGCAAAAAAAACAAATTTTAAAAGAAAAAAGCTAAAATAAGCTTAATTAAAAATAAAAAAGTAGCTAATATTCGCAAAATAAGCTAATACTCGTATGAAGAAATAAGCTAAAAAAAAGGTGTAACATATATAGCTTAAAATGTTCATAATTTCATGATCAGAACTTGTATAAAGTCTAAATAGTTATATGCTCTCAAATAAAAAACAAGCTTTAGCTTATTTTTGGTTGCCCTATTCATATATATATATATAAATAAGTACATATTATTAACTATCTATTTATGATTAGTGAATGTAATTCATTAGCATTTTTAAATCTCATTTAGTAAAATTAAATACATTTCTGTCAAATACAATTATTTTGTCTATACTTTTTTTTATAACTTTTAATTGGCAATACATTTTAAAATATAATGGATTTTTCTTTGCAACTATGAAAATGTCAATATCTTTATGACAATGTTTAAATATTAGTTAATAAAGCGATTATTTTGAATTAAAATGTTGTTTGACAAAACAACGTTGATAAATTATGAAAAGTTTTTCGACCTTTGAAATGAATGACTATATTAAATAATTGAGCTCTAGGTCACGTTTGTATTTATAAAATATCCTTTATTATTTTATATATCTCCAATATTTCGTCATTTTTTGAATGACATCTTCAGGGAGTATGAACAACAACAAACAATATTAAAAACAAATAAAACTTTTTTTTTTTATAGTTTAAATATCAACGTTTTTTGACTTTATTAAATAATTGAGCTCTAGGTCACGTTTGTATTTATAAAATATCCTTCATTATTTTATATATCTCCAATATTTCGTCATTCTTTGAATGACATCTTCAGGGAGTATGAAAAACAACAAACAATATTAAAAACAAAAAAAAAACTTTTTTGCCGCTGCCCTCCACTCTGGTCAACACAACATTTACATTTGTAATGTTGTGTTTGTAATGTTGTGTAAATGTTGTGTTGACCAGAGTGGAGGGCAGCGGCAAAAAAGTTTTTTTTTTTGTTTTTAATATTGTTTGCTGTTGTTCATACTCCCTGAAGATGTCATTCAAAGAATGACAAAATATTGGAGATATATAAAATAATAAAGGATATTTTATAAATACAAACGTGACCTAGAGCTCAATTATTTAATAAAGTCAAAAAACGTTGATATTTAAACTATAAGTGCCTTGCCAACTTGAACTAGCTGTATTTAATTTCTCAATAAACTTTGTATGCCTATTGTGAAATAACCAATTTGTTAAACAGAATATTTAAATAAGTAATTCACAGTTTATGTGCTAACGTGCTATTGCTATGAAATAGAAACTTTTTTAATTTTAAACCGTCGAAAATTGTCAAAAATAATGCTAATTTTATTACAATATTATTAGGCATGTTTGTTTAATATCACAATTTTCTACTACTTAATTCTATAGCTAGAAATTTTTAATACCAAGAGCTAAAAGTAAAAAAAAAATCCAATTTTGATACAAATAGTAAGAATTTTAAGTATACGAGTGCTCCACGGTAGGCTAGTTGGTAGCGTGCTGGCTTATCAGTGCGGGGGGTTGTGGGTTCGATTCTTACCAGAGGCACTGGTCTGTTTTCGCTATAACGCGCCAAAGGCCATAGTAGCTAGTGCTCGGTTAGGGTAATAGTATATAATTTGTAATTATTATATGATTATTAATCAATAAAATAAATAAAATTTAAGTAAACGAAACACACTTATTGTGCTTTGATTAATTTCGCAATTTACAGTCCTTGGCAACTCGTCTAAAAGTGTGTTCACAATAAAGGTTAAAACTGAGGCGAAAATATTTTCCCATACATTTTGTATGAAATGCAAAAATTCGGAGAGCTATTGGCGAAATTTAGCGTTTCATATAAAATGCATGTGAACATTATTTCGCTTTTATTTCTAGCTTTTATTGTGAACATACTCATAAAAGGTAAAACTAAAAGCGAAACAATTTTCACATAATGTTCGTATGAAATGCCAAAATTCGCCAACCGGAGAAACTTTTTTTGGAGTTTTTCGTATCATATTTTCAATTTAATTGCATATTTTGAAATTTTTAAATTAAGATTTAATTCGAAATTCACAAAAGAAAGCATTTTTGTAGCATCTAGTTGTTATTTGCTAGACTTTTATATTGGATTTAATTTTTAACCCAACGCTCTCGAGCAATAAATCGATTTTAAAAAATCCACAAATTTGAAGTGCATATTTTTAGATTTTTGGTGCATATTTTTTGTTTTTTAGTGCATATTTCAAGCGCATTTTAAAGGGATATTTTCGATTGTTTCTACATGAAAATCTCTGCCCTGCATATTGCTATAATATATGTAAAGGGTCAGCCAAATAACTTTTTTTTTGAACTCCTGAACCAATTGGACTTTGTATGGCGTCATACCAAGGTCTTTATGCAAAATTCGTCTCAATGATGTCTCCGAAATGTTCAATTGTTGAGAACGACGGTGAATTGATGTTGATGGCGCTTCACGCACACTTTCTGCCACAGCAGCAATATTCTCGGGTGTACGCACTGTTTTTGGCTTTTTCACGCTTTGGTTTATCGATGAGGATGCCAGTTTCTTTCACTTTTTTCACAAGATAGCGAACATACGGACCATATTCGTTCAGCGGAAGGGTAAAACTAATTATCTGTCAAATCAGACATGAGCTAAGTGTTACCATTCACGAAATAAGCACTAGTTGAAAAAAAAAAAACGTTAGATGGCGGACCCTTTATATATTTTTTTAATGTTAATTTCTTTTAAGCAACTTTAACCGTTAAATATTATAGCGATATTTTTAAAATAAATATAATAAAAAACCAGTAGTTGTGAAAACTGTCTCAAAACTTGTGACGTATTTGTTTATAGAAATCAAAATATAAAAACAAACATAAAATATTTCACATATGAATAATTTAAAAAATTCTCAAAACAGTAAAAAATCCCATATTTTATCTTAAAAATGCTAATTAAATTGCTATTGACATGAACAAATAAAAACACTGAATCATACAATGCGTACGTACTAAACTAAACCAGTTCTTAGACTAAAGCATTTTAAACAACGCTTGGTATTTCCCCGAAGAAAAAAGAACTGCATAAGATTTGTACTAAAACAGAGACACAAAAAATCACATGCTTCATGTTATAAATGTGTTTCGCTTCCAAGCAGGGATGGCAGGCAATACCGCTCAAATACCGTTTCAACTGACTATTGTTATCCCTAAAATACCGTTACCGAAATAATCGAAATACTATTATCCGCACACAGAGAAATAAAGTGCCAACCGAATTAAAAAGTGTATATTAACCCTCTAATGCCCGAATTTTGTTTTGCAATGAAATTCATACCATGTATTCGTCTCGCAAAAAAAATAATAATTTCTCTTAAAAATAATTTAAAATTTATCTCGAAAACTAATGCAAGTAAAACAAAAGTTTGTACCAAAAATTATTGCTCTTACCAAGACATAACCACAATCCAAAAATAAACTTTTTTGTGCTTCTTTTTAAGAAGATATGGCTATTTTCGCTTTTTGCAAAATGCGAAATAGGGCGAAAAAGATCTTAACTTCAATATTTTTTGTTCAAACTTTAGACTTTTGCTACTATTACTGATTGTCTTCTCTATACCAAATTTCAAAACGATCCGTCCATTACTTTATAAGTTAAGACAATGTCCTTTAGAGATATCCTGATAAAATCCTGTTCGTCCTTGAAGACAAATAAGGACTGATTATTAAAGGTAATACTTCAATCTTACTTATACTTAATTTTCAAGAGTTTTAAATCAACTTAAATAAGCGTTTAGTTGTTGGAAATCTCAGTTAATTAAAAAATAATTATTTTTTGAATTTTTACAAAATTTGAATTTTAAAGCTTTCTCGCGTTTTAACAGTGCACTGCAAAACTTTTAGCTAATTCACTTTTATTATCGAACTATATCAATTTCTAAGTATAAAACACTAATTCGAAGCATTTGGGTTCAATTTTATAAACGATGACAAATGTCATCGTCAGGCGTTAGAGGGTTAATATTAACAACTTATAAATTCAGTTAGTACAACGATATTAACATTAGATTTCTGAATATTTTGAGTGTTGGAACTAAAATTCAGTTAAATTAAGCGAATTTTGTTGTGAAAACAAATGTTCAGTTTTACCAACCGACTGAAATCCGTTTTAACCGACTTTGAGTCTCAGTACCGGAATTTCAGTTGGCAAATAGCTAAATTTTCTCTGTGTGCGTAAAAACCGTTACCGATATAACTAAAATACCAACACCCTTAAAATACCGTTACCGAAATAACTAATATACCATTATAGCTAAAATACCGTAACCGAAATAATTAAAATAGCGTTATCCTTAACATACCGTTACCGAAAAATTCTGACAAGATCAGAAAAAATAATCACTGTAAATATATATCTGTATATTTTCCGAAATTTTTAGCATAAACTAACCATTCATTAGAATTCGATCAAAATGGGGCAACAAATATAGGTGTGCATTGGCATTACCTGAATAACTAAAATAACGTTACCCTTACGTTACCGAAATAACTGAAAAACCGTTATCCTTAAAACAACGTTGCCGAAATAACTTAAATACCGTTTCCGCTAAACTACTTTAACCGAAATAAGTAAGATATCGTTAACGCAAAGAACCCGTTATCGAAATAACTGAAATATCGTTACTCCTAAAATACCGTTACCGAAATAAACGAAAATAGCGTTACCCTTAACAATACCCTCATGGAATCGGTTACCATCCATGATTACAAGTGTTAATAATTGTCACGCATTTTTAATACCGGATAAATTGGATACCTTGACACTGAATAATATTTTTTAAAACTTAATCTGTATTTATTTCAATATATTTTGTTAACAAATTTAAATTAATTGACTTATCAATTAACCACTCAATTGCATAGTAAAATTGTTCAATTACAATTTTCAAAAAAAGTTTAATATGAAGTTCACGACTAAATACCAATCACGCGTTTTGCCAAAACACGGTTTTAAAGCAGTTTATTTTTTTACAAAAGTTTTTTATTATTTACACTCGTTTGGTAAAACGCGTGTTTAACTTGTATGTGTGAACGCCATATTAAATTTATGTAGCGTTCACACTGTGATTTTAACAGCTCCTCGAGCATATTCGTCTATGGCAGTTAAGTGGTTAATCTAAATATGTATAGTTAGTTAATATTTTACTGACATTTATATTAGTAATGACTGAAATGGAGATAAATAACGTGGATTTTTTTATAAAAATTTTTTTGTTGATTTCAAATTTCAAATATTTATTAATGAAACAGGTGGTAAAAACAAATTGTATACAATTTTTTCACGAAATTTTAACAAAAAGTAATTTATGCAAACTATTTATAAAAACAAATAAACTTGATTTGAAACGAAAGAATATTTATATAGAGAAATCTATGAATTAATTAATTAAAAAAGAATTCATTTAATTTATGAAAAAATTTAAAACATTATCAATTTGCAATTATTTAATTGCCAGTTTTTTTTTTTAACAACAACAATAATTATGTGTTAATTTATGTTTTATTACACGCGCTAAACATCATTGTTTAAATATCAGCTTTAAAACAAAGTGTCAATCTTCAATTTCAATGCTAAAATACAATAACTTGTTTGTTTGCATCTTTTTGATTGGAATAAATGAACATGCAATGGAAACCTCATTACTTGAAATATTATATACAGTGGCGGACAAAAGTATTCACACAGCAGCAAACTTTATTTTAAATCTTTTATATTTTTAAAATGAAAGCTATTAGCCGTATAAGGTATTCAACAAAATTGTTTATTTATCTTATTAATAATTTAAATACAACAAAAAACAAACACTAAGCATGTTGTATTTAAAAAAAAAATTAAAAATTAAAAAAAGATGTTACGAAGAAATTAGTCCATTCTATGCCAAGAAGATTAAAAGAAGTCATAGCAAAGAAAGGCTACTCCCCAAAGTATTAAATCATGTTAAATTTTATTTTTTGTACAAACATTTGAAGCTGTGTGAATACTTTTGTCCGCCTAAAGTAATACTTTGAATTACATATTTAGTTTTTTCTTATACGCATGGGTTCTACATTCCGAAAATGAAGTGAAAGTGAAACTTCCGCTCAATTTGTGTTCCCAATTCCACATAAGTGATTTGAAAAGAAAAATTTCATTTTCATTTTGTTTCTAGTGGAATTAAAGTGATTTGATGTGTTCTATAAAACAATTTCACTACAAAAAAAGTAATTGTAAAACGGTATTCGTTAACTGAGTGAAAAACCAAACTTTTTAGAAAATAAAATTATTTTGAATATTAAACGTAAAAAAAAAATCAAACAATGTAAGTAAATTTGATATGTTGTTAATATACGTTTATTTAACTGAAAAAGTGTTGTATTTTTTACGGGAAAACACATGAATCCGGAACAAGAGGCCCCATTTTTAACATTCATGGAAAAAAAATTTGGTTTGGCCAAAGGTTTTTAGAGGGGCGAAAAAACAGTTGAAGACCAGTTGTGGATGGACTTAGTAAGTACATTAAACAGCTTAGGGCCTCCAGAAAACGATGCAACTGGTTTGAAAAAAGCTTGGGCTGATTGGAAGGCTACCAATCGTAAAAGATTGGCCGAAAATAGAGCAGAGGTAACGGCAACAGGTGGAGGACCCAATAATATCCAAAGAAGATTCAGTTGCCAAACTTTCTGGCCTTTATACAGCAGTCGAAGGTGTTCCAGCTGCTAAATCATTCGGGACGACTAGCAAAGGGTAAACAACCACAAATTCATCTACTGAATTGTCAAACTTAGATGGCACCAGTTCCGACAATGTAGTAAACGTGATTTTACAAAAATTAAATAAAAATGACGAAGGTACTGAAAATATAGAAAATGAGGAACCGCAAACCGATGATTTCCCTTTTTGATTTCTCTTTTTGATTTCTCAATTTCTTCGCGACTTCTTTGAAATTTAATTCATTTTGGGCATATGACAGTTTTCAAAACATTACACATATTTGTTAAAATTTTTGACGCTGTACTTCTTTCCACTGCTAGATTGAAGTCTTTTGCGATCATTTGCTGGTAAATTCCTTGTCCGAAGTAGCGTAGTGATGTGCCCAATTGCAAAATAATTGGAATGCTTGTCTTTTTAGCCATTGGTGATAATTCTTCTAAAACCATCATAAATGCATACTTATTTAATCTAAAATACGCAATAAAACTATTTTTTTTATTAATTTTAAACACTTGCGACTAAGTTTTAATTATTGTCTTACGATTTTTCTGGTAGTTCCAAAGGATTTGAACAGCCACGAAGCCTTTTACTATTTAGATTTTCCGTTCTTTGTTTTTCTTTTTTAATTAAATACCAGGAAATCACAATTGCGAAACTCATTTTATATTATTTTAAAAATAATTATTTTTTGTTTCATTTTTATTTTTGTTAAAAAATGCACATTTCTTTATTACAATTTCATTCACTTTAAAGTGATAATTTGTTTTTTTCCCGCATTTTTTTATGTTGTTGCTAAGAAAAAAATGAAAATGAAATCGTCGTGAAAAAAACGATTCACTCGTTTTTCAGAACACAGCGGAATTGAAAATGTGGAATTAAAAACGATTCCACTTTCACTTCGTAGTGGAATATAGAACCCAGGCCATAATATAACATACTAAGAATAAGTTTTTTTGTTGTATTTCAATAATTTATAAGTTAATAAACAATTTTGTTGAATACCATATCCGGCTAGTGTGTTTCATTTTAAAAATATAAAAGATTAAAAATAAAGTTTGCTGCTGTGTAAATACTTTTGTCCGCCACTGTATGTATTTAAAATCATTATTATTATTATTATCATGATACAGACAACAATTTGTTAAAATAGTTAAATTATTTAATTTACATAATTAAAAAAAAAAACAAGCATTAAACAAATATATAAAAATTAGAACAAATTTGATTAGAAATAATTATAGAAAAAAAAAAAAAAGTATTAAGATCAATTTTGATATAAATATTTACAACATTTATAACAATTTTAAATATTTTTTTTTAAATACTACTTACTGCAACATATAATTAAATATAACAAAATGTGTATAAATATTAAAGTGTTGAAGACATGTCTATCGATAATACACTCAGAATATTTTTACAGTAACTGCATGTATGTAGGTCATTCGTGTTGTCAACGTTAATAGTAATTTTTAACCGTAAATGTAAAGAGTCCGCCATCTAACGTTTTTTTTTTCAACTAGTGCTTATTTCGTGAATGGTAACACTTAGCTCATGTCTGATTTGACAGATAATTAGTTTTATCCTTCCGCTGAACGAATATGGTCCGTATGTTCGTTATCTTGTGAAAAAAGTAACAATTGTACAAGATGGGACGATCCTCTACGGATACGTGCAGGTTTGAGAATTATAACCCTAGACCTCAGAGCATGATCTCTGCAAATGTCCGAAGCTCTCGAGACAGGAGGGTGAGTTATTTTGGTGGTCGAATAGTGACGCCATCGGACGTTTAGAATTGTTTACCTGGTAGAAGAGTTGGCTTCGTAGCGAGCCTGAACCTATTGGGTGTATTCGTTGGCAGCACAAAATACCAACTTCTGGTCGAGGTGCATAGTGCCACTCTAATCTAATCTAATCTAATGTTGGGCATTTTGTGCAGTCGATTTTACAATATTATGTAGTTATTTTTTTAATAGTTACAAATTACTTTAATATTAGTAATTTTTATGAAAAACACAGTCATGCCATTTTAGTTACATTTGTTGTTAATTTAACTGTAATTTTTAGTCATATCTAACTACATAATTTTCTGAGTGTATATATATTATTTGAAAATATTAAGGGGAATCAACATTAATCAAAAACAATAAAATGCTATTAACTATTTGTTAAACTTAAAATTTATTAAGAATTTATTGTTTTTGAGAAATAGGCCATTCACACGAAAGAATTAACTAAATTTCGTCATATTTGTAATTAAAAAAATAAAACTATTAGATTTATGGCGTTTTCTTTTCTGGCAAAAATGTCACACTTTTTTTGCACTTTGCCCTCAAATTACCTTTTTGTATTTTCTAAAACAAGGTAAACACTCTGAGAGGGTGCCGTGTTTCTTTCTGAAAATGTTGCCAAAAAATGCAACATTTTCTGCCCTCCAAAAATTTACAGGGTTGGGTGTTGCCCTGTTTTTTTGGTTTATCAATCTCTTGTGTATATATTGCAAAGTTTTTGGCGAGAAAACTCTCACCTTGGTAACAGAGTGGTAGTGTGGTGGCTTCTGACACAGAAGATCCCGAGTTCGAACCCATATTGGTATCACATTTTTATATATATATATTTTTTTTTGTTTAATTTAATTTACGATTTTTTTTAAATTGTTTTTGCTATTTTTTTAATTTTTTCTTTTTGTAAGTATTTAATAATTTTTTTAATCTGAAATTCGCTTACAAACAAAATTATAAAAAAAAATTTAATTGAAAAAAATGTATGGAGCTAAATCCAAATTTTTTAAATAATTAAAAAAACAAAAATTAATTATTAAAAAAAACATTAATTTTTTTTAAAAGTTTGCTGGGATTCGAACCCGAACCTTAACAACACTAAAAAACAGATTTGTTTAAATAAATGTAATATGTGATGAAATTGTGTTCTATTCTGATTGTAAAAATGCTTCATTTTAATGGGACGAGGGCAAAATTTTAAAAATGTTGGCAACACTTTTCAGGAAAAGAAAACACCATAAGTTATCTCGTTCATATGAATGGTCTATAAACAAAAAGTTTAATGTGATATTATCTTGAAAATTTTTCATATATTTTTTTTTTCCTGAAATCCCCTATTAAAACAACATATAAAAATTTACAATGTTATAATTATTTTAATATCACTTTAAAAGTTGTAGTTACTAGTTATATGTTTCAATTTCAGTTTCATATCAATAGGAGTTCTTTGTGTTAACCGCATCCAGGTTAACAACACTTGACCACACTATATTAAAATTTAATGTTATAATTTTTTTTTTTATAAAATTATAAATATAATATAAAATTGAATTTATTATCATTTCAAATAAGCATTTATAATTTTTTTTTTACATATCGCACTTGATTAACAAGAGGGTATTAACTCAAAATTTTTAAAATATCACTTTTTTCAAGAAATCAACTAACAACATCAATAAATTTCAACGTATTCCGATTACTCTTTTATCTCGAAAACCACTTTTGAGACCATTTTCATGATAATGTAGTGATTACCTTTATTTCAACTAAAAGGTATTATTTCGAGTTAATACAAAAGTTCAAATAGAAATGAATCGTATATTTTCATAAAAAAGATATTATTTTGATTTGAGCCTTTATTTATGTTAAAAATAATCAAACTGTTTTGGTTGTATTTTGAGTTGATACTGTTTTGTTGATAAAATTTTTTTTATTCTATAAATTTAAATCGATAAAATTTCAAAAAAAATGGTATTAACTCAAAAAATTGATTTTTTTTGCAATGAGTGGTAAAATTTAAAACAAAAACAATGTATATATATTTTCAAATGGAATTTGCTTATTATGATATGTTTGAATTTTTAAATTCTGTTAAAATGTGGCCATAAACAGTTTTTTTGACTCTACTGAAAATTTTAAAATTTTGAGTTAATACCCTCTTGTTGATCAAGTGCGATATATAACTTTGTAATCCCAACTGTTGTAAAATTAAATATGTTTTGTGTAATTAAATTTACTTAAACGTTTTTAGACAAGTAGAGAAAACAAATATGCATATAATTTGCTTATAGTTTAACACTTTATTAGTTTATATAAATTCAATGTTAGATTTAAAGATAAATCCGGTTTTTTTCTTAGTCTATTATTTTTTTTTTTTTTTTGCAGTAATAGAATAGTTACTACCAGATGTTCTTAATTGCATAGTTAAATAATCTTTTTTTTTAAATAATTTATGTAAATTTATGTTAACGTGTGTTAAGCCCTGATAAATTTGTCAACATAGCAACACAGGTGGTGTTTTAAAAAGAAATGTTTCTTTTACATCATGTTAATTTAAATTAATATGTAAAGAATGTAATTTATTTTTTAAATTACTTACATACGGTATTTTTTTTTTTAGTTAGTAACTAATTTTTTACAATAAATTAACTAGTTTATTAAACCTATAATAACTTATTACATTAATTGAACACTTAGTGTTATTACATTTTCTTCCTAGACTATCTAAGCGAAAGGAATATTATAGTAGTATAAATGGTTAAAATATGCATTTTTAACTGTTAACTGTCATTTCTGATATGTATTACTAATTATTATGTGTGATTATACATATTTATAGAAACACACAAAAAAAGTTTGACAGTAGAATCTACTGAAAATTATGGTTAAAACAACTGTAATTTCAGCAAAAAAGGTGGCAAAGGTAATTACCATTAAAATAACTAACAAATGTAGTAAACACAACTAACAATGTCGTAAAAATAACTGACATTTTTTTTATTACAACAATTAAAAAACAACTGTTAAAATTGGTAAAAACTACTGTATTCTTTATTTTTTCGGTAAAAAATTCCAAACGGTACTCCAGTTATGATGTTTTTATACAATGGAGATACAATGAAATTTTCTAATTATTAGTTGCAAACTATGAGCATATCAATAATAACAAATATGTATAAATGAGAATTTTAAAAAAATTCGACATAATTTGTTTGTTTTAAAGAACTAACTAATGACTAGAGATTCTAGCCTATACACGAACAATGTTTATTAGTTAAAAATGTTCAAAAATGTTCAATTCTTCCAATTTTGGTTTTTACTTCTCATCGAGTAAATAAAACAATACGGGTAAAGCGTTGATCTTTTTCCTTCAAAATTTGGGTAGAATATTCTAGGCCTTCTACATTGGTTCTCTGATGATTTTCGGTGACGCGAAATGAAAGATGTAAGGACCTGTCAGTAGATAAAGTCTGCTATAAGTTAGCGGGCAAAAACTTTTTTGAGTAATAAATAAACATTGCACGGTTTTTTGTTTAACAAAAAAACAAATGATCTTGAACTTGAATAATCTTGCTCACATCATGATAAAACATCGAAAAATAAACTTTTGGTTTTAATTTTTTAAAATTTAAAAGTAAAACAACAAAAATAAACTGTTTACTGCAAAATTACTATTTTGGTAGTTGTTTATTAAAATACCAAAATAGCTGCTTCAAACAGCTGTTACACAAATACAGTATTTTTCTTCAACAATATCTGTGGTTTTGTATTATTTTATAAAAATTTTACTATAATTACAGTTAAAAGCAACAACTACTGATTACTACACTAATAATGTGTAATCATGTAGTTAGTATACTATACTTTTTTGAGTGTAAGCACAAATACTTTTTTAATACTTTTTTGAGTGTAAGCACAAATATGAATATTATTCATTTATTATTTATTCATAATCATATAATTACAAATTATATCCTATTACCCTAACCGAGCACTAGCTACTAAGGCTTTCTGCTCGTTGTAGCGAAAACATACTAATGCCTATTGTGAGAATCGAACCCTGGACCTACTCACTGATAAACTAGCATGTTACCAACTAGCGTACCGGAGCACATAAAATTATGAATTTAAAAGCATAAAATATACATAACTACAAATCGATGCCATTTTGTTCTAAGTTTTATGCTTTTTATAAATATTTACCCCCTGTTTTTATAAAACGAAAAAAATAATTTCTCTAGAGGAATACGTGTATTTTGTTTTTGTTACAACAACAAAATAAACGTATTCCTCTGGAGGAATTATTCAATTCGCTTTATAAGAACAGGTAGTTGGTCTATATCAATTTTAGATTATCGTGAATAAACAATCATTTTCATGAAATTCCTTGCCCTATTAATTACAAATATGACATTTATATAGCATTCACACCTAAATTCTAAGCATTTCTCAGTGATTTAGTTAAAGAATTTCTCAGTTAGAACCAAAAAACTCTATTTAACTAAAATAATTGTTGCCAACTATTGTTTCAGTTAAATAAAATATCAGTTGCGCTGTCTATAAAAATAAAATAATTTAAAAAATAGTAAAAAGAAACATGCTTGAGGTTTATTTTCATTCAACAAATTTTACACGAAAAATTTAAAAATGAAATGGAAAAAGTGAAGATGGAATAAAATATTTTGATATAAGCACCAGATAAGTTTTGATTTTTATTGCGCAACCAAGAAATGTAAAAAATATTTTATAGTCACATTGTGCAATTTTTATATCCCTCCACAACAGAACAAAGGAGTGGTGCCATATTTTGGGCAAAAGTATTTTACATATTTATCGAACTGTGTAGGGCAAAATTACAATAATACTGGCAATAATATTGCAAAGTGTATGGGTACCTAAAGGCCCAGAAAAGCTGCATTTACATTAGCTCGAAATCCCGTTATAACTAGATTTCGAAATCTAGTTCGCGTATCATTTTATGTGATTGACATCTAGTTTAAACTGGATTTCGATGGCAAATGTAAATGCAGCTTAATGAGTATTTCACCTGAGGCTCAGTTAAAAATTTAGTTAAAAGTAACTCGGTGTAGTTATTAAAGCTCTTTGTTCTATTATTAAAGTTCTTTATTTTTTAAACTCGTTTTCGTAAAATACTAGTTTAGCGTTTAGAAAAGCACGCTATTTAAAGTAGGGTACACATGTTAAATATTATTGATCAATTTTATTGAACAAATTAATGTGTGCCCTGTATTTAAAGTTAATCGATTAAATTGGAAATTTCAAAATAACTTGGATTTTTGTCGTTCAAATTAATATTATTCAAAAGTCTTTGTGCAATATTGAATTTTTATTTTTTTTTTAAATTCGTTATTTGTGGTTGAAAAAATAATAAAAATAAATTAAAAAAACTCATACAAATTTTGACAAAGTGGAAAATAACTACGATAAACGTAGTTCCAAGTTTAAATTTGTTAAATTTTGCTTAATTTCGAAAGAATGGAAAGGTTCATGTTAATTCTTTGTTAAACATCGAAAATATATGTGAGAAAATTAATAAAATGGAAATCAAACTTATTGACCTGATATGCTGGTGTTAAATGTGCCCATACACAAGCAATAGTATTGCACAACTTCTCGTTTTTATTCTTTATTATATTACCGTATAGGTAACAGACAAAACAGAACGTCTACAAAAAACAATATTTTTTATAATTATTTTAAAATACTAAATATGACCGCTGGCTTAATAAAACTACAAATTACGTAAATACGCAATACATTTGTTTACCCAAAATTTTAAAATAAATGCGGTTTGAGTTTGTATCAAACTTGGCATAACAAATTAACGAAACGCAAAAAAGTTGAATTTCAACAATAAGCAAAACAACTTGATAGCTTAGTCAGTATATGAACGCCGTTCCATCTTAAGAAAGCAGAAAATATTTCAAATTTTAATAAATATTCTTAACAAAAGAAGTTATAACAAAGCATAATGAACAAAAATTACTTCTTAACTTTAAATTTTTGCACACATGCACACATAAATGATTAAAACAGATCATTTGTGTTAATAAATGTTTAAAAATTTACTTAAACTTGTATGAACGTTACGATAACACACTCCCTGGGCTGTGTGGTACAATAATTTCATTTCAATTTATTGAGATATGGCAGCTTTTTGTATAAACAAGTTTTGGGGAAGAAAACAACTTGGCAGCACTGTTTCTTTCTTATTGTGGGCAATGAAACGAAAATAAATAGTAAATCAAAATGAACAAAGAGAATGAAAAAATATGAAAGAATTGAAAAAAAGTGTCGACAGTGAAAAATGGCTTTCTTAAATAAAATAGTTAAAAAAATATAAAAATACCTAAAAAATATTAGAAAATTTTAAAGAATATTTATAATAATTGATAAAACTAACAATTTATTAACAAATTAATAGAAAACAAACGCATTTATTACAGTATGGCTGAAATTTTATAATTTTTTTTTGTTACCTTTTGTGATGGAAAATATTTTTTGTGTATAACAAAATTTCGTAAAAAAACTTTTTCCAACCATACAATAAAAAAAAAAAACTAAAGAGGAGTGTAATTTTTTTTTTATAATTTATGGATAAAAAATCCATTTAAACTATTAAAAATTTAGAAAAGAAAACCCAGTCAATAATACTAACAACGAGATGACTTACGGAGAGGTCTTAAGTGAATAAAACGTTTTATATGTTTTTAATAATATTATTAACCAACATTAAACAACCACCTAGAAAATAATCAGAAATATCGGATAGAAACGAACGACGGGAATATACCAGAAAGCCCAATATGTCTTCAGCTACATTAATAACTTTAACATTGCCATCATTAACAACATCTTCAGAAGAAACGGCCACATCTTCAGATAAAACAGACGTTTCTTCTACAAATTTTAATACCACACCATACTTACATGCAATTTATCCTAAAAATAAACGCAAATGTTATAATAAAATACACAAGGAACGTAGAAAACGTCACGTTACAAACGATGGCATTAATAGTTATTTAAGTTTAATATTAATAGTAACATTTACGAAACCCTTAACAATGTGGTATCGTTTTATAAAAAGTATTATCTTGACTTCAACATCATCATCATCACCTACATCCGCATCCGCAACAAAAACACAAAGACTTTCTAGTAAAGGTTCTATAAAATCTTCTACTTCAACCACTACCACCACCGCCTCCACCTCCACCTCCAAAAACAACACATTCTACTACTCCTCATCCACAAATAAAAAATCCTCTTTCGCTACAACATTATCGTCACCGTCTTCTTCGTCATTATCGTCCTCGTCTACAACACCTAGCAAATGTATACGTGTTTTACCACCCATAGGAACAACTACTTCATTTTTTACTTTATTAACCATCATCTGTCTGGAGACCATTTTACTCTCTACCATGTCCTCTTGTGCAAAAACTTTCTACATGCACTGGAACACCTCGAATAGCATATTTCGCATTGATAATACCGATCATATAATCGATGTTAACAAGGGCAATCTGGCCTTTGAATTCGATCAGGTGCACATTATCTGTCCGGTATATGAACCCGGTACATTTGACAATGAAACGGAGAAGTATATTATCTATAATGTCTCGAAGGTGGAATATGAAACATGTAGGATTACAAATGCGGATCCACGTGTAATTGCCATATGTGATAAGCCACAAAAATTGATGTTTTTTACCATAACGTTCCGGCCATTTACACCACAACCCGGTGGTTTGGAGTTCCTTCCTGGGAATGATTATTATTTCATTTCGACATCATCAAAAGATGATCTCTACAGACGAATAGGCGGTCGTTGTAGCACTAATAATATGAAAGTCGTGTTTAAAGTCTGTTGTGCCTCGGAGGAAAAGAATAAAACCATAACAACGGCGCATGGTGGCTCATCACAATCTGGTGGCAATAATGCGGGCGGTTCATCTACTACTGCCATAGGTAGTGCTTTACCTACAGATTCGGCGGGTAATAGCGCTGAAGATATAGCGAATCACAACCAGCAACAGTCAAATCATCCTCATCATTCAAATAATATTAATACAATAGGTATAAATGGCATTAATAATGGCATGTTACCCAATGGTGTCCAGAATATGGGCAATAACCAACATAATGGTTTACAACTGAATCCCCTAATGAATAATCCTAGTGGAAATATTGCCACCTCCATAAATACCAATATAGATCAATTTAATCGTATACCCCTGCAACCGAATAGTATTAATGTTCTTAGCAATAATATAGGACAGCAGGGGGGTAATGGTATGAATGGTGTTATGATGGGTCAACCAGGTATGAGTGGTAATAATGGTTTAGGCCTGGGTACTCATGGTGGTTCGGGTATTATGCTAACACCCGGTCATAATGGCATTAATATGATAGCCTCGGGTGGCAATATGGGTGGTTTGCCTGGCATACATCAATATCCTGGTCATGGCTATCATGGCCAGACGGGTATACGCATAAATAATGTACCCTCCTCTCATCATAATACCAATTTAAAGAATATGCAAAACAACAACGATCAAGATCATCATCACTATGATAAACATCCAAATGAGGTTGTAAAAAATGAAGAATTAACCTATAATAGTGCAGCTTTTTCTATATCCCTAACGGCTGCCTCATTATCTTTCTTTTTCTTCTATGTGCTAGCATTATTCACACAGTTAAGCTACTGGGTTTAAAAGGTTATCCATTCATCGTTCTAACATAGCAGCTTAACGACAGAATATAAGAGAAAAAAAAAAACAGTTTGTACATTTTAAGTCTATTTTATATAATATAATTTTAGTTTATATATCATAAACAACAAGAAAAAATACACTTTTTGTAATTTTATTAATACAAATATTAAAGGCCTAACCATAATTAGTTTAAGTTAACTTAAACAAAAAAAAAAAACAAAAAAAAAAAAAAACAAAACAGAAAATAATTAAGCAAGTGAAGAATTTACACAAATTACAATTTAATGTAAAGAAAAAAAAACATTAATTAAATGACAGCTACAACTTATTTATTTATTTATATATAAAACAAAAAGTTGTATTTCATTTTATACCTACATCAAGTTTTTAAAAATGTCAACTTAAGGCCAAAAAAAGGGTTAAAATGTTACTTGGTAAATTTAACTAAGTTTGAAATATGATTTTGTTAAAAAGAGATAAAGAAGAATTTGAAAGAAAACGATGAGGAAGAGATTCAAGTTTTAAAAGTGTTAAGTCCGCCATAAAGTCACCATTAAAAACATATTGGGCGAATCAAAAAAATACTTAATTAACTCAATCTGCCATGAAAACTACTTATTAGCAAAAAAAAAATTCAAAATTTTTGAAAAACTATCTTATTTTTGAAGAAAGTAGAAATTTTCTTCATAAAAGTTACTATTATTATTCCCAATGACAATATATTTTGTAGCAGTTGATAATCTTTTTACCAGATTAACTTTTCATCAGTCTAAAAGCAGTATTAAGTCAGCTAAAATCACAACTTTAATAGCACATGGTCACTCTGAAAATACTACAGAAAACTTTGAAATATCTATTATATTTTATAAATTTCAATTCGAAATTGTATTTTTTTCAATGATTTAATATTAAACTGTTCAACTAAGAGTTAAAAAATACTGCAAAATAAGTTATTTTTAAATTAAATTACAATTTACCGACATAATTTTATAAGTGTATACAAATTTCTAATTTTTAAATATTTTTCTATAGTGTTCAGCTACACCATTTCCTGAAATTGTTAAACTTTAAACTAAATTACGATTTTTTAATTGAAATTGGGAAAATCCAAATGAAATTGAAGAAAAACCACATGGAATTGAGTATTTTTATTTGAAATGCAGAAATTAGTTTTTATTTAAAATTCAGAAATTTTCATATTAAAATGAGATTGTCAATTTGATGTTGAGAAAATTCTAAGTTAAATTGAGATTTTCCAATTGAAATTGAGAGTTTTACAATTGAAATTGAGAGTTTTACAATTGAAATTGTGAAAGTTCTAAATGAAATAAAGAAAATTTCAAATGAAATTAAGAAAGCTCCAAATAAACTTTTATTTGAAAAAAAAAAAATCTTTATAAAATTAAAACTAAAAATTAAGGACTAAAAATGTGGCGACATAAAAATTCAAAACTAAATTATGAATAACATTTAGTAATGAGATTGTCTATTTGAAGTTGAGAAAATTCTAAGTTAAATTGAGATTTTCCAATTGAGATTGAGAGTTTTACAATTGAAATTGAGATTTTACATTTAAAATTGTTAAAGTTCTAAATGAAATAAAGAAAATTTCAAACGAAATTAAGAAAGCTCCAAATAAACTTTTATTTGAAAAAAAATCTTCATGAAATTAAAACTAAAAATTAAGGACTAAAAATGTGGAGACATGAAAATTCAAAAACTAAATTATGAATAACATTTAGTAATTATTTTGCCCGAACATTTTCAATTTTCTCGTTTAAAATAAAACTTAAAAATTTTAATTGGTTTATCTCTTCTATAGTTGAAGTTATAAACCACATATCTCAGAAAAAAATTATTAGATCTCAAAAAGAGAATTTTTCGAAAATCGGTTAAATTGTTTCAAAAGAAATTCTCAATTTCATATGAAATTTTCTTAATTTTAAATGTAAAATCACAAATACATTTAAATATTCTCGTTTTCAATTAAAAGGTCCCAATTTCATGTAAAATGTTTCCAATTTTGTTTTGATTTGCCTTTTTTTTTTAATTTGTAAATTTTGTAATATAACTAGAATTTTGTAATTTTACTAAAATGTTGTGACTTTACTAATATTTTGTAAATTTATTAAAATTTGGTATATTTTATAAAACTATGTAAATTTGCTAAAATTTTGTAACTTGACAAAAAATTTGTGAATTTGCTAAAAAATTTTGAGTCTACTAATATTATGTAAAAATTTTGTTATTTTTTTCACTAATTTTTTGCAAATTTTCTAATATTTTGTAATTTCTCTAAAAATTTACTAAAATGTTTTAATTTTTGCATTAAGAATACAAAAAAATTTTTTTTTTCGGACTATCTGTATTTTTATATATTTAGTTAGAATATTTTTCTGCGCCAGGTTCAAAATCTAATATGATATTGTAATTTCCGCAATAAAATATTTAGACTCGAGGGTCTATGTTGGTTTTGTATAATTATATTGTCATATTAGATTTTATTTGTAGCTTTTCAGAAAGTTGCATAATTTTTATGATAGACAATAAAATTGTTTCATTGGCATCAACCAAATCTTCAGTTGCCCGAAATAGAAAACTCAAATCGAGACATTACATACAACATACAAAATCAACTCTATGAGTATTTGTCTGCCTTAGTGTATAATTTGGCTGATTTGGTAAACCTTATTATAAAATCAAAACTATTTGAAAACCACGAATTTTTATATACAAATATACTTTGTATATCATTGTATTATAATTTATAAATCAACATATATCCCAACAAACACTGTTCGCATGAGAACAACCATGGTATGCTAATTGTTCAAAAATGTTATCATTTTTGTATTAAAAATACAAAAATTACATACAACAGACAAAATCAACTCTATGAGAATTTGTTGGCCTTAGTGTATAAACTGGCTGATTTGGTAAACCTTATTATAAAATCAAAACTATTTAAAAACCACGAATTTTTATATACAAATATACTTTGTATATCATTGTATGTAGTACGTGTATTTGTTGTATTATAATTTATAAATCAACATATATCCCAACAAACACTGTTCGCATGAGAACAGCCATGGTATGGTAATTGTTCAAAAATGTTATCATTTTTGTATTAAAAATACAAAAATTGTTTTTTCGGACTGTGCATTTTCATATATTTATTTAGAATATTTTTCTAACCTTACTAAATTTTATAACTTTACTCAAATTTTGTAATTTTACTAAAATTTTTGTAAACTTTTTGTTATTTTTTTTTAATATTTTACAAATTTTTTTTTTTAATTTAAACTTGTAAATATACTAAAAATATGTAAATTTACTAAAATTTTGTAAATTTTCTTTAAATAAATTTTGAATGAAATTACACAAATGTGTAAAAATTTACACCATTTCGAATTGAAATTAAGATTTCACAATAAAATTGAGAATATTCATTTCAAATTTAGACATTTCATTTAAATTAAATAGTTGTATTAAAATATAAAAAAATATTCGTAGGAAAATAAATATTTGTAATCATTTACATGAAATTAATTTTTTTTTTATAATTTATAAGAAATTAAAATTTAGTTAGCTTATTTCATTGAAAAACATAAAAAAAAAATTACTAAAATTTTATTAAAGTTTCTAAAAAAAAAGCTAAAATCATTTAAAATTGAAATTCAGAAAAAAACAATTTAATATTAATATAATTTTAATTTTAGGACATAATCAAGATTATTCGAGTTCAGATCAATAGTTTTTTGTTAATATTTATTTCTTTTTAATTTTACTTATATTTTTTTTTATTTTGAGATTCAAAAGTAAATATCAATTAAAGTTTTCGTAAATTCAAATAAATGCCACAAGGTATTTTAAAATTTCTTAATTTTTAATCAAATTTTCACTTTTATTTTAGAATTTCAATGGAAATGGTGTAAGGTAAAATTTGTTAAATTAAAAAATTTACTTTTCTTTTTTAGATTAAAACTTTCAGTTTAAATAGAAGTTTTCTTAAACTCAAATAAAAAATCCCAAAGTATTTTAAAATTTCCTTAATTTATAATCGATATAATTTAAACTTAATTTTAAACTTTCTAAATTAAAAAAAAATAATTATTTTTAGAAATTTCAACTTAAAATTTGTTAGTAGTATAAATTAACACTTTCATTACCGGTTTTTTGTATTCAAATTAAAATCCTTTTTGGCTTTTATATCTTAAATTCTTAGTTAAAAGAAAATAAATAATTAGTACACACACGGGTAGTAAAATTGTTTGATTAATTTATTTTTAAAAATTTATTCTTTTTTTTCTTTTAATTTGTTTAAATTTTAAAAATGTTTGTATATGTGTTAAAGCTTTTATGTTTTTAAATTTTTTTTTAATTCAGTTTTTTGTATTAATTTATTTTTTTTACTTCAAATCGAAAGTTTTGTTTAATTTTTTGAATTAAAATTTCCCAGCAGTAGCTAAATTATTGTTGAAATTTTTTTTATATTATATAAAACTATGTAAAATTGTAAATTTGTCTACAATAATTTATATATTTTATTTAAATTTCGTAATGAGAGGTTGAAAATCTCCAAACTTTTTCTGGTAGTTTTAATAAAAATATTTAATTATAATTTTAATAACAAATTCAGATTTTGATGTAAATGAAAATTATTTTTGCAGAATTCTTAAAAATAATGTAGATTTTTTGGTTTTTTTTTTAAACAAATTTTCTATCTTTTTAACACAAAAACAATTTTCAAACTTAGAACATTTTTACAAGTATTGCGATTTAGCTCGGCCGATCACTTTAACATCTTACAATGTTAAGTTTATCATATGAAAATCAATCACAGTCAACTTAAGCAAACCATCATCAACCAACAAACAATTTGATAGAAACAAAATAATTGAATTAAACTTAATAAATAAAACTCATTTAAAAAAAAAACACATTAAAAGATGTAAAACAGTTTTTAAACAATATAAAAACAAACAAATAATTAAAACCATTTAAATTTAACATAAATAGACATAAATAATAAATAAATGAATGAATGAAAATGACATTAATTTAAGTTCAACAAATTCTATTATGGGCACAACACAATTCTATTAAAACAAAACAAGGCCTAACCATAATAAGATTAAGTTAACTTAAGGGTTTTAAATACATTTACACATACTTGAACAATTTAAAATAGTAAATCAAATTGAAATTTTGTTAGTAAAATAATTAAATATTTTAAGAGATTTAAGCAAATTTTTTAAATTAATATTTTTTGTATTAATTAAACTAGCAAAACTATTTAAATTTTTCATACTATTTTTAATTATTCATAAAAAGTGTTTTGAAATCCCTTAAAACAAACAGAGAAATACATCATATATAAAGCATATATGAAGACAACCCATAATAGATTAAGTTGTACTTTTCGAGTCAAAGTTTTCGTTAACTTAAAACTTAAATAAAACCCGAAATAAATATATTAAGTTCAATACGAAACTTAACACAAACAAATAACTTAAGCAAACGAAAACAATTGATTAAAACTTACACACAGAGACACACACACACACACACACACACACACACACACACACAATATCGAACTCCCTAATTCAACAAAAATATTCAGCTAAATTTCAGAGACTTAATTAAATGTCATAAACGAGACTTGCAGTGTAAAATTTATTAAAATCTACAAAGTTTGTTTTTTTTTTTGTCATTATTTAATCTATGAAATTTAGCTCAAAAGTTTGATTTGATAGTAGAAAAACTTATGGTTTAAAGAAATTTTTTTATATAAATTTCTACTAAAAAATTTACTATCAAAACATGGTTTCTTTTATCGAATAATTATGCTATTTTTAAAGGTAATTGAAAATAGTGATATTTACAAAAGATTTATTAAATTTTAAAAATGTTAATGTTTTTGAAAAATTTAGGCATTTTGTAAAATTCTATTTAAAATTACGTGTAAAATATGTGGTTTCTTTTTTACAAAAATTTTGGCAAAATAAAAAATGCTTACGAACAAAGTTTTGCATTCGTCATAACTTTATGAAATGAAAAGCTACAATTAAGATTTTTACAGCAACTTAAACAAAAAATTCTAAAGAAATTAAAGAATATAATATATCTGCAATTCTTTGCGAAATTTTGAGAATTTTCGCTTTTTTGTCAAAGGGAATTGTTATTGGTATTGTACACTATCAGCCCTATTCATAAGTTAAAACGAGTGACTAACATCAATCCCATAAGGGAAAGTTATGCACTCGATGTTAGACACTTGTTTAAAGTTATAAATTTGAACATTTATATATCTTTTGTCATATTTTGTTACTTTTAGTACTTTTTCTGAATTTCAATTATATGAACTCAACATTTTGGGTTCGTTGCAATTCTGGGAGGTTTTAGGTTTACAAATCTGAATCTGTTGCAATATTGAATCAAGGCGAAACTAAGCAATATTTGTACTGTCATAAATTATGTCTTAAACATTGCATTTTCAATGACCTTAAAAGCCCATTAGAAGCATTTCTAAAAATGTAAATAAATTTGAAAAAGGTCGATTATAAAACTAATTAATTCTTTGAATTATTGTAGGTGGTATATAAAGCGACTCTTCAAATCGACCATTAATTACTACAGTTTCATTGTCAGGGTCAGATTTTTTTTTTTTATTAATTCCTCAACATTTTTGTCTTTGTACACACAGTTCAGAATGTCCTTCAGTTATCCAGTTTAAAACAATACTATATGAACTAAGTGTAAATCTAATTTACGAATATATCATGAGTATCAAAATTGCTCAGTCAAAACTTGCCAATTTTATAAAAAGCTAATTCCACGCTAGCTGATTGATAGTAATTATAATATCCCTGCCATGATTTGTAACTCAAATTAAGAAGAGCCTAAAGATCAAAACTTTTATTAAAATTTAAATTTTGCGTGTTTTTAATCGATATACAGTGCACTCGCGCTAATGTTAACACTGCATTACGTGAACACCGCTTAATGTGAACACATTTTATTTTACATTGACTACTCTAAAAGGTGAACAAAGTACGAAAGCCCTATAATGTGAACAGAAAAAAAGTCAATGTGTTAGTTGGAAATGCGTAAATACGTTAAGAATTTAATTTTTTCTAAGTTTTGGGATTCCCCTATTTTAACTGTTTCACTGCATTAAGGACAGAAGATACATAGAAACTATTTTAGTTGCTATTTTTATTTATTTTTATTTGATTTATATATACATATGTATGTAGTATTTTTACATAAATCTTCATACAAATGTATGTAAATAATTTTCTTAATAAATCATTTACTTCTTTTATTCTAATAAAATGTCAACTATTATTTTAATACGTAAAATTAATCTAAACTTATGGCATTATTGATACATTTTGCCTTAAATTTATGACATTATTGATACATTTTGCCTTACATTTTTGGCATTCGGAAAGGTGAACAACTCACAAACGTGAACACTCCCGGGTTTAATTAGTTCACATTATCGCGAGTGCACTGTAATAGATTTTATTGCTAGATTCCACGGCCAAAGTGGAAAATTTTAATTTTTAAATACTTTTCATTTTCGTCGCTGGTTTGCGGTCTAAATGCCGCATTTGAGGTTTTCATCATTCGAATAAACTATTCTAACAGATTTATAACATAACATTTAGTTGTTTGGGTTCTACCGTTTTATTTTCATATGCTAAATGCAACCACTTATTATTCGAAAAAGTGTTCAAAACTGATAGGCTGAAAAGCAAAAAAATCACTACACTTCGATTCGAATTGCAAAATGTTTTTCGACACTTAAAATTTAAATTTTTTGGGGCTTTATTTGATGTATAAACCTTCTTTTTTTAACTTTGCATTGCATAAAGTTGTGATGAGAGCAAAGTGTAAATATTTCTTCTTAAGCATTCTTTATTAATTTTTCAAATTCTTTTCTATAAATTATGAAATAATTTTGAAAATGTTCAAAATTCTAACATTTTGAATATGAGGAATAAAAAATATCAATGCAATTGAAAAATAAGTATTTGAAACTAAAAAATGTCAGTTGAATTAAAAAAATATCGAATGTAATTAAAACTTCTATTTGATATTTAAAAAGTTATCTTTGCAAAATTAACAAAAATACTTTAAAAATTTAAAAAAAAAAAAAAAATATCAGTTGAAATTAAAAAATACCTCTTGATTCGAATAAAATTTCTTTATCTGATTAAACCAACCCTTTACTCAACAAATTAACTTAATTTTTTTTTATTTTTTCTCTATGCTTTGTTCAAAATTTTCTTTCTTGGCAACACTTTTAAAAGAATGCACAGGATTCTAAGAGAAAACATACACAATAAACTTTAAAATAAAGGCGAAAATAGTTGATATTTTGTATGAAAATCGAAAATTCGCCGGACTACTGGCAAACTTTAGCGTTTCATACAAAATGTATATGGGACAATTTGTTCGCTTTTAGTGTTAACTTTTATTGCGAATGTGCTCTAAATTATACGCTTGGTATTGCGAAATGATCACTTTTGTGGAAAGTTATTTCCCTGTTGTTGTGGTTATAAAAAGTTTAAACTTTCGCACTCTTGCAACACAAAACAAAATGTTCAGCCTGTGATGGCAAATTTAATTCAGGAATTAAGCAGAATTTAAGCTTAATTTAAAACTTTTTTTTTAATTTTTCAACAATTTCCTTCAAAAAATGTTTTATCCCTTATTTTAAATTTTAATGAAATCTTTTTCTAAATACTATTTAAAAAATTGCCAAATTACTTTTAAAAATGGTGTACGAATTGAAAAAGGAGAGATATATTGAAGAAAAATAAAATAAATACAAATATATAAAAAATATATTAAAACAAAAAATGATGTAAAAAAATTTTAAAAATATAAACAAAAACAATTAAATTAAACATAAATAGATATTAAATAATGAAAAGATGAAATGATATTATTTTAAGTTCAACAAATTCTATTATGGGCAAAACTTAAGCATTTGACAGAACTTAAATAAAACTCTTTTTCGTTTAGTTTTTTTTTTTACTTGAAATAATCATAAACTCACTCTCACTTAACTTAAGTTGATTATAGTTCTGCCTTTTTAGGCATAATATTTGACAAAACTTTGATATAAATAATTTTTGTGTTTCATTTTTATTTTTGGCATTAAAAAAACTTAAGCTGTTAATCCTAAAAAAATAAAATCATTATATGGTAAAAAAGCTTAAGATATTACACTCACTTCTTCATTGAGAAGATCACCACCAGATTACCATTATCATTAACAACTAAAAACAAAAAATAAAAACGTTCAACTTAAATTTCTTAACGTCCTATGAAAAAAACTTGCCACAAGAAAAATTTAAACTAAAAATTAAAAGAAAAAAAATATAAATCCCGGTGAACTTTGTTTTGTTTTATTTAACTCATTTATATATACCTTTTAAAAAATATACAATTTCCCATGAAAAGAAAAATCAGAAATAGCATAAATTAAGCTTAAAGCATTTCATAAACTGGGCTAAAAATTAAGTAAAAACATAAAATGTAAATTTAATAACAAAAAGAAAGAAAATTCAAATAAATCAATATTCTGAAAATATTCCAGTATGTGTGGTATTCTTGATGAGTATTTGGGCAAATGTGGTGATTTTGGCAAAAAATTTACACTTTAAATAATAATAAATAATATACAAAAGAAACTTACACAATTTTACAAAAAATTGGCCTTACAAACTTAAAACTTTTAAGCTTCATTTGATATTTTAAGGAGTTACAAAATTTAATATAACTATGGCGCCTGAGTAGGGACATAATTTAAACTTTAAGACAACACAACTGTGCACAACTGAATTCACATCCTATATTTCTGTCATTCCGTTAAAAAAGCGAAGTAGTTTTCAAGACATTACTTATTAAGCAATTGGAATATTTTTTAAAATAATTTCTTCCAAAATTGATCGTTTGGAAAAACTTGTTTAATTTTAAAGTCTTTAGGTTCAGTTTATTAAAAATGGAGTATGGTTCTACACCACTAAGGTAAAAACTTTCAGTTGTATAGATTCAAAAAGTCGCAAAACTTTAATTTTTAATCTTGAACGAAAAAAAGGATTTTAATTTAGGAATTCAACATCTATACATCTCAAATATTATGGAAAGTTTAATTTTGTCTTCAGTGTTCCAGTGTATTTTAGATATTTTTATATTTTATGTTTTTTTTTTTATGTGTTCTAGTGTAATTTCAATATTTACTTAAAAATATGTGAAGTCTGTTGAAGTCTTGTTAATGTAAATATATCGAAGTCAACTATTTTTTGTTGTGTGTATTTTCAAATTCTTTATGAGAATTTTTTAAATTTTTAGTATGTCCTAATGATATTGCTCTAGTGCTGGTAAATTTTGTTATTTTTTAATACTCGATTTTTTTTATTTTTAATTCAGATATTCGATACGACTCTATACTTTTAGCGGAATTTAAAATATTAAATTTACAAACAGTGAAGTTTTAAACAGTTTTGATTAATAGTTTTTTTTTTTAATTGTTGACATTTATCGAATGTTTAAATTTTTATGATTTTTGAAAACAAGTTTTTTTTTATTAATTTTTTTTTCATAATTTTTTTATTTATTTTTACTTTAAGTTTTTTTTAATACGACCCTAATCATTTTAGCCGAATCTTATTTTGATATATTTTATATATTAAAAACAATTCTAAAAATAACGAGTAGTTACTTTTTGGTATGGAGTACCCAAAACTAGAACAAATGTTTGAATACTCAATGCCGACTGTTCATTTACTACCAGCACTAATTTGCACATTGAACGGGAAGTGTAGATTACTTTTTGATCTTAATAGATCCGCTAGAAATATATGCACTGAGTGGAAATATTACCTATGTCAATACATGTACATCGGAAAAAACGATATTTTCTAGAGGTTATATTCCCAGTAAACTCTACCAATAAATTCAAGTACAAATCAAGTCAAATTCTAGTCTTAATTTTAAAGCCAATGCTAAAATCAGTTATTTTCAAATTTTTAAACAAAAAAAGCAACTAGAAGTAAACGTCGGAAAACTGTTTCAAGTATACCATTTTAATCCTTATGAACTAGTCTATAATAAAATGCATTACTTTTTAAAATTTTGATTTTTATTTTTTTTTAGCAAAAATAAGTTATTTTTTGATTTTTATTTTTTTGAGTAAAAATTAAAAAATTTTTTTTGATTTTTATTTTTTTCAAGCAAAAATATAAGTTATTTTTTGATTTTTAATTTTTCGAGCAAAAATAAGTTATTTTTTGATTTTACTTTTTCGGGAAAAAATAAGTTATTTTTTGATTTTTATTTTTTCGAGCAAAAAAAAAAGTTATTTTTTGATTTTTATTATTTTCGAGCAAAAATAAAAGTTATTTTTTGATTTATATTTTTTCGGGTGTAAATTATATAAAAATCAAAAAATAACTTTTATTTTTGCTCGAAAAAATCAAAATCAAAAAATAACTTTTACTTTTGCTCGAAAAAATAAAAAACAAAAAATAACTTTTACTTTTGCTCGAAAAAATAAAAATCAAAAAATAACTTTTATTTTTGCCCGAAAAAATAAAAATCAAAAAATAATTTTTATTTTTGCTCGAAAAAATAAAATCAAAAAATAACTTTTATCATCTGACTTTTATGAAAAAGGAATAATTATTACGGTCCCTGGCTAAAATAAATCTCGAACTTTATTGCAAATTATATTATAATCCAACATTAAATCGAACTGGAAAAACACTAGAATTCAAGTGTTTTAAACAAAATATTTAAGATACAGAAACGAGGCTTAGTTTAGAAAGGGGACATTTTCACCCGTCGGTTGTTATTCCCCATTCCAGAGATATGACCTATAGATTTACGATAGTTAGAAGATTTATAAGATTTCTATCTATTATAGTTTAGACACTATCGGTATTTCAACATACAGACGGATATGGCTTGATTGTCTTCAAATTGCATAGGGACCCATAATTTATGGTATACAAGTTCTTATTGATTATCTATTTCCTTCGATAACGTATAAATTCTTAGCATAGAAATTTTATATTTCTGAAATAAATTAAGATTTATATTTTTAATTAAGAAGACTTCAATTGAAATCGAAAAATATTTTTTTTTTAATTCAGTTTTTTTTTTTTTTTTAATTTATTCAGGGGAAAATTCCAAACCTCATCTGGAAATTGTCTTTCTCTATTAAGAGTTTTGGGTACAAAACTATAAAAGATCCAATTCAGTTAGAAATTCTATAAAATAGTACATCTGTTGCTTTAAAGTATAATTTTAATTTTCTCAATGATAATTGGAAATGGTCTTTTTAGTTTATTTTAAAAAGTTGTCACGGCACATTATTAATATTTCAGTACTTGTAGAGCCCCGTACTTAACTCACTAATCACTTAATTCATAAGTAGGTTAATTTAACCTATTTCCCGCCCACTGCAATCGCAATAGAAATTTAAATTAACATTTCTTAGAACAAAAAATTTAAATGCTTACAAACTAGCTTACCTTGTATAAAGAAAAGTAAGCGGATTTTTGGTCTATCCTCGCTCTTTATTTAATTTGTATTATTAATTTATTAAGAAAAAAAAAATCCTAAAAAAAAACCTTTACCTGATATCTCGAAAATTGTTTGCTGAAAATTAAAAATCCTAAATCGATATTCAGTTCTGTTAAATTTGTTTTATTTTTAAATTTGCTTTAAATTAAGTAGTTTATCATGTAAGTGGAAATGTAAACTGTAGATATTAAAAACAAAAATAAAATAAAATTTACATTTCTTTTAAATCTTAGTAAGCTAGTTTTTAAGTCTCGATAAACTTCTTTTAATCTAGCTTTTCATTCCATTGTAAGCAAAAAAATGAATACAAAAAAATGTAAGCCGGAAGTTTTATTCATATCTAGTTCTTGATTCCTTTTTAAGCTAGTTTGTAAGGTGACTATTGCTAAAATTATATATTCGTTTCTATTTTCTTCAATTACACGGTGAAAGTAATACGAAATATAACAAAAAAACTCAATTATTTATTCAATACTCTTAATTTTTCGGCTGGGTTGATTTTTTAGAATAAGAACTTTCGACTGGGTTGATTTTTTTTTTTTATTTGAAGATTCTATTTTTAAACGAGTTCTTTTAAAAATTTGGATAAACCTTTTTTATTTGTATATTTTGAAAGAGATAATAATAAAAAGATAAAAATAATAAAATTTAAAACAAACAAAAAATGGAATATTTTTTTTTTGAAGCCCCAGATAGAATGGTAAGATATTAATACTGAACTAAAAGATCTCTTAGACCTTGTTAAAGAACCGATGAGATATTAAAACGAAGAGAATATAGAATTCTAGTGGACGAAAAATAAGAACATTTTCAGTAAACTAATGAAACTTTTCTACTCAAAGTGAACGAAAAACTTCTTAAAATTAATAAAAATCTTCAAACTTTTTATGAAACTATGTTTTTAAAGAAAATTTTTAATTCAGTGGATGAAACTTAATAAATAAAATTAAAGCTGTTGGCTAAACTTGTAAGAAAATGCGAAATTAACTCATGTTGTTCGGGTAATCAGTTAACATTATCGATTTTCTCTGGTTGGTTGATATATATACATGATCAAACCTTGAGTTTCTAGTGGGTGGTAGATTAGAATCAGGCTGAAGATGACCTAGTCGCTTAGGTCGAAAGAGCGGCACTCCATCTAGCGCTGATTCCCACAAGATTTTTTTCACCTTTACATTTATTTACAATTGGTGTTTTATGTTTTTTAATAGTAACATTTAATTATGATCTCAAACCTGACAATTCAAAATAAAATGCAATTTTAAAAGATCAACAATACATACAGAATTCTTAGAATTATTTTTTCATAAAAATTTATGAAAACTTGAGTTAGTTTAATGAAAAATTTCAATGTACAAGTTCCAGTGCAACTTTATTGCTGCTATGCAAAAAAAACATTAGTATAATGTGGAGAATTCTCTCAGTGTAGATTCCATAATTCTGATCACGTGAATGTAGTCTTTTTCAACTGGTATCTGGAAGTTTTTTTTTATGATTTAAAAAACGTTAGTTTAAGTCAGATCCTAAAATTAAACTTTTCGTTGGGCGCCATTTGGTTATACTAACTTTTAATTAATTGCTAAGATCTTAAAGCCGTGCAATGTTAAAGTTATCTGGGAGTAAGCTTCAAATTAAATATATGTTTTAAATTCAGTCCAGTATCATGATTTTATCAGTATCATGAAATTCCTAACACGTCTGATATAAAAATTAAAAATCAGTCATCTAAAGGTGGGCGCCATTTGGTTTATACTACACAGAGAACATTTATTGGGCGATTTTTAATGAAACTATAACACTAAATTGATGAAGTTTTCTCCACAATGTGAATGAAAATTTTCTTAAACTTTATAAAAAAAGCTTCATAGTTTTAATGAAACTTTTCATTAGTTGTATGAAATTTTCAATAAAATGAAATTTTTCATTAAATTTTATGAAGCCGCATAAATTTAATGAAAAGTTTAAATGGACGAGTTCCAGTAATGCTTACAGAAAGCAGTTAGTCGGTCAAGACAAAAGGACTTGGTACTGGGCGATCCAAATAAGCTATTGGATAATAATCTCAAACTCCTAAATATTCCGTAAGGAGTCTTCTACTCAAGTTGAAAGACCACACATTGTAACACAGCAGTATTAACAAGCAAGTCTCATTAAAAGAATGGAATTGACCTGTGATTTGATGTATCGTCTTAGATGGGTTCTATACAAAGATATACAGAGATATGATATCTTAGACAAATTTAGTTTTATAAATTGTAAATGAGGAGTGTAAATGGAAAACACTCTAAAGTCTTCGTGTCAAAGCCTAAAAAAGATTTAAATTTTGATGTGTTGGTTCGAAATCGAGTACAAATGGTAAGTAAAATTTGTCGAAGCGAATCAAATACAAATAAATTTATATAACTAATACAGATACAAATAATATGAGACAGACCTTACACAGAAAAAAAATGTATACACTCAGGGAATTATACAGCTGCAAATAAAAACAAAACCAACTACAAATGAAATTGTAAACCCGATGCCTATAAATTCATAAAAATTACTACAATTATTGTTAACTGTTAAAAAAACTAACTGCAATTTTAATAAAAAAATGACTGCCAAAACAATAAAAACAACTAACAAAATATTGCTATATATTTTAATTGTGAGTGTATTAGACGGTCTTAAAGTCAATTTGGAGTAAACTAAAAAGGGTTGTACATTTAATATATTGTTGCGTTGTGGTGTAATGGTTAGCGCTTTGGACTGTTACACAGATGGTCCCGGGTTCGATTCCCGGTGACGACACCATCAATTTAGAAAAAATAATATGTATGAGTTTTCTATCAATTATATGTATCGTTGCGCCCCACCTTCGGTGTTCCCATAGCTTTTCACCCCACCGAAGTAAAATAATGAATCAGGGCTATGAAACAAAAAGCTTCAATAAATTCGCCAACTCTACATCAGGTGGCGAGCAACAACTGTTCTAAGACTTATCAGCTCGCGCAATTACAGTGTTGTCATGTTTAAAGCCCTTCATCTTTCACCACCTTTCATCTCTCCACTATTCGCTTTCCAAAGAAAGCAACACAGTGTTATCAGTGAAAACACTGATAACACCAATTTGATAACCAAAATTTATCAAATCATACTAATACTCAAACACATTTCCAATAAAATGTATCGGTAAAATTTAAATATTTTGCATTTTGAATGAATTTGAAATTTATTTAATTTTCATTGTATTTTTAAGGGTTGCCAATACAAAATTAAATGAATCCCTACAAAAAAGTGATGACATTTTAACACAAAGCCGGCAACTCTAAAATGTTAATTATTGACAATTCAAGTGATAACGTAAAACTCAATCACAAAAACGTAGGGATTTATAAAATATCATTTGCTAATCCCCGCGTTATGTGAGTGATGTGAAATTGTAGGTGATGTGATGAACGCAGGTGATTAACAAAATTAGGACATACACAGAAAAAATTATGGGCCAAAAATATCTAATTAATCGATTGTTTGAATATCAATGGCAATTTAAACAATTTTTTTAATTGATTCAATTAAACAATTTATTGAATTTTCTAATATATCCATACTGTGTTGACAACATGTAAACAATATTTTTAAAAATTTGGCAAACTATTTTTTTTGTTTGATTTAGATTAAATAATCAAACAAAGGTTTAATTATATCAATATATTATTTAATTTGTAAATAAAAGAAAAAAAATCGCAAATGATTGACTTTTGATAAGTTGAATAGTTAACCGATTTCCGTAGTTAACCGATCGTAGTTATTTCACTAGAGTTTGCAACACTCTTTTTGTGGAGTTTGCAACACTCTTTTTGCACGAAAACTTAATTTTGTTTCGTGTTTTATCTGTGGTAATAATAATGCACATGTGGATTTAAATAAACCTTATCGAAAAAGGACAATTAAACTATTATTTTTGTAAATAATTAAATTTTCAATAAGTATAAGTGTCATTAAACTATCATTTTAAAGTTGTGTGTGATTTTTTTAAGAAAGCAATTCAATTACAAGAAAAAGTTCAAGACAAGACAAGCAAAACAAAAATTTTGTCTTTACTTTTATTTGTTTTCTTATAATACATTTTTATATTAAAAAGCTTTAATTTTATTATAAATAAAATGTCAATTTAATTTACAAACCTAAATTTCTTTTTTTATTTTCAATTAAAACTACCATTGTTTTCTTCTCAAGTTTCAATTAAAGTTTTAATCAAACTAAACTTTTTAATTGAAGTTGTAAAGAAAAACAATAACTCTTTTAATTGATATTATTATTATTTTAATTGAAAGAGTTTTAATAAACTGTCTGCAAATTTTTTTAGTTAATACTATCATTTCAGTGGTAGGTGCAAAATCAATTAAAATATTAATTGATTCAATAAAATTTTTAATTGAAACCTGTTTTTAATTTTTTCTGTGTACATGTCTGTTTGATTTTAATTTTTTGTTTCTGTGTGTACAGAAATTTCACAATCAACAGCTGTTTAAAGCCGGGAAATACTACTTTATTTATAATATTAAGTGAACTTTCAAATGTTTAGAATTTAATCTGTTTGTTTTACCCCTTATTACTACTATAATTAACATCGTTTATGCCAATTAATGAAATATTTAATTAATGAATTCTTACATTCCATTGAAAGCAAATTATAATCAATATAATTGTTTATAACAATTATTTTTGAATGAAAAATTTAAAATGAAAGAAAAATATAGTATATAGATTAGGGTGATAACTTTTTTTGGACAACATTCTCCCCAGGGGTTTTCTAATGGCAAATATTGTATTAATGATAAAAAAAACTATTTCAGTTCAATTTGGTAAAAAAACCTTGCGCACCGACAGCGATTTCTAAAATGCCTTTAATATGTTTTTTTTTAAATTTTTTTTGATAACAATTTTTTTAAAATATGGTTTTTACATATGTAAGTAAGCAAATTTGGAAGAAAACTATTCCATTGACTCGAAAACGGACTTTACTATTGATATCAGCATGCCTTAATTATATAGATGTGATGGTCAGACGTTGAGGCATCAAAAAAAGTTTTTTTTTTAACTTTGTTTGATTCAAAACTTTAACGCGTTTGGTGCGGAACCTTTTTTAACGATAGCGAAAAACTAAAAACGCAGTTCTTAATATTTGTCCATGCCCCTACACGATTTTGTCTGGGGAGATTTGATATTTGCAAAAAATGCAAAAAGTTATTGCCCTAATATATATATGTAATATTGTAATAAATAATAAAAATAACATGCAATTTGATGTCTGGCAAGACAGTTAAATATCAAACAAACTTATTCAGCTCATGTAGTTTCAAATCTCATGCGTTTGCACTTGACAATTGAATGAAATTAATATGTTTAAATACAAATTAATTTAAATGACTTTAAAAGAGTGATATACAAAAGAAAAATACAAAAGACTGCATTAAAGAAAAAAATATATAGATAAATATATATGTATGTATGTAAAAAACGTGACCAGAAATTTAAAGTCAAATAATTTGAACAAAGTATTATCTATAAACTATTTTAAATGTATTCTATACTAAAATACCGATTATTAGTTACCTGCCAGCAAACAAGCAGCAAAATGAGTCAGAAATGAGTTCAAAATGTATTATTAAAATTTAAAATTTTTCTATAAAAGTCGTTCATCCAAAAGGACCTTGTTTTCTGATTTAAAAATTACTCAGAAAAGATATTAAAAAAATTCGATAGTCTCAAAAATCAATCTTATTTTCTTGAGCCTTTTTGAATTGTTCACAAAATATTCAAATTCAATTACATTTCTGAGTCAATTCTAAACCATTTTTTGTACAGGGTGTCCGCCGGCAAGGTATACTACTTTGTTTTGCCGCCATTTTGGCATTAGTCTTGACAGTTCATATTTGGCAGTCGTGAAGTAGACACGTGGCAAATTTATTATGGCAAAATATTCGATAATCCAACGTGTTTTAATCGTTAAAACATTTTATCAAAATCAATCATCGATTACTGTGACGATGAGAAAGTTACGTGAAATTTTTGTGAGGAACAACGTCCCAACAAAACGCACATGACAACCCCGATTTTCATGAAAAAATCATAATGAGTGACGAGGCACATTTTCATTTGAATGGATTTGTGAATAAACAGAATAGTCGATTCTGGGCAATGGAAAATCCTCAAATTATTTATCAGTCACCTTTGCATCCATTAAAAGTGACAGTCTGGTGTGCAATTTGGTCAGGAGGAATCATTGGACCTTACTTCTTTGAAAATGAAAACGGGTCGTCGTCGTAACGGTAACTGTGAATGGGGAGCGATATCTTGATATGACTGAAAACTTTTTAACGAAACAACTGCATGCTGGATGTGGTATCAACAAGAAGATGTCACATCGCATACAACCAGGATTACAATGGAATTACTGCGAGACCTCTTTCCACAACAAGTTATTTCAAGAAATGGTGATGTTGATTGACCTCCACGGTCGCCTGATTTGACTGCTCCGGACTTCTTTAAGTGGGGATATATGAAAAGCAAGGTTTATGCAAACAAACCAGAAACGCTTGAGCAGCTCTAAACAAAATATTCGTGGTGAAATTGATGAAATACCGCGTGAAATGTGTGAGAATGTAATGAAAAATGTACTCAAAAGGACTCGCATTTGTGAGTCTAACAGAGGCGGACATTTATCTGATATTGTATTCCATACATAATTGCCGACATTAAATAAAACATTTATCAATATAAGATCCATTCTCTTTCATTTAATCAAAAATTATAAACAAACAAAGTAGTATACCATCCCGGCGGACACCCTGTATATAATAATTTCTTAAAATGTTTGTATCTTTTATGATTCTTTTTAGAAGGCTCATACTATCGTCCAAAAAATTGTATTTTTTTGACAATATTGAGATTTAAAAAAAATTAGTTCTATTTAATACCTTATTTATACTATAATTGTAAAATGCCACACAAATTTTAAATCAAAAACTAAAAGTTTTTAAAAACTACACAAAAAAAAAATAACCTAAAATATCTAGTTAAAGATTTGATTTGAATTAAATTTGTTTCTAAACAAATATTTAATTGAATCAATTAATATTTTTATTGACTTTTAAATATATAAATACATATTTTATTTTAGACGTAATTCTCAAATTATTTTTCCATGCTTAAATAGAAAATGTTGAGTATAAAATACCAAATGCATTTGAAACAAAACAAGCACACTCACAAACATACAAACATACGCAGTATTAACAAAACCATCGATGAGATTTGGCTCGTATGTGGGACTATGGCAGAAGATACAGCGCCTATGCTGTTTGGGCATTTGTGGCGCAATGAGAACCACATCTACTAGGGCTGTCGAGACTATTTTGGCAATTCGCCCAATTGAGGTAGAGGTGAAGTACGAGGCCGCGTTGACTATGATGCGGCTGAGGGCTACCGGGGAATGGGACAATAATGGCCATATTACTGGGCACCGTACTATTTTGGACCAATTACCAGGGTATTGCGTCCCAGAATGGGACTGCGACAGGATTTCAGAGAGGTCTGTCACGACGCTCTGTGACACGTTAATCCCAGACAGGCAACCATGGTTAAATGGGACCTTCTTGAGGAACCAACCGGGGATCCACTTTTACACGGATGGATCAAAACTGGATGGGAAAACGGGTCTGGGGTTCTGTGACGCTGACTTCAATGTACGCAAATGCTTCCGTCTTCCTGACCACAACACCGTACTACAGGCGGAGGTCACCGCGATTACGGAGTGCTTTAAGCAGGTGAATATCATGGGCTTGACCGGTGATATTGTGATTTTCACGGATAGCCAAGCGGCTATCCGGGCTTTATCTACGGACTCTGTGGGATCAATGACGATACTCAGGTGTAAAGGGCAAATTAACGATTTCTCTTCACGGGGACGCATTGAGATTATATGGGTGCCGGGACACTGTGGTATAGCGGGGAAACGAAGTGGCTAATGATTTGGCCAGGGGAGCATCTTCCCTGGAATTAGTCACTTTGGAGAACGCTAAACCTATTCGAGCTCTCAAGGCGGAGCTGGTGGACTGGGCTGACACCATGCATAGGACCATCTGGGAAAATGCGGGTGTTGGCAAGACTACAAGTATTCTCTGGGGCAACCCGGACAAGACAAGGGAAATTCTGAATCTCAGTAGGAAGGAACTGAGTCTTTTGATGGAAATCCTCTCGGGACACTCGACACTTAGCGCCCATCTCCACCGTATTGGTAGGACGGACTCAGAAGTGTGCAGGGCCTGTGGGGAAGACGAGGAGACCTTGGAACACTATCTCTGTGAATGCCCGGCATTTGCCGGGATCCGGGTCGAAATACTATCCAGTGACCCAATATTCACATTGGGGGATCTTAGGGGCATAGGATGGAAGAAGTTGAGGAGTTTCGTCAGTGCGACGGAGTTCCTGGAATAGTAAGGTGACATAGGACATAGAACCGATTGTTTAGAGCGCACAACAAGCCGACATTCTGGCTTAAGTGTTAGTCCTCAGGGACTTGAGTCGGTTTAGGGAAGTATTTCCCTTCTCCGAATCCTCTTTTCGACCTAACCTAACCCTAACCTATTAACAAAACCACGCATACTAACGTTTCGTTCACACACTTTTTTTGTGAGTATCATATTTTTTTTTGCATGTTATTTAAATTTTTTTTCCTTCTTAATTTTCAATAAAAGCTTTAATTGAAGGGCTTATTGTAAAAACATGATAAGCCACATTTGTTGTTTTATGAATTTTCGCTGTTTTCTAGACATGCATTGATTTATATTTGATAGGGATCTGGCTTAATCAATTATTGCAAGTGCCTAGTGTATAAACGTCCTGCAAAAATCATATTTTTTACATTCTTTCAATATTTAAAAGGCGAAAACAAACTAAAAATTAAATGTGGCTTATCAAGTTTTTACAACAAGCTCTTCAATTGATATTATCATTGCCGTGCGAGGTGCAAAATCAATTAAAATATTAATTGATTCAATATTTTTCTTAATTGAAACCCGTTTTTAGTTTTTTCTGTGTACTAGTTTTTAGTTGTAGTATAAATGAGGTATAATTCATTTTCGACACATAGAAGAAGAACCCACAAAACAGTATCAAAACTTGGCTGGCTGAGTGCATTAAAAAATTATCTAGAATATCCTGTGTTAAAAGTTTGCAAAAAACTTAACCAACAACAACTGAACCGAAAATAATTAAGTTAAACACAATCCTTAATATTTTCTGTCATAATTGTAATATTTTTGTCATAAACTACAACCCTGTGTATGGTATATTCAATATGGAAATGTGTCATGTGTTAAGAAATAACGTGTTTTTTTTGTTGTTGCTGTGCTAGTTTTTTTTGTATGTTAATACTTCTGTTTATAGGCAAGGATATGGGCACATAAAGGATAACAAGAAAATTATGTACTCCAACGATATTGTAGTACATGTGGTGTATAAACATTAATTAAATCAATAACATCAAACATATCAATAAAAAAAAAACTACTTTTAATAAAATATGTTCTAGTTTTGTGCTGTGTTAATTGAGAACATAAAAAGTTTATTAGAGGGAGGGAAGAGGCAGTAGAAGTTTAATAGATATTTAACTTGAATTCGCAAATATCATGTGTTAGGGAAATTCAGGGTGGCATGTATATTTTATATGCGTACGGTTTTATTTAAACCGACACCATATTCGTTTTTATTTGAAAAAAAAGTTTAGTTTTGGTATTGCAACAAAGAATACATTAACGAATACCTGTTCTAAAGATTGGAAAGGTCATTTCTGAGCAATTTGAGACAAAAACGGGCTTAAGTAAAGTAACCAGTTATACTTCATGTTAATCAAAATCTTGCTTGATTTATCAAAAATTCCATTATAATTTCCAGTATAATTTATAGTAAAAGTATGACGCTGCTGATATAAATCGATAACAAAGATATCAAAATCTATTGTAATTTGAAAATTCAAGAATAACCGACAAAAATTGACTTATCTTCTGGATAGTAGAGTTGGTCATTCTAGTTCATTTCATTCACGAATTTATTCTTTTTCACATGATATTTTCTAATTTAAGTTCATTATATTCAGAATTATCAAAAAAAAAAAAAAACAATGACTAATATATTTTTATGAACAATTAAAGAATTTGGAAAGTGGACGAGTGAACTCGAAGACCGATCTAGTTTAATAATGAAAATGCACTAAATAAGCTGTGAACTATAATGCCCAACTTCCAGTATAGTAAATGTTAGCAATTTGTGGCTAAGGTATAGGAATATTTTGTATAACTCAAATCAGTGGAGAAAAATATAAATGATATATATAGACGTCAAGGAAAGAATCATCTATTTTGCAGGCAACCTCTAAGGTGTCAGTTCGCTGAAATCTCTCAGAGGTAGAATCTTCGAACACGACCTTCGGGTACGTTGTATAAGCGCTCGTGAGTAATAAGGCCCGATTAAAAGTTAAGGCGTATTAAATTTCTCCTCAGTCGACTTACGGCCGTGTTAAGTGGTCTCTGGCTGATAGATACACGGATAATAATAAATGCGTAAAATTACGAAAACATGTCAAAATAACCAAACTTTTTGTAAAATAAACGAAAATTTGTATATTTTACGAAATTTTTTGTAGTTTTGACAATAATTTCGTATCTTTATGCATGGATTATTATGAGTGTAGACACGCTAACCGGCTTGAACTAGGGGCACACATGAAGGGTAGTACACGGTATGTCATCTTCTCTAAGAGCACATACTGGACGATCTGTTAGTAATATCCGTCACAGAATTGGGTGATCTCAACAGTTATCTTAATCTTTAAGGTTGAAAAGAGTTCTCCAAATATCAGTTCTCCTACGAGTTGTGTGGTTTCTTCATAGCGGAGACACTTGTGACTCCACTTGATGCTCATAAAGGCGTGAGCAGCCATTAATCAATTCACAAATCTCGAGTGCGTAAGAGAAATACTTGCATAGAAAGTTTGGTCTCTCACCTGATTGAATATCGTAAAGTCTGAATTATCTGTTGGAAAAAAACTGATCACACTTTTTTTCGAAGGGCTCACTGATTTTCAGAATCTTTGGAGGCCCATACAATCTTTGGAGGCGCACACCAAACTCGCCAAACCGAGTATATGGTTTTACTATCTTTTGGTAGTAGAATCGCACCTATACTGGCAAGTCCGTGTATTTCTCAAAAAGTCTTTATTTGTTGCATATTGTATCTAATATTTGTTGCATATTTGTCTGTTAATATTCCTCTAGAAAGAATTCAAGATCACCGGTTATTTAAAATTTTGTTAAAATCAAAAACTTTTACTATTTCTTATGAAAGTGTTAATGAAATATCAATACATTATATTTAAACTGTATTTTATTTTAATAATACTTGTTCCTAAAAGTGAAAGGTGTCATAAAAACAAACAAAATTGTTCAATAAAAATCTAATCAACCGGAAATTTTATAAAGTACAAAGAAAATAACAAAAACAAGGTTTGTAAACAAAATTAAGATGTAGGTTTAAAGATATATTTGAAGTGTTTATATGGCGTTCACACCTACATGCTAAAAACGTGTGTAAGAGAATAAAGAGCTTTAGTAATAGAATAAAAAGTTTAAATAAGTAATTTTGCGAAACACGTGCTTACATTTACAAATTTAAAAAAAAAAGTACTTTATATTTGTTTTTTAATTAAGAAAAGAACCATTTTGTATTGCAAATTGTTTTAATATGTTTTAGACATATAAAGAATCTCAAATTCCTTACATATCTTCTTTTGTTCAATTATTAAAAACAAACTACATCCGTATTGTGAACGCTTTAAAAAGCTGATTTACTTCATATTTTGTTTTGTTAAAGATTTTTGTGTGCACACAGAGAAATAAAGTGCCAACCGAATTAAAAAGTGTATATTAATGGTAATGACTTATAAATTCAGTTAGTACAACGATATTTAAATTCGATTTCTCAATATTTTGGGTGTTGCAACTAAAACTCAGTTGACTTAACAGAGTTTTGTAGCGAAAACTAATGTTAAGTTGTGCCAACCGTTTGAAATTCGTAATAACCGAATTTGAGTCGTAGTTACCGAATTTCAGTTGGCAAATAGCTAAATTTTTCTCTGCGTGTGTTACCAGTTTTTTGCGTTTTGTAGTTTTAACACTTGTTGTTGTTTAATCCCAGAATATTGGAAAGATTTTTTGTAACCTTGAATGCCACAAAATTATTTTTACTACAAAATGTTTTAAATTATTGATTTATTCATATTTAATGTTTTTTAATATGAATTTCTCGCTAAAGCCAATGACTTGTGGGAATTTGCTTGAAACAAAAAACTTCTATATCTTTTTTTGATATGAAAAAAAAAACGTTCAATTAGCGTTTTTTTTTTTTTCAGTATAAACAAAACTTTAGAATTTAGATGATTAATGATTATTATTTTATACAAACAATTATTTAGTTAAAACTTTTAGTTTTAAAAATATTGAGGTTTATTCAATAACCAACCACACTTGTGGTTTCAAAATTTACACCATAAGCGAAACTGAAAAAAACTATCTGGCATGTGATGGAAATCGATTTACATTCATTTCAATCGATTTGGTTGATATTCGAAATTTAAATAGGGCATCATAGTGAATCGCTTAAGTTGAATCAGTTAAATGTGGCCTGTTCGTAAATGCATCTCTATTTTGCAGCTGATGTGCAATGCATGCGTAAAAGCATCAGCTGGCAACTCTGCATATGCCAGATGTTCGAAAATGTATCACTAAAGCCGATGTGCGAAAAATAATGTCCTACCACGCATCACAAAAATGGCTGGGACTGATGCTGCAAACTAAATGATGTTTTTGATTTTAACAAAATTTTAAATAACCGATGATCTTGAATTCTTTCTAGAGGAATATTAACAGACAAATATGCAACAAATATTACATACTATATGCAACAAATAAAGACTTTTTGAGAAATACGCGGACTTGCCAGTATAGGTGCGATTCTACTACCAAAAGATAGTAAAACCATAAACTCGGTTTGGCGAGTTTAGTGTGGGCCTCCAAAGATTGTATGGGCCTCCAAAGATTCTGAAAATCAGTGAGCCCCTCGAAAAAAGGTGTTATCAGTTTTTGTCCAACAGATAATTCAGACTTTACGATATTCAATCAGGTGAGAGACCAAACTTTTTATGCAAGTCTTTCTCTTACGCACTCGAAATTTGTGAATTGATTGATGGCAGCTCACGCCTTTATGAGCATCAAGTGGAGTCACAAGTGTCTCCGCTATGAAGAAACCACACAACTCGTAGGAGAACTGATATTTGGAGAACTCTTTTCAACCTTAAAGATTAAGATAACTGTTGAGATCACCCAATTCTGTGATGGATATTACTAACAGATCGTCCAGTATGTGCTCACAAATTCGCATCAGATGAAGAGCAGTGATACATTTCCGAACAGATCCATTGATTTGCGCCTTTTTATCTTTTTTATCTTTTCTAATTTAAAAATAATACGAAATATTCAGTATTGAAATCCATTTGACATCGTCGCTTTTTAAAAACTATTTGTTTCAAAAATTAATTTAGTTTTAATACATGAAAAGGAACATATCTGTGAGAGTTCGATAAGACCCTATAGAAGACACACTCTTAAACATTACAAAATCTAGGAATGACAGAGTTCAATGATTCGATCAAATGACTTCTAATAAAGATTTTAGGTTAAAAATTGTTGAGTAGTGTTTTTCATAATTTTAAAAATTTTGAAATAACCCACAAGAGAAAAAATTAAATAACCTCTAAGAAAATAATGACAAAAATTTGGATGTTATTTTTTATTTTTTTATTTTAACCAATACTCAGGGGATGCCCCCTACTCATGCAGTGCATTGTATTGATCAGGAAAATAGGGTATGGGAAGTAGGAAAGAGGGAGTAGTAGTGTTTGTGGATATTTGATTTTAATTTTTCTAAATTGTAAGTAACAGGGAAGACTTCTGCGGGAAGTTTGTTCCACATACGAATCGTTCGACTAAAAACGAATTTTCTCTGAAATGCGTTGCGCAAAACACAGGACAATCAACTACAAACGGATGTGCTCTACTAGATAAGCGAGTATTACGAATAAAAACTCGGGCTCGAGGAATAAGTTCACTTATCTCAGATGAGCACCTTCCATGGTAATATCGATAGAAAGTGTCACACAACCCACATTCCGACGATGCTCCAATGAATCAATAGAGTTGATACATACACTACTGTCATTGATAAGCTTCACCGCCCTCCCCTGAACACGGTCCAGAAGCTTCAGAATAGACACTGAAGCCCCTGCCCATATATGAGAGTTGTATTCCATTTTCGGCCGGATATAGCTGGTATAAATGGTAAGGAGATCGGTCATTTTTGAAGATTATTTCCTGCTACCATGAACCTGGTCCACAAATGAAAGAAATACCCAAAATATTTATTTGCAGTGTTATAAAAAAAAAAATTGGGTATTATTTTGTTATTTTTGGGGGTTATTTTAATAGCCCCCAAATAAGTGTTTCAATTAAAATAGTCTTTAGGAGTTATTTCATATAATTTGGGGATTGTTTTATATGTAAATAAAACTGAATACAAATATTTGGGGTTTATTTCAGTGAAATAAGGCCCTAGCTTTGGGGATTATTTTATTTTCTTCCTGTTGGTTATTTCATTTTATTTGGATATTTACTTTTTTCCTCAGGGGTTATTTTATTTTAGTCATTGTTTCATTGTGGTTTATTTCATTTTGTATTTGGGCGTTATTTAAAAGTGCCGTTTTGTATATTTAAAGAATGTAAAGCTTATTTTTGCAGTAAAAACCTTTCACAGAACACGTAAAAAACACAAACTTTAGTATCGATATGATTTTTATAGAAAGTTTAAAAAATTTGTTTCAAATTCCTTAATTTCACTTTAATTTTTTCAGTTCTTATTTTAAAGCAAGATGATACCAATATTATCAAAACTAAGTAACTACTATAGTGCCTATGTCTTGGGTGTCCTAACAGTGGGTTATATATTGGGTGAATTGGGTCATTATTTGATTGGTGTCACTTCCAAACAGACAGCCATTGAATTGGATTATGGGGATATAGCTTGTCAACAAAATAATTCAAATTTCCTAAGAACAGAAGTACCACTGCAATGTGCAGATATTAAAAATGAAACAAGGTAAGTAATCACCATATAGATTAAGGCAAACTTCACACGTTGATCATCTCAACCTACTATTTTCCAGTATTGGCGAATTGTCAAATTATTTTAAAAAAACTCTTTTGAAAATTATCCCCAATACTGGAAAATAATATATCTATGTGAATCAAGCTTGATTCAAAAATTTCGGTCATTTGCGAGATCATAATTTTTGTTCTTTTATTCTAGTTGCTTGGTCCAAGATGTAAATGGTACATTATATTGTGAATGGAATTATAATGGTTTGGGTATTGAATATCAGATATTGGCTGGTCCAACTTTTATATTGGTCTTTACCATTGCTGGCGTATTTATGGGTATTGCAGCCGATAAATATAATCGTGTTAAAATGTTGACTGTATGTACATTTATCTTTGCGGTGGCAATAATATTACAAGGCACAGTTAAGGAATATTGGCAATTGGCATTATTGAGAATGATTATGGCAGCTGGGTGAGTAACTAGAACTTTTTAAAAAATAAATTTCTAACAAAGTCCACATTTTGGATAATACTACTAATAAAGGATTAGCATAATTTGAAATTGGATATGATTTTTATATATTTTATATAAATTGGAATCAAGAGATTCTAATTAATATCTTTTTTTGACTTTAAAACTGAACAATCTATTTGCACTACTCAGGCTGACAAAATTTCAGGGTCTGTTGCTATAGTACATTTTTGTTGCGGTACGCTTAATCCGAATCTGACTTCAGAATTGTCTACATTACATTAATTTTCGAGATAGCAACATAAAGTTGAAAAAACACAATTTGTGAAAACGTGTAGACAATGATCTAGTAACTGCGAAAAATAAAAAAAAAGTTAGACTTTAAAATTTTCGAATTCGAATAAAATATTGATTCTATTTTAATTACATAATAAACCTCCTGTTCTAAGTCTTTCCTTCTCTTTCCTTCTCAGAGAATTCGTCCGTTGAATTTCAGTGATATAGTAATTTTGCTATAAATACAAAAACTTGCCCAAAATACCATATCAATAAATTTCAATGGACGATATCTCGGAGAATAAGAAAGATATCTAAGATATTCAAAAGATATTTTTAAGGACTTTAAGTTTCTAATAAATTTGTCTTAAAATAAAGCTAAAATAAATTTCAGTGGAAGATATCTATGGAAATAATAAAAACATCTAATGGAAAACAGGACTTTCGGATTCCGATAAATTCGCAGTAAACTAAAGACAAAATATTGGAAAAAAACAAATGTTTTGCATTAATAGCGAAATTTTGAACATTAGTTTTAAAGCCAATAGGCCGGACTTTTAGATGACATATCAAGTTTTGTAAAAAATACTTAATATGCTTTGTAATAATGTACTGAAAAAACAAAAAAATCTTATTTTTTCACTTTAGATAAATATATCTAGAAAACCTGTGATGAATAATGTTTAAGGTCCGATTTAGATTTAGCGTAACTCAAAACCTTTTGAAAAGTATAAACTAGGGTTAAACCATTTGTTGGCCTGTGCTATTTAAAGACTCTCTTTAAATCTTAAAATTAATTTTAATAAATTTTGCTTTCAGTGAATCTGGTTGTAATCCCTTGGCTACTGGTATTATGTCTGACATATTTCCCGAAGACAAAAGAGCTCTAGTTATGGCCATTTTCAATTGGGGTATTTATGGTGGTTATGGTATAGCCTTTCCAGTGGGTCGTTATATAACACAAGCTAACTTCTTCAATATGGGTTGGCGTGTGTGCTATTTGGGTGCTGGTGTGCTAGCCATTTTAATAGCTGTCCTTACTGGTACAACTCTCAAAGAACCGGAACGTAAATCAATTGGAGAAAATGATATGCGCACAAAAGATGGTAAAAAGGCCAATTTATGGTCAGTTTTGAAAAACCCAGCCATGATTATGTTAATGATAGCGGCCTCTATAAGACATTCTGGTGGCATGACATTTGCTTATAATGCTGATTTGTACTATAACTCATATTTCCCTGACACCGATTTGGGTTGGTGGTTATTTGCTGTTACTATTGGTATTGGCAGTATTGGTGTTGTGGTCGGAGGTGTGGTGTCCGATAAGATTGTTGCCAAAATGGGTATACGTTCAAGAGCATTTGTTTTGGCTATAAGTCAATTGATAGCCACCTTACCAGCATTTGGCTCTGTATACTTTGACCCTCTGTGGGCCATGATTACATTGGGTGCTTCATACTTCTTTGCTGAAATGTGGTTTGGCATTGTATTTGCCATTGTTGTGGAAATTGTGCCATTACAAGTACGATCATCAACCATTGGTGTCTTTTTGTTTGTCATGAACAATATTGGTGGCAATTTGCCCATATTTGTAGATCCAGTGGCTAAAGCTATAGGTTATAGAGGTGCTATTATGATTTTCTATGCTGGCATGTATGGTATAAGTAAGTATTTAATACCTAGCATATAAAATATAATGTACTGACTAATTTTCTTCTCATTTATTTAAAGGTTCTATTCTCTTCCTTATCACTTGCTTTATGTTGGAAGGTAAACCAAAACCTACTTCCGCAGAAAAGGCTGAAAATGGTATGGAAGCTCATACCAGACATGTTCAGGGTCATGATAATTCAGTATTCTCGGCCGATGAGCCACCAGTTTATCCCAATGGAAAAAATTCCGTGTTGCCAACTCATTTACATATGCATAACAGTAATAACAATTCACATAAACCTCAAATACAAGAGAGTAGTAGACTGTAGGATTTATTAATAATTTCAAAATTTGTTGTATAATATTTAAATTAGTATTAGTACTTAAGATTATTTTTTTAAACTAATCTTAATACTCATGTCAAAAGAGTAAAATTAAATAAGAAAACAAAATAGAACGTATTTTTGTAACTTCATTACACAAGTATTACTTGTACATTTTAAAATCATAATTAATAACAATTTGTTTTATACTAAGGCGTTTTTTTTTTTACAAGAGTCAGTCAGAAAATGCAATTTTTGGTTAATTTGTTATAAAATATATGTTTTTTATAATTGATATTTAAATTTTGTGTTTTATTGATTTTTTTTTTTTTTTTAAATATAACCGCCCGTCTGTAAAACTATTGAATATAAGTCAGCCTTTATGAAATTTAGTTAAACATGTCACCCTGTAAAAAATTTATAAGTCGGTCTTTAAATATCAAACATATGTTTTGGATGTGTTTTGGAAGTGTTTTAAACTAAACCAAACATAAATTTTTTTTTCATAGAAACATGTGTTTTGCACAAACACGTAAGTGAAAACATAGTATTAGTCATTTTTTTAAGAATCTCAGAGGATATTTATATTTTTGCTTTACAAGCGTCAAATTTATACAATCACCCTGTCTATTCGGTTTATTTATTAGAGTCTACGAAATGTCTATGTATGAATCAGCTAGCCTAACGGTTATAGAATATTAATTGCTATGTATGAATCATCCTGTTATTATGGTTTGTGTATTAGCCATATCATTTCATAGGGTTACAAATACATTTTTTTTAATTTATAAAAAGACTTGCCAGGTATTTTTTGATGTTCCAAAAAACATTTGATCAATATGAGAAAATCAACATGCAAATTTTCGTTCGTACGATCGTAATTGAAAAAAAAGTTTTAAAAGAAAAAAAAGTCTTCTACGCAACAACAGCAGAAATTTATGTGTCTGATTCACAGTGGTTACGAGTTTGGGCCGAAACAAGAGCAATTGGAAGATTCTGAAATTAACTCTTTGACACCTGAATTTTAATGCTTGGAAATTTTCTGACCACACTTTCCACAAACAGGGTTTGCAAAACTATGGCACGCGCCATTATTTTGAATATTAAAAAAAAAATTAACGGATTTTCGGTGGCGCCATTATTTTGAAGATTAAAAACAAACTTAATTTTTTTAATCTTGAAACTACGAGTTTTGAGTTAACGCTAAACGGAGTATTTTGTAAAAAAAATCTTAGACTTTCAGATTGATAAAAGATTAAATGTTTCGATGGGAAAAGCCAATTTCATCTGATGGGGAAATAAAAAAGTGCCAGCAAATTGAATAAAATTTTGAAGCAATTTATAATAAATCAAGATATAAAAAACTGCGGATAAAATTCAGCTAATTTATGTCGATATTTTTAAAAGGAAAATTGTTATCAATTAAAAATGGGCTTTAAAAGAAAAAACTAACTTAAGGTGGTACAAGAGAGAAAAAATTCTTAGACTTTCAGATTGATAACAGATTAAATGTTTCGATCGGAAAAGCCAGTTTCCCCTGATGGGGAAATAAAAAAGTGCCAGAAAATTGAATAAAATTTTAAAGCAATTTATATAAATTTGTGTTGAAAATTTTAAAAGGAAAATAAAAAAATGGGCTTTAAAAGAAAAAAGTAACTTAAGGTGATACGAGAGATAATTCAAAGATACGTATGGTGGTCTAAAACGGGTATTTTTAATAACGTTGTGTGTTGGGACAAAACAAAAAATTTCTGGAATCAATTAACCCAAAGACTTTAGGTATATATACAATCTCTAGGTTATGAATATGAAAATAGCTTAGCGGACTTACCATAACAAATTCTGCAAAACTGAAAAAAAAGAAAAAAAAAACTAATTAATAACACTGTGCTAGTTCAAAAACGTAACAAGCGGGGCACCCGGCGGGTAAAGCTAATTCGAGTACGCTGAATCCAGTGGTGCTAACCGTTTTTTTTTGGTTAGCTCTCGTTTAAAAAATAATTAAGATTGAAAATTATGGTTCCAAGTACCTAAAAAAGACAATTTTTTTAAGTTTTTTTTACCATTTATTGATTTTAAATGTAATGAAATTGAGAACATTTTATGAAACAACATCAACAATAAACTATTTGCAACAAAATTTAATTGACTACAATAATTTTAAAGTGATTTATAATTTTTTTTTTTTTTAATAAATAAATTTTTCATGATTTTTTCAATTTTCATTTCCTGATTCTTCTATATCATTATCTTCCTCTTGCAAATTCCAACAAATGTCACCTAAAAGTGAATATCGCATTCTGCCCATTTTCAGTTCGACTACCAATATTTGTAATTGATGGACTCGTACAAAATTTGAAGGCTATATAGCTAATATAGAACCCTAGATATTTAATATTAATTTTGTATATGAGCTTAATATTCACTTTGTATGGGAGCTGCCACGCCCACTGGTATGATCCCGCCCAATTTTCCCATGACTATTCATAATATAATCAACGTGCACAAATTTCTAAGACTCTGGCTATTATAGAACTGTAGATATATGATATTAAATATTTACTTTGTATGGGAGCTGACACGCCCACTGGTCCGATCACGCCCATTTTTCCCATGACTATTAACACTATCAAATAATCAACGTGCACAAATTTCTAAGACTAAGACTATTATAGTACTGTAGATATATGATATTAAATATTTACTTTGTATGGGAGGGAACCATAATTTTCAATCTTAATTATCTTTTAAACAAGAGCTAACCTAAAAAAACGGTTAGCACCACAGGATTCAGCGTACTCGAATTAGGTTTACCCACCGGGTGCCCCGTTTGTTACAAAAAAAAAGTGTCCGATTCGAGCACAGTGTAATTATTTAATATCAATTTTGTAATTAAATTAAATCATACTTTTAAGTGAAAAATTTACTTATACTTTTCAGAATATAACAAATACTAACGAAAATTATTTTTTGCACAAGGTTTGCATAAAAAATATAAAAGAAATTAATATTTTTTTACGCTAAAAACATTAATTGTATTACGTTTTATAAAATTATCCGCGATTTCGGATCAGCCAATATGAGTTGTTAAAATTAGATATCAGATTCTAAAAACTACCAGATAAATTATTTTAATCGAATTTAATTAAGTTTTAACAAATTTCCGTCATATTAGATCGGCCACTATTACATTCGTATTTGGGGGTGGGGGAAACCCCTAGTTACAAATTCTAAGCGAATCCAAGTGTTCGTCAACAAGTTTTTATAAATATTATAAATTTAAAGAGTTATTTTTAAAGTGCTACTTCGCCCGAGGCGCACAGATGTGCACTTTTATTTTACGAGGGTATTCACGGTCGTGATTTGTACACGAAGAAAAAAGTCTCTATTATTTTAATTTTTTTAGACTAAAGTAGTTTTGACGATGCAAACTGCTTTTTTGAATTGTGTGCAAAACACGATCGTGCGTACTTCTTACTATTTAAAACAGTAGCAAACCTTTAGAAGGAAATTAATGCTTATCATTGATGTTAGGTTTCCAGTTACATTGGCGCATTGAAATACCGTAGATTCGTATATATATATAATCTCACGTGGTGCCGATGTCAATTGGCCGCCAAAATCATGTGATTTGACACCGTTGGACTTCTTTCTATGGGGTTATTTGAAAGAAAAGATGTACGTCGATAAGCCAGCAACAATTCAAGAGCTAAAGGATGAGATAATTCGGCACATTAACGGCATTGAACTTCAATTATGCCTCAGCGTCATCGAAAATTTGGATCATCGGATGGAGGTGTGCCGCCGAGGTCGAGACGGCCGATATTTTGTTCCATACATAATTGAACCATACCAATATTATCATAATAAAAAGAAATGACAATAATTTCCTAAATAATTTGTGTTTTATTCAAAATCAACATCGGCCCTTAAAATTTGACCACCCTTTATTATTGCAACCCAATAACTTGGGTTTATATTATCGGTATCTTCTTTATGATTCATCGTTCTCTTTATTTGTTGTTGTATTCTTAAGCTTTCTATTGTCAACATTTTGTTGTCGCAGACAAACTACTCTTCTCTGAATTGCTTTTCAGTAGTCACAACCAACAAATTCGGTTACCATAATCGAATTGTCAACATAGTTGGTTGTCAGCACGAAACGGTTTTAATTCTGTGGTTTCGGTATGGTAGACTAATGCCGTTATTTAAAACCAAAACGGTATCCGAATTGGGTAATAATAAAAAATCTATGGATAACATACGAGGGAAATCTCCTTAGGATTTGTTTGCTAAAAAATTGGGTGTTTTCAGTTTAGTTGTTGTCAACGTCTGTCTATAAATACAGAACGACGTTGACAGCAGCTAAAACTTTTAACTTTAACACGATTATTAAAAATATTACAACGTGATATCAGCATATAAAAATTACGATAAATCAGTTGATATTTGAGGCTCCAAGATTAACGAACGTTCGTATTTCAAATATGGTTTCATTTGTTAAATTTTAAGTTAAAAAAAAAAAACAACTTTAAGTTCTATAGACTCCGCTTTTTATTTTTTTTTTTTTTCATAAGAGTGCAGTGCCGAGTTAAGTTTATGCTGATATCAAATTAATATACAAAATTCTATGTAAATTATTTGGGTAGTTCAAGTGGGGTGTGCTAAGTACTAACAAAGAGTACAGTTGTTGAAATTTTATTTTAAAATACACACCTTAGGACGATACAACATGTGTACCTCTATTAAGTGTCCGCACAGAATATGAATATGACGTACAACGATTTTTGGTACTTTTTGGTCAAAATAGTGGACGTTACCGCGGCAACTTAATTTCACCATAAAGAGTTTCTAATGTTAAAATCGAGTGTAAATTTTTGTTGTATCGCGTAATAATAACAATGCTACACCCAGAAAACAGACTCGGTCCTGGCTACCATTTTTGTTGCCAATCGAATGTTTTGGTTGCTGCGACCGAATTTTTCGGTTGCAATAACAATCATTCTATTGAAACAACAAAAATTCTGTTACGACGTTCAAATTTCAATTGCCTCAACAGAAATTCGGTGATAGCTGCCAATATATTCGGTAGCAACAACCGAACCATTCGGTTGTCTACAAATTCGGTTGTAGGAGCAAGTCTGTTTTATGGGTTTATGTATGAAAAATATATGTATAAGAAATTTTTTGTTTTTGTGTTACATATAATTTTTTTTAACATACATAATACATATTAAAAAAAAAATTGCCATACAGTGCACTCGCGATAATATGAACTAATTAAAACCAAGCCAGTTCACTTTTGCAAGATTGTTCATATTTGCGAATGGCATCTAATTTACCTTTAAAAACTTTTTTCCAATAAAAATAAAAGTTTCTTATGTTAAATTTTTTATTTATTGTTTATTGGATTAAAAAAAAACAAAAACAAAATTTAAAAGTTACATGTTTAAAAAAGTTACAGTTTAAAAGTTACACTTGCACCTTTTCCCAAATGTTCTAAAATTTCTGCTTTTTCTTTTAAAGTTAAAAACTTATGCCTTTTTTTATGCATATTTAAGAACTTTTCACGTTAAATTTATATTCACAAAACGAATAAGGAATTCTAGCTGAATCTGAGCACTAACTAAAACGTGTATGTTAGACATTTTGATTGACAGGTGAAGATAATTGAAAAGTAAAAAAACAGCTAGGGAAATCCCCAAATTATAATGCAGTTGAATAAAAATTTAACCACTACCCCGTTGATTTAGATTTAAACACTGCGTAGGTTGATAAAATCCGTTAAAAATAAAGGGTCCGCCATCTAACTTTTTTTTTTCAACTAGTGCATATTTCGTGAATGGTAACACTTAGCTCATGTCTGATTTGACAGATAATTAGTTTTATCCTTCCGCTGAACGAATATGGCCCGTATGTTCGTTATCTTGTGAAAAAAGTGAAAGAAACTGGCATCCTCATCGATAAACCAAAGCGTGAAAAGCCAAAAACAGTGCGTACACCCGAGAATATTGCTGCTGTGGCAGAAAGTGTGCGTGAAGCGCCATCAACATCAATTCACCGTCGTTCTCAACAATTGAACATTTCGGAGACATCATTGAGACGAATTTTGCATAAAGACCTTGGTATGACGCCATACAAAGTCCAATTCGTTCAAGAGTTCAAAAAAAAAAGTTATTTGGCGGACCCTTTACAAAAATAAGTTGTTCATATTTTAAAGCTTTGGCACTAAGTTCATATTTTAGAGTAGTCAATGGAAGACAAAAAATGTTCATATTTTGGGGTGTTCATATATTAGGGGGTTCATATTTTCGCGAGTGCACTGTATATGTATTAATTATTTATTGCCACACTTGCAAACTACATATTACTTAGAATCGTAAACATTTTTTTCTGCTATCAGAACCAAACGAAAATAAGAGTAGACCGAAATTCAAAAACATTTTTAAATGGGTAAGACAGGTGTTAATAAAATAATAGGTATGTATATTTTTGAGCATCGTAATTTTCATTCAAAATAAAGTTTGCACAAATTTAAAAAAAATATTCGTTTTAAGTCTACACTCAGGGAACTTCTGCTTTAAAATTTTGTGGTTGCTTAGGTTGTAATACACCCTACAAGAAATGGATGACCGAAACTAACACATGCAAATCTTGCATCTTCCTCTAACTTATGAATTTATAAATTAGAGGAAGATGCAAAATCACACATATACAAAGTTTCCATGACTTTTTTAACATTGCCCTTAAGAAAATGATAGAAACTTTGTTCTACGCATTGATGGATATTTCCATCAGCAGTGTCGGTCATTTGACCGGTCATATGACCGTCACTGTTCTTGCTGGGCAGTTTTCTTTATTTTTATGAAAAAAATGTCAGTCATTTGTAGAACAAATTTTATTTTTTACTAACCTTGTAGTTCATTTAGAAAAAACAAACCACATCAAATGACTGTTTTATGATTTTACATTAATATTTTACAATCGTTTTTTGTTATTTAAAAAAATAAATGTTTGTTCATTTTATACTAACATATGTGGTTAATTTTTTACTACAATTGTTAGTATGACAAATGTTAGTTAACTTTAATGAAATGTTAGTCGTTCTTTCATCAAGTGAAATTTTATTTGTTTTTGACTACAATTGCTGTCGTCTTTACCTACATAATATCCTTAGTGTACACTGAAAGGAAAAGCTTCATCGTTGTTTTTCGTTCAATGTAACGGCTTCATAAATATTTATGAAAATGTTACATAAATAAATGTTTTGCTTTTAAAATAAAAAAAAAAATTAAAAGCAAAAGTTTATTTTTTAATAAACTTTTGGTTTAAATAATCTTGCTCACATCATAGTTTCACAAATATTTATAAAACTGTTTCATAATTATTTATTAAACTGTTTGATAAATGTTTATTTAACTGTTAAGTACAAATTTTGCTAGGTTGATGATGAAATATGGAACATTATCATAAACAAAACATTGATGATATTTTTCTATGAAATGATGACGAAGTTATGAAAAATGTTTTATAAATATTTATGAAAAATTTCATAGATTGTCTTCCAATGAAACTGTTTCATAAACATGATGAAACTTTTTTCCTTGAGTGTAATTTTAAGATATTTAATAATAAAAGTTCGAACTATGGATATTTGTCGCTTTCAAATATAATTTTTGAAATTTGTTTTTTTTTTTTTTTAATTTCGGCCCACCCTGATGAACATGTAAGCTTTTATTACAATTCTGTTTTTTCTTACTGTTGTAGAAATTTTGATGATTAGTATAAAATGTGAAATGGGGTAATGTAGACGGTGCAAACTGTAACTAATAAATAAGTATTTATAAATAAATAATTTCACCAGTATAATATTTTTTGGTGTGTGATGAATTCCTGAAAAGTCTGATAATTTTAGATTTCGTGCAACTACAGAAAATTTAAGAGCTATAAATTTTAAATATCTTGATTAGTTTTGTTTTAAATATCAATCAAATCTCGAGATTTTCATGAAGATGATGACACAGTTTTATGTTGTGTAACACGATTACATAGATTACAGAGATATTTTACTCTTTGACATTTGATGTCGGTGCACGTAACTCAAGAGAATGTGTCAGACATAAGGTATATAGCTACACAAAAATCATTAGATTATATGCGAAAGACTGTGTTTGTTGTAAAATAAAGAAGATTAAGAGATCTATGTAATCTATGGTTTCGTATAAATTTGATTTACCATACAATTTTATTAAGGAGAAGTATTTAGTTTACTACAAAAAATTAAAAAAATTTACTCAAGTTAATGCAAGTTTTAAGTATATTTACTAAACTTTAGGTATTTACCATTGACATATTTAACATTTTAAAATATACCATGCAAATAATTTGAAAAATTTGATATTTTAAACCTACACTTAGAAAACTATGTAGGTAAAGACCACTGCAAATGAAATATCACTTGAAAAAAGGACAACTTACATTTCAGTAAATTCAAATAATATTGTCATTTATTTTTTACTGTTCGAAAATAGAACCACAATTGCAGTAAAAATTAACCACATATGTAGTAAAAAAATAATCAATCACTTATTTTGTTAAATAAAAAACAACTACTAAATAAAATTAATGTAAAACCACAATACAGTAATTTGATGTGGTTTGTTTTTTTATGTGAATTACATATGTAGTCAAGAATTAAACGTCTTTTTTCACTTAAAACTGACTGTTTTTTTTCACTTAAAAATAAATATACTGTATTACAACTCAAACAATTACAAATATTTACAGCAGAACTTTCCTGAGTGTAATTTGAAATTTAACTCTAATAACTAAACCAAGCGTTTTGGCAGACGCATTTTTAAAATTTAAGTACTGAGAACATTTAGTACAGGATTTAATTATATTTTTATTTTATTAGCAGCCTAAATTGATCCTGGTCTATTATTAAAAAAATTTAAGCTTTGAAAAGTCAAAACTTTTACTCAAAACAAAAATTTAAGCTAAAAAGTGACTGCAACAAAATGACTGATGCACAATATGAAACCAAATTTAAGGAAATGCAAAAATATATACCTTTCCTATGGAAGGTCATTGAAGAGCTCAAAGTGACCAATGCTAAAGAAGAAGATAATTCTCGCCAAACACGATTACAAAAAATAGAAAGGTTACATGAATTTCTAACAAATAAACCTAAACAGTAAGTATTATGATAATTTTATTTTAAAACCTTTAAACCTGTTTGCTTAATAGCTGGCAACACTGGTTATGTTATAAAGCATCAAGGCCTCCTGTAGGTTCCTTGGAGTTCATATCTGATTTATTTGGAAATTATATAAAACCTGTATTTAAGTCTGTCCGGAAATTCATCACTGTTTTTGCATGTGATGCTATGGGTGTTCCTAAAAGCCTTAGGCAACACTAGAATTGTCAGATGTTTGAAAATTCATCACAAAAGCAGATGATGCGCATACTAATGGCAAGCAAATCACAAAAGTGGCTGATGCTGATGCATAACCAGATTTGTATCGGCATCGCAAACTAATTAGAAATGCACATCAGATGCAGAGCAGTGATGCGTTTCATTTTTAATGTACACTTTTAGGCTAAAAATGGAAACTCTAATGAAATTTGAAGGGATCTTAATAAAGTTAAATGCCACTTATGAAAGGTACACACAATTATATTTTTTTTATCTTGCAATACTAATATTGTATTATTTCATTTACTTTTTCGTTCCCAGCAGCAGAATCGCAATAGACAGAACCAAGAACATCGGCAACATCAGCACTATAATATACCAGAACAACAACAACTTTCCTCAGATAAACAAAATCATGAGGAAAACTTAAAAAATTTAGAGGATGATAAAATTAGTGGCACTGGTAAAAAGCAAGAACTTTTGTCAGATAGTGAACATTTTAAAAATGTAGATGACAAAAGAGTTGGTACTGGTGAAAATTTCAGCCCACAGGATAAAAATGATTATCATCATGAGGAATCTTCTAAAGATCATCATAATACTACAAAAGAATTAAACTCTTCAAGAATAAATAGTCCATTGAAAAGAAGACAAAATTTATCTGAAGATTCTCATACTCCAAATCAATCACCCCAGCAAACGATGACGTCTAGCCAACCTCAAAATTTGAATACTGTTAAGATAGTTACAACAGAACATATACCAGTTCATACAAAACAACAACATGTAACATCTTATCTACAAAGTCCGACTCAAAATTGTGAACCAAGAAAGTCTATATGTCACAGTAATCTTAGAACTTTACCGCAATTATCTAACCATCATGATAAAGTTGAGACACTTCGGAAGGGTAATAATGATAATAGTCCAGTAGAATTATGGGAGCAATTCAACGATCGCCCCTACTTGCAAATCCCCAATAACAGTATTACCTCGACCGGATGATAAAGATTCAGAAACTGCTTCCCTTAGTGCAACTAATTCTATGCCAATTTTTACACCGGGAAATAGTGCCTCCTTGCCAGATGTGCCGGAAACACATCCAAACGATATAAATAAACCAGTATTGAATTTGGATGAATATAAACTTTCAAATAATATTTCTAAAAAAGGCACTGAAATTCCACAACCATCAGTCGAGTTTGAAAAAGACAACGCTAGTAAAATTGTTATAATACCAATAGATGTTTTGAAAACCCTTTCTCCCTCAGCAAAAGATACTAATAAACCAGTATTGCAATTGGATGTATATAATCAGCAATACAACGATCGCCCTAGTTACAAATCCCCAAAAACAATATTATCCCGATTGAATGATAAAGTTTTAGAAACTACTTCCCTTAGTGCAATTAACTCTGCGCCAATTTTTATGCCGGGACATTGCGACTACCCACCAGATATTTTAAAAACCCCTTCCCACTCAACAAACGATATGAATATACCAGAATTGAATTTGGATAAATACGAACTTTCAAATGATATATCTAAAATAGACTCTAAAATGATCCAAAAATCAGTGGAGCATGAAGAAGATAAGGCTAGTGATATTCTTATAATACCAAGAGATGTCCTGGAAACCCCTTCTCACTTAACAAATGATAATAATAAACCAGTATTGGATCTGAATGAAGAATATAAACTTTCAAATGATGTATCAAAAATATTCTCAAGAATTTCACTAACATCAATAAAGTTTGAAAAAGAAAACGCTAGGGATATTATTATAATTTCTTCCGATGACAAAGATACAATTAGAGAAATCGATACAAATACAAATAAAAAGCATAATCAGGTCATAACAGATGTAGAGAAAAGTAACCATAAAGACTTGAGTGAAAAATCTTCTAAGAAAGACATAAAAACGTTTTGCAATGAAGAAATTTGCGAAATGTCGACAAAAAACTCAAAACCTCAGGAGTATAGTGAACCCACAGCTAGAGGCATAGTAAACCCAGAAAATAAATATAAGGAATGTATAGATTCTAGTACAACAATCGAGAATCCTTATGAAAATACTTCAACACCTTCCTGTTCTTCCACCTTCTTTACAAATGACAATGATATACCAACTACGTCTTCTTATACTTTCTCTACAACTTTTAAAAAAGAACCAGAAGATTTTGATCTAACTAGTATGGTAAATATATCAAACAATGTCACACTAAATGATATTGAACAACAAATCATAAATCCTAATGCCGATAGCCACCATATATTAAGATTATTGAGGAAATTTTTTAATGAAGATATAGAAATTGAAAATCAGCAGAATCATGGAATTAAGGAAGAAATAACTAAAAACCAAATTTTAATAGTAAAGGAAGAGCCCAAAGAAGATGAGCGGAATGATGACATCATTTCTTGTTCTAAAACAATGAAAATACAAAGTCAAACTTTTATACCGGTCACTAAAATGATAAATAGTGAAGTAGATATAAATTGTACTACAATAAGTCAATCAAATGAAACTAATAATGAAAAGTCGCTTGAACACAGAAATAAAACAGAAACTACAGTCAAAAGAATGGAAGCCAAAATAGACTCTTCGAAACCATTAAGAATTACTATCAAAATTTATACAACTAACGACGACGATGAGAAAGATAAAATGAAAGACGATTCTCTGAAGAGTGATACTACAGAATCAAGTGATGAGTTTAGTTCAAATCCACGTAAGGAAGTGACGTCTCTACAAAGGAAAATTATGGAAGAAAAATCTCATAATTTTATTAAATTAGCAGAAGAATCCGCTCGGAATAAAGAAGACTCAGATAGTACCCCGTGTATTAAATCAAAAATATTTCAAAATTATCAAGTTAATAATGATGATATGGAAAATAGCTCTGACAAAGAAAGTGAAATGGAAAATGAATCTATACAATCCAATACTGTTGACCCAGCAGATAAATATGTGGAAAATTCAATGGTAACCAATAATACGAATATTAACTGGCATAACCAATCGATATACGCCAAGTTGTGTTTAATATGTAAAAAAAAGTTACCTCCAAAAACTTCCACAAAACATTATAAAATGCATCATGGGGAAAATTATATTTCCCGTTTAGATCCGGATCTGCTGCACAAATTCAAACAATACCAATTTCGAAAACCAATATATGGTGTTGATAGAACACCCAAACTGCCTACATGGTTCTATAGATGTCCTTTTTGTTTGGAACATTTAAATATATCCATGGCTGCATGGTTAAACCATTTTCAAAATCATACGGCAGAATTTAGATATGAATGTTCTCAGTGCCATAAATGTAACAATCACGCTTATATAATACGTGGACATATTAAGGAGCATTGCAAAGGAGCTACTATGGTTTGTTCGGATGTAAAACAAACCAGTTCCACTACGATAAAAGCTCATGTTTGTCATTTATGTAATTTTATACAGTTGAAAAGAGATAACTTGGATAGTCACTATATAGTGCAACATCAATTACAGCAGACGAATTTAAATTTATTGGGCCATACAATAACATTATTTGATACAAAAAATGTCGAAATGGTGGAAGAAGATATTCAGGCATGGAAGTCTCTGAAATCGGAAGACAAGATTAAAGGAATAGTAGAAGACCTTGATGAGCAAGAGAATCAAAATTTAATAACTAAGAAGAAAGCTGCTGAAGAAGTCGAAAATGAGTTTAATAATGACTTAAAGTTAACTCGAGATAAGAATACAGAAATTACTTCCCCCAAAAGCAACGTAAAATCATCAAATGAGGAAAGTCGATTAAACAGGACAAGAGAAAACGAAAACCCATGTTCTCAATCAAAAATATCATCTCAAAATTGTTATGTTACCATTAACAATTTTAACAACTCTCAAACAGAAAGTGAAACGGGAATTGAATCTTTACATTCTAAAACTTTTCACCAAAAAGTTGCTAAAATAAAACCCAAAAATACAAACATTCACTGGCATAGTCAATCCAAATATATTAAATTCTGTATGATATGTGAAAAAAAGTTACCAGGAAAATGCAGTGCATTTCATTATAACATGCATCATGGTGAAAATTACATTTCACGTTTGGCACCAGAAGTGCTTGAAAAATTTAAACAATGCAAATTTAGCAGACCCTTATTTGGTGTTGAGAAAAAAACAACCAATAGACCTTCTTGGTTCTATAGATGTCCTTTCTGTTTGAAATATTATAATACAAGCATACCCGTGTGGTTGCAACATTTTAAGGATCATACTGCAGAATTTTTATTTGAATGTTCCCGTTGTCATAGAGGCAACAATAGAAAGGACCTGATACTTAGACATATTAAGGATCAATGCAAAGAAGCTACTGTAGTACGTTCGGGTGTAAATCGAAGCATTCATACATTGATAAAAGCTCATGTTTGCCATTTATGTAATTTTATGCAATTAAAGAGATCAAACTTGGATAGGCACTATTTAGAACAGCATATAGTCAAAAAGAAAGATATAGCTTCATTAGGTTATACACTAACATTATTTGATGCAAAAAATGTTGAAATGATTACGGAAGATAAAACAATGGAAAAAGAAAATGAAATATGGAAATCTTTAAAATCAAAAGAACAGGGAATTCAAGATATAACAAGTCAAAAGATAACTACTGAAACTTTGAAAGGGTGCCATAAAGCAGCTTCTCCAAAGGATAACTCCGTTAAATCAATAGATAAACAGTTTGACAGAAATATATTGAACCAAAGTATATGTAAAGATGATGAAACAGTTCAAGACATACAAGATGTTTTAACTAAAGAGCCTTTACTATTAAGATTCAATTCAAGCCAAGACTATTCTTTAGAACCACAACTGGAAGTAGTAGAACCATTAACACCCACCCAAGTTCCCAAAATATCAATTATGCACAATGTATCTGCTAAGGCAGATGGTCACTATAAGGTAGCTGATTTGAATCTAAACACAATTGATGGAATATTCGATGGATCGACTGCATCACCCACATTACTTAATACATCTGATAATTCGAAAGATGAGACATGTTTAAACGTTGTTGCTGGTGAGTTTCTAATTTTTTATTATACTTGTTTAATGTCCTAATACTTCTTTACCGGTCACTTTAAATACCAATATATATTTAGAGAAAAATCTAAATTCAATTTCAAAGAAATTTTCTTCTTTAACAAATTTGTTTAACCTCTTGTAAGTAGTATATTAACCTCTTGTAAGTAGTACATGTTTCAATTTTAATTTAGGCCAAGAATAAAACCCCAGTGAATAAGCCATACCTCAACAAACACCTTTCCCTTTTTGTCCCTCCCCACCAACACTTTCAAAAGCCCAATTTTAGCAAATGCCTACGTTCCAAATTTAAAACTCCTAAATACTGCGTAATTGTATTAATTGTAATGTACGTAATTGTACTGGGATTGTGTAATTAAAGCGAAGAATTTTCACTTTTTTAATGGACCAGGGACCAGACATCTAAATTTTAATTTTCTAGAAATGGCAATTTAAAAAAAATCCAACTTCACCGAAAGCGGATCCTACATACCAAATTTCAAGTTTCTAACTTTAGCGCTTTGTGCAGGTCATTAAGAGGAAGACTTTTACCCTTTTGAACCTACATTTTTAATCTGTGGATTAAAAAATTATTAAAAATTTGATTTTTTTATCCGGAGCGGTATAGACAGGTCGTCAAGGGCTTTCTCTTCTTATTCCTCTCGTGAGAGTTACAAAAAATCCCGTCTTGGAGATGTCTACACTAAAAGAGGATTATAGGACGTTAAAAGGGAGATTTTTCTAAAATATATCCCTTGCAAAAATTCTGTCGAAGCGGACGTCTACTTTTAACACAATTCCAAAAAGCATCAAAAGTTAGGTCATTATCTAGGCATGGGCGACTCCAGCAATTAATATACAGGGAAATTTCATGTGTCATGATGTACAATTGGATGTTTTTTTTTTTTTTTTTGGTTTTTGTACACTGAGTTGTAATAAACTTCCCCTTATATTAATTGCTGGAGTCGCGCATGTATCCAGGGAACATGCATTTAAAATTTCTAGCCAATAGGGGGTGACTTTTCTTCTTAATGTTCATCCCCAATATCCAGTCTACCAAGATGTCTAGTAGGGTTAATGAAGCCACATACTATTGTCAAGTACCTCGCTTCAGCTGTATGCTCAGGCCGCTCATGAAAGACATTCCCTTTTTCCCCTCCCCATGAGAATGGATGTGGATGTCCCACATCCATCCCAGTACACAGAGAAAACAGATACGTTGTGACTACCGAATTTGTTGCCAACTGAATGATTTGGTCGGAGCCACCGATATTATTGTTTGCGGTAACAGAAATTCAGTTTACACAACAGTATTTCGGATGAAACAATATATTTCAATTCTGTCGGAACACATTTGATTGTGACAACTAAATAATTCTGTTGCTGCAATTCAGTTGGCAAGAAATTCGGTTGTCACGATGAATCTGTTTACTCTGTGTAGGAACTTCCAAAAAAAAAGCGTCTAAGCGGATGTTTGCGTGGGATTTAGGAACTGACATAGCAAATTTCAAATTCGCCGCTTTGGACATAACGCCAATGGGAAATTTTTCTCAACTTAAGCTTTTTATCACGTTTCTGGCCAGATATCCAAAATGTATGGAGCAACAACGTCTCTAGTAGGAGTAGTCTTTGTTCTTCATCTATATCTATTTTAGCTGCTGTCTAGATTTTCTTTTAAACTTCTGCTATATTACCTTTTTGAAAAACAATTTAAAAAATGTCTTATTTCGTTACAGCTGAAAACTATGAGGACAATCCTCACCAAAATCCTCAATCCTTTCTATCTAACACAGGAACATATTCTTCAAATTGTAAATTTTCAAATGCAAATCCTAATAATGAAATAGCTGGTATACAAGATGAAACTGAAAATGGCAAAACATTAGGTAACCACGAGGTTGGTGAGACAAAAGAGTTGAACGTTACGAGCTCATTTTTTACATTGGATCACGAATTTATCTGTTATCATTGCAATTTTAAAACACACAAATTTTATGATTTGGAAGCACATTATCAATATGTTCACAATTCTGTAATAGAAACGGCGAAAACATTTTGGTTTTATATTAATTTAAAATCGCAACATTTACCACAAGATGTACCCAAATTTAAAAATGATCATTTAATGGATATTCTAAAACTGGGGGAATCGCAGACTTCCTATCAATGTTCTATATGTGCGGACATTTTTCCTAATAGTGTGGCTATAGTAGAACATGCTTGTAATGTACATGCGGGAGAAGAAAGTTTTTCTTTTAGTCAACTTAAAAACACTCTTATCTATCATTGTGCCGCATGTTGTTTTACCAGCACCAAAGAAATGGATTTAGTGTTGCACACTATAGATCATTATTTTAGATTTCAGAAATGCAATTTTTGCACCGATCTCCAAAACTCATTCGTTGGCTATATGCAACATTGTTATGCTGAGCATAGAGAGGATATAAGCAGATTTCGAGAAATATATCCATTAACTGAGATAACCAAGTATTTGTTAAATATGCTTATTGTATTTCCAAATGGCCTAATACTTACAAAAAATAATCTTTTAAATACTGAATATGGTAAAACAGAAGTTATTGAAAAATTTTATGAGGAAATGTGCAAAATATCACAACAGCCTCCTATACCTAGATTATCAATAGCTAACCTGGTGGCACAACATAAGATCAATTGTTTGTCTTCTCATCATGTGTTTGAAAACGAACCAATAATGTTAGAATCCTTGAAAGCTAAGAAAATTTTGAAAAGAAGATATACGGTAGCAGTCAACCAAGATAATATCATTTGTGAACGTAAACCTCAACTAACGAATGAGACATTGCAAAAACCAAAAATTATAAAACAATGAACAAAAAATGTGACCATAAAACCAGAAGAGCAGCAAAATGAATATATACTGCACTTGCTCTACTACAACCAAGTAAAATATCCAAAAGAAGACGTACAGTGGCAGTAGATCATGAAAATTCTACTGCTTAATCTACATTATCATTTTCCTTTTCAACTAAACAATCGTAAAACATTTAGATCAGCTGTACTCAAAAGAGCTTGACAGTTGCTATATGACAGTTATTTGTGTAGTAATCAGTTGTTGTAATTTTCAACTGTGATTTCAGTTGCTTTGCATATTATAACTGTTATTTAAAAACACAACTAAAGAAAAGTATGTACCGACTTTATTTTCGTAACATTTGCTTAAAGCAGTTGTTTTTAGTATTATAAGAAGTAACTACCAAAACAGCATATTTGCAGCAAACAGTTAATTAAAAAATTAAAACTTTTCAACTTAAATTCGTTTTTTACATTTTTGAAAACTAAATTTTACTAAATTTTGATTTTGAAGCTTTCTCGCTTTCAAACCGTGGAGGGCACAAGAAAATTTCTTCGTAAAATATTTAGCAAATTTTGTTTTCTATCGGAATATATTAATTTCTAAGTATAAAACGCTTTGTTGTAAATTTTATGAAGACTGCCCTGAGGCAGCCTTACCCGTTAGAGGGTTAAAATTTTTCCTTTTTCAAAGGCTTTTCATATCAATGCTTTTCATATCTCACAGCAGACAAAATAAGCTTTGAAATGAGATATTACAATATTTACAACCATTTGCACAGTATGTAGTTTAATTTTTTTTTTTTTTTAATTTAAAATTAAAACAATTTGTTAAAAATAAATTAACAAATTGTTTTGTCATACTTCTTAAATGGACTGTAACTTCACACAATGTGTAAAAATAGTACCTACATACAATATGTTGTCTCTGTTTTACATACTAAACAAATTATGACGATTTTTCCGAAAGTAAAAACAGTAAATTCTGTTAAAAATAAAATTTAATTTCCGCAAATGGTGAGGATTTGTTTCGCATGTAAAACAGAGACAACATATTATATGTAGGTTAGGGCGGGTCGATTTAAAAATCGCTCAACGCTCAAGGAAAATCGTATTTCAGGAAGGAACCATACCTCTAAAACGAATTCTGATGTCCCGACTTTTGACCCGTAGGGTCAAATTTTGAAAAATCCCACTTTGACCCATTTAGAGTGCCCCAATCAAATCCAACCCAATCGAATATATTTATACTCTATTTTTTCCGGAGAAGAAATAGAGACCCTAATCTTGGAAAGACTCCTCCTACTTTCTGAAATATCTCTATCCCGAGATTTGTACATTTTGCTAAAAAAAAACACGGCTAAAAAGGCCCTCTTTTAACTAAAATTTTAACCCCTAGAATGATGATTTATGCATTAATCTGCTAGCTCGTCTCCCGGATGAGAAGTATCTCCCATAATCTTGGAGAGATTCCTCCTACTTTCTGAAATATCAAAGTGGGCTTTTTCAAAATTTGACCCTACGGGTCAAAAGTTGGGACATCAGAATTCGTTTAGAGGTATGATTCCTTCGGCAAAGTTTCTTATTTTGATCCCTAAAATACGATTTTCCTTGAACGTTGAGCGATTTTTTTGCCTCCATACAAATCGACCCGGCCTAATGTAGGTACTATTTTTACACATTGTATGGCGTTACAGTCCGTTTACGAAACGTATCCGCTGGAGTAAAGAAGCCTTAATTAGGAGATTACATATACCAAGTTTCATGCAAATTGGAAACGGACGAGTTTGGAAGTTTATATAAAACTGGAAAATTCATATAAAACTGGAATTATAATATTGCTTTTACAACTTGTAGAATATATAATTATGAAATGTAAAAAAAATTATATATCTGTGTACGCCCATCATTTAATTTTTTAAAATAAAAATTATATTCATTTTTGTTTTTTTATAAAATGCATTAACTTTGCTCGGGTATATAATAAATAATAAATATTAAAACAGAGGAAAACAAATTTCAATGTAAAAAATGTAACTGAAAACACAATTCCAGCTAATTAATTTGAACTCAGCCTTATGCTTAGACGTTAAGGCTGTACCACAATTGGATTAAGCGACGTAAGTCAGGTGCTGGTATGAAACTAAAATTTAAAAATACAATTATTTAAATTAAAAAAAAAAAAAATTTTATTTTCGTTTGATATCATCACCTGACTTAAGCCTTACTTTAAAAAAAAATATATAATTTTGATTATACACACTATACTACAAATAAAAAATTACATTACCAAGTAGTTAGGAGCATTTTAAGTAATAAAGTTTATTCGCAAAAATTTCCGAAAACTAATAATAATTATAGTAATGGGAATTTCAACTAATCAAAGTTTTTCACATAAAATATTCAAAAATTATATAGAAATAAGTAAAAACTTTTATTAGTTGAAATACTCCTAATTAAAAAAAAAAATGTGCAAAAACTAGTAAAATGTCACTAGTTACCGCACATTTACAAAGTAACATTTTACAAAGTATTTACTATTTTTACTTAATTAACTTAACTACTTAATTAACTTTAAGTTCCCATTATAATAATGGAAATTGAAAATGGGAATTTCAACAAATAAAAGTTTTTCACATAAAATATTCAAACATCAAGTAGAAATAAATAAAAACTTTGTAAAATGTCACTAGTTTCATTCAGCACAATTTTTGCAAAAAAAAACTTTATTACATAAAATGCTTCTAATTACTTGGCAACGTTTTTTTTTTTTTTTAGTATAAATAGTTTTGTTGTAATCAATGAACTCCCATTCGATCGAAAATCAATTAACACTTAAGTCTCATTAAGCGATATTGCTTAAATTAGACAAATTTCCATTGTTTTCTCATCATTAAGCTTTTCTTTTTAGTTGCACAGTACATCACTTTGGAAAATATCCGTTTGCATGGTTGTTTTAGTGCACAGAGTTGTAAATTTGTGGAGTTTAAATTAAAGTAACGGAAATATTAACGGAAATTAATTACTTAATTGACTACGCAAAAAAATTACCGCTTAAACTAAGAATCACTTAAATATACAATTATTGTTTAAAAATAAGCAAGTTTTTACATGTAATTAAATGTTTTTTACTATAATATAAAATTTATGTGGTTATTTTGTAGCTTTGTGAAAAGTTGTCACGTCGAAATTTCAAAAAAAAAAACATATCTGTACTAAAAAATATTTCTACATTTTAAAACTCTAGAATCAGCCTGTTAATAGGTAGGTGAACTTGCTAAATAATTAAGTATATACACAGGGTTACCAGTAATGTAATTTTTTTTCACATAATGATAAAACTTGCCAGATGTTTATTTTCGTAAATCCAGAAACTGTAGGTCATCAAAGTTAACTAGTTTTCATATTTTTTCCAAGTTAAAAAAAAACACGTAAATAAAATTGCAAGTTTTTACAATTTTAAAGATCCATTGATCTTTAATATTGATATTGATGCATAGAATCTTCCTGTTTTCAATATGAGGAACGTCGGATGACATGAGGTCAAAAATGCTAATTTTTCAATGTAATGAACGATTTGTCCAAAATGTTTTAAATTAACCCTTATGCATTTTTTTTTTTTTTGTTAAATTTTAATGTAATGATGTTTTTGAAAGAAACAAACTATGTATTTCGTAAGAATACGAGGGCGGTCCAAAAACTAGCTGACCTGACGTATGGATGGCGCAGTAGTTTGAAAAAAATGATTTGGTAAAAAGTGGCATATTTATACATATGTTTTAAGTTTCAAGGCGCCACGTTGTTTAGTATTTTTTTTTGAGCCATCAAAAATAAACGATGTCATTTAATTTGTAAACATTTGAAAGGTCTCAGTAAAAACAATATTAAAGCCGAGCTAGATTATACTCTGGGGCGAGTCTGCTCCTTCGTTTACGACTATAAAATATTTGGTGGCAGAGTTCAAAGGCTGCCAAGACGAACACCGTAGTGGTCGACCAATTGCGGTGTCCACGACAGAAACGGTTAAGAAAATCCACAAAATTTTATTGGATGATCGTCGGGTGAAGGTGCATGAGCTGGCTGAAATTATAAGAATTTCAGAAAGTGCTATACATCGCATATTGACCGAAACATTTGGAGATGAGAAAGCTGTGAACAAGTAGGGTGCCTCGTTTGCTCACAATAGCACAAAAACAGCGTTGTAAAGATGGAGTGTTTGGCGATTTTTCACCGCAATAAGCCGAGTTTTTGCGTCGACATGGGTCCAACACTTCACACCTGAGACAAAGGAACAGTCAAAGCAGTGGACTGGAATTTGAGAATCGTGTCCATAGAAGGTGAAGACAGTTCCATCTGCAGGCAAGGTCATGGCGTCTGTCTTTAGGGATGATGGTGGAATAATTTTTATTAATTTTTATTCGAAAATAAAATGTTGTTTCATCAAGACTATGCAGCAGTTCACACATCCACTATTGCGATGGCCAAAATCAATGAATTAAAATTCGAACTGCTTCATCACGCACCTTATTCGAAAGATTTAGGTCTCTCGGATTATTTTATACTACCAAACTTGAAAAATATGGCTCAGTGGTAAAAAGATTTGCTAACAATGAAGAGGTGGAGTCTGCGGTTGATGGTTATTTTAAGACAGATCTTGCTATAAACAGGGTATCGAAGCTATTGAATATCTCTGGAAAAGTTGTATCCAGCTAAAAGGAGATTATGTGGCGAAAAAAGAAAATTTTCCCAAATTTGTTGTTTTCGTTTTTAGGTCGGGTAGTTTTGGAGCCGCCCTCGTATTTTGAGGCAGTATTTTAAGGTTAACGGTATTTTAAGTTAGTTCGTTAGTTGAATCGTTATCGATATTTTAGTTATATTGTTTGCCAACCATGGTTTTTTATTAAAAAATGCTATAAAATAAAAACATAACATTTCTTAGTGTCCGACCGAACAGTTCGGCCAGAAAATGCATTTGGTCTGTATTTGGTATTTTAAAGCATTATGGACAAATTTAGCGGATTTAAAAATGTTTATTGGGCTGATTAGATGCTATTTTGAGTGTAAAATTTGAAGAAAAGTCTGTAGTTAAGCAATGAATACACTGTTCGGCCTCAAAAAGTTCGGCCAAATTGAAAATAGTTTGGCGGCCGAACTTTTAACTTTATAGCTAAACTTCGGCTTTTCTCTTAAATTGTATACACAAAATCGAATTAAATCGGCTCAACAAACATGTTTCCAATACCAAAATTTGTCATCATTGCCTCTAGATATCAAAAAACCGACAAAATATAGCTTTTTGGCCGATCTGTTCGGTCGGACACTAACATTTCTACATAATTTTTAGAAAAAAAAACTTAAAAAATAAATAATTTATTGAAAAAAAAATTTAAGAATATATCAGAGATGGCAGGTAATACCGCTATGGATTCAAAATGATTCAACTGACTATGGTTATCTCTAAAATACCGTTATCCGTAAAATACCGTTATCGATACAACTAAAATACAAAAATACTTTAAATACCGTTACCGAAATAACAAAAATACCATTATCGAAATAATTAAAATAGCGTTGTCCTTAAAATACTGTTACCTAAATAATCTGACAAAATCAGAAAAAATAATCGCTGTAAATGGATATGTTTTCCCAAACAACAGCTACAATACAAAAAATAACTTCCGTAATCAGGTTAATTTTCAATTATACTTCGGTTTTATTGTCTATTTAAATGATACTTCAAAATTATGACTTTTACCAACTAAATGGATTTGACACATTTTTTTTTTGTATGCACACAGAATTTTTTTTTTTTCTATTTGCCAACTGAAATTTGGTTATTTTGACTCAAATTCACTTATTATTACAAATTTAGGACGGTTGACGCAACTTAACATTAGTTTTCACAACAAAATACCTTTAATTCAACTGAATATTAGTTGCAACACCCATAATATTCAGAAATCGAATGTAAATATCGTTGTACTAACTGAATTCATAAGTTAGTACCATTAATATACACTTTTCAATTCGGTTGGCACTTTATTTCTCTATGTGTGAGATTAATTTTAATATATACATATATACGTTTTGGCATGTCTGAAAACTATTCTTAAAACTTTTTGTTAAAACTGGATTTTAAACGTTAAATTTTGGAACGAAAAAGAGAATTTAAATTTCATACCTAGCGATTATATCTTTGCACAATCCGCATTTAAAAATGGTAAATTTTTTCTTGAAAGTTGTGAAAGTTGTCTAAAGTTGTGAAAGTTGTCTAAAATTTCTCTGAAACAATTCGTAATAAACAAAAAAAAAAAAACGAAAGTGGGGCAATTTTTGGAAACACTTTTTAACAAGCGAATTTCATTAAGATCATAGCGAACCCATTGTTCATAGACTCTCCTTGAAAGTTAGCTTTTTTTTTATTTAAATGTTTCTACTTATTTTTAAAATACTAAATGAAAACTTTCTTAAAATTAATGAAAAGATTCATACTTTTTATGAAACCAGTTTTTTAATGAGTGTACGAAACTTTTAATTAGTAAAATGACACTTATCATACAATGTTATGAAAACTTACATTAATTTAATGAAAAGTTTCAATGGACTAATTCAAGTGCTTAATAATTATACAACTACATAAGTTACTTTTACGAAGTTGTAGTAAAATAATTACACATTTTTGTAAAATATATACAAGCCTAGTAAAACATTTAAAAAAAATCATATATTTTAGAAAAAATATGTAAAACTTGAAACTTATGTAGTTGTATAATTACTAAGCACTTTGATATTCTTCCAGTTTTTTTCAGTTTAATATCATGCAGATAATTCTCTCAGTGTAAGAACGAGTAAGACCGTTGGATTACCCATTAGGTGCGAAATACACTGTATTCTGTATTTGTTTCATTCTTATACAATATGATAGAGAATAGCCAACAATAGCATTTTTTGGGCAAAATTAACCGGTGCTGCCAAATGTCGATTTTCGTGTCGGGCGTGATTAGTTTGTGTTATAGGCTTTTTTTTTGTTGCTCTTAACTTACCTTGTATATGTGAAATTATTAAAATTTCCTTTCTTTTGAATTGAAAACTTTTACATTTCTGTTAAAATAAATAGTTTGTACATACCTTAATTTTTGTATGCGACTAAATTACTTACTGTAGAGTATATAAGGCAACTTCTAGAGATTATTTTTAATTAAAATATAACTTACCGTTTTTTAAATTCTAACTGAAATTCGTTATATACAATTAAACTTACCCCAATATATACTTTAATACGTCTAAATCATATTTACTTTAAAATCTTATACACATACAGTTTTTAATACTTACTTACCTTCCCCCATTAAATAAATGAAAATATACGCAGTCATGCTGTACTAATAGAGGTTCTACATAAAAATTCAATAAAGTGCTTTTCAACAAACTAATCAGCCCAACCCCACTGTTTATACAAAAACACAACCATTGTGTTTTGCGTCTGTTTAACAACTAAAATTCATTTAACGGTAACACTTCTATTTAAGCACTTTGGTACACAAGCCAACAACAACTGATATTCAGAGCGAAAATAAAGGCACACAAACTTTGAATTTGCTGTGAGTGAGTGTTTATTGAGTGAATTTTATAGTCGTGTTCCTGACAGCGACGTTGACTGCGGCTGAACTAAAAGCAAACAAGCAAGCACACGAACGAGAACTAAAATGAAATGACGCCTTGATATCAACATTTAACAATTACTATGATTCAGTTGAGATTTGAGGTTCCAACACTGACGAACGTACGTATTTAAAATGGTGCATATTTTTTTTTGGTTAATTTTAAAGTTAAAAGAAGGAGGATAAACACACTAACATTTACACAAATTTACAGTAAAGATGAAAAGAAAAACCGGACAAAAATTTAACAAACATAGGAAATCATTAATAAAAAAAGCAAATGTATAAATAAAATTGCTGACATATTTTATTGCTTATTTTTCGAAGCAAAAATATAAAAAAGAGACATTTTTTTCGGTGTGCAGACATTTATTCTCATCTTTTTTTTTCACAAAGTGCATTTAAAAATTACGAAATTGTTATAAAAGTTATACTAATTTAAAGGGATTATTTTAATGTATTTAAAAATATAAAAATATTTTAAGATATTGAAAGTTAAAGTATTGAAATATTTAAGGAAAAGCTGGGTTTGGTTTATTCCAATAAAAGTATTACGTGATTAAATTGTGATGTTGTAGTTGTGGTGTTGCTTGTTTGAGGTCATACATAGCAACTGCTGTTGTTTTATATACTAAAACAAATTTTGTTATACACAAAAAAATCGTATTCAGGTTGTTGGTGCAGTTTTCAATAGATATTTTTCGTTTCTTTAGGTATAAATTGTATCACACCCTTATTTGTTTGAGTTTATATAATACGATTTCATTAAATAGGCTTGATTTTTAAATAATTTAAATAAATAGTGCAACAAAAAAAAAAAAAAAGAAATAAATTAACAGGAAATACCAATTAATTTATTAAGAAGTTATAAATTGCATATACAATATTGGTAAGTATTGTAAAAACAAGACTTTAATAATGAAATCATTATAGTGTTGTGTTGAAAATAGAAGTCCGTATTGTTGAACAAGAACTAATTAGCGTGTTATTGATTTTACAAAAAAAAAAAAAATTAAAACAGTTTAAAATGCATAAAATTGTGTAAAAGCATTAAAACAGGGTTGCCAACATGTTAAATGAACGATCGTTGTGAGAACTGTACTTAAATACGATCGCGTTATCGTTTCAACAGAGATTTGTTTTTGTTCTAGATATTTTTGTCAAATTTAAAAAGACGGTTTCTTTAAACCAACAAAAAAAATCTACAGCCAATCTAAGAAAAACTGCCAATTCGCTGTATTTTGTTGAATACGTGGCAGTTTTTATAGGGTTACCAACATGTATTGTTAATCTTCCTGAAGGCGAACAATTTAAGTTTCCTTTGTTTTAACAACAAAAAAAAAAAAGCACAGAAAATATAAGAAATCCTGCCAATTCGCTATATTTTATTGGAAACGTGGCAGCTTTTAGAGGGTTGCCAATATCTTTAATTAACGATCTTCCAAAATGGAAAATTGGTTGTTTCAATTTTCTTTAAAACAACAACAATACACAGCTAATCTAAGAAAACCTGCCAATTCGCCGTATTTTGTTGGAAACGTGGCATTTTTTTTAAAGGGTTGCCAACATTTAATTAACGATCTTCCAAAAAAAGGGGAAAATGGAAGTTACGGGTTTTATTTAAACCCACACCAAACACCAGGCAATATACATGATATTGCGCTAAAAATCGGCAGTGCGTATGTTATATTTAAATGTTGTACAATATATTGGAAAAATCAAAAAGCTTTTGATTCGTATAGCGCAAACAAAAAAAGTTCAAAATATTTTAAATATTGGCCACATTGTGAAATTTTAATATCTCTTCAAAATACAAGAAAACAGTTGTACAATATTTTGTGTAAAAGTTGATATTGTAAAACTTATTGTAAAAATCGTATTCTAGGGATCAAAATAAGAAACTTTGACGAAGGAACCATACCTCTAAAACGAATTCTGATGTCCCGACTTTTGACCCGTAGGGTCAAATTTTGAAAAATCCCACTTTGACCCATTTAGAGTGCCATAATCGAGTCCAACCCAATCGAATATAATTTATGCATTCATCAGCTAGAGCGTCTTCCGGAGAAGAAATAGAGACCCTAATCTTGGAAGGACTCCTTCTACTTACTGAAATATCTCAATCCCGAAATTTGTCCATTTTGCTATAAAAACACGGCTAAAAAGGCCCTCTTTCAACCTCTTTCAACTTCAACTCGGAGAAGAAGTAGCTCCCCTAATCTTGGAGAGATTCCTCCTACTTTCTGAAATATCAAAGTGGGATTTTTCAAAATTTGACCCTACGGATCAAACGTCGGGACATCAGAATTCGTTTTAGAGGTATGGTTCCTTCGGCAAAGTTTCTTATTTTGATCCCTAGAATACGATTTTTCTTGAACGTTGAGCGATTTTTAAATCGACCCGCCCTAATGCTTAGTGTGCTACTATTTAAAGAAAAAATATGATTACCGATTCTTCAAATTTGACGTTTTAAAATTATAGTACACAAATAAAAATTTAAGAGGAGTACTATTTCTTTTAAAAATAAAACGATTGCAATTATTACTTTACAATACCTTATGAACGCCTTTAATAAGACACTTTTATTAAAATATTGTGATTCAATCATACTTTCTTGGATTTTAAATTAATATGTTGAAAAAAATTTTGAAAATAAATTTCAGTTTGAGTTTGAGCGTCAATAAACGACTTCTTCCGTGCACTTTTGGAAAAAAGAATTTTCTAATATTCAATTTAAATCCAATCTGGTGGTTGTTAAATAAGTGAAACAACCTAATTGTGCAGTTGCAGTGTGGTTTATTCCGCGGTTGAATTTTTCTTCGGTTTGAAATTAACACAATTTTTTCTGTATCTGTTTCGGGAGCTATTGGACTTTATGTGAAGTTAACGTTGAAGTTAAAAGCAAAAACTGTAAGTTATAATTTATTATTAGTTCATTACTGAATGTTCCGGTAACCAACAGTTAAATTGTAAAGTTTATAGAGAATAACAACAAATGTGTCAGTTGTCATTCTAGTTAACAGCTAACGGGAAATTGTGAAAATGAGGGAATGATTTAGCTCTATTTTTCTTAACTTGCTTCGGTGAGGTTAAGTGCTATTTGAACAGTGAAGAAGGGAGCTGCGACACAAATGAGAGATTGAAAACTAATACGAAATTTTTATCTAAATTGATGTTGTCGTCACTGGTGATCGAGCCTGCAGCATTTCTTGTAACAGTTCAATGCGCAAACCACAACGCCAACAATCTTTTGTCAAAAATACAAAGTCCAACCCTTCCATTCATTTCAAATATACCGCGGGTTTTTCTGAAGTTGACTCGAACAACGATATTTACATTAGATTTATGAATATTTTGGGTGTTGCAACTAAAATTCCGTTGAATTAATTGACCTTTGTTGCGAAAACTAATATTAAGTTGGAATTTGAGTCGTAGTAACCGAATTTCAGTTGGCAAAACGATAAATTTTTCTCTGTGTACAAAACGTCTATAGTAAAAGAGTTAAACACATGGTTTATGGGTGCAATTGTTAGCATATATTTTACATCAGCCCAAAAAAAAAGAGATCGATTTTCTGAGCTCCACAAGGCTACCGCTGATCCAATAGTGTGCAGTCCAAAGTTTTGCCAAATCGATCAATAATTAGAGGTCGTTATAATTTAACGACTTTTTAGGGTTAGAAAGAAATTTAACAAATTTATATTGTATATGGGTATAGAGAGGATTTGCACAGGCATATTATCCTAAAGACGAATCTGAAGTTAAATTACCCCTCCTAAATATAGGAATTGTTTTTCATATATTTCTTGATCTGCCTAATGGATTTCCAAGTATGACCCCTCGTTTTATTTATTGAAGTGCATATTATGAATATGCTTTTCATAAGACCAATTTTTTTTTTAGCGAATTTGAATGTAGTAAGAAATGAAATGATGCCGTCCTAATTACTTGTGTTGGAGGGAAAATAAAAGGACAATGGGCGAACAAAGTTTGGTGTTCAAAGGGTAAGTTTGTGTACATGTCAAGGGTTACTTAAATTTGTTTTACAGGTGACCAGGTTGGGTGGGTAAAGACGGAGAAATGTCCTCAAATTCTCTGTAGACATTTCGTTTTGTTTGTTAGTTGTCATTTGAGTTTAGTCCATCGTTACAATAATTTTTTTCTGTTAGTCCTTCAAGTATCGGAATGAGAACTTACGACCACTATTATACCCGGGGGCAACGACTCCAATGATTTCCTGCAACCTATTGAAAATGCAATGTCAAAATTCCAATCGGTATTCCAGTTATGACGATTTTATGCATTGGAGAATTTTTAAAAACTTGACATAATCTTCTATTTTAAATAACTAACAAAAATTAACTGTTTACTGCAAAATTACTGTTTTGGTAGTTGTTTATTAAAATACTAAAATAACTACTCAAAACAACTGTTACTGAAATACAGTATTTTTGATTAGTCATTTTTGTAAATAAATGTTCATATTAGTCGTTTTTCATTTTCTCATAAAAAAATTGCTACAATAGCAGTTGAAACAACTACTACGGTTTACTACCCGAATGACCAACTTGTAGTTACTGTAACAATATTCTGAGGGTACAAAGCGCAAAAACACTAGTAACTGCATGTAATATAAGAGACGACGTCTAAAAGTCGTATTTCATCGCGACCTCTAAACAGCGTCAAATTAAGCCAATTTGCTATAGATAAAGCTCGATTGTGCATAAAGAATCGAAATATACTTATGTTTTTCCATACAAGTGTTGGCCAATCTAATATTCATATTCAGAGGAAATATTTGTATGTGGATATAGTTTCAACATTCCGAAAAAAAATGGAAAACAATTTAGGGCGAGTAACTAAAAATAGCCCCAGTTTAACTTTAACCACAGATATTTCCATATGAATTTGACATTCATAACTATGGTTAAGTCCATAGCTTAGGTTATTTTGTGATAAGTTAACAGGTCTTCGTTGAAAATGATTTGATAAAACAATCTTTAACGTGCATTAGTTAACGAAAATTTTGTGTCACCAACGCCCTGTTTTATTTTACTCACACACTAATTGGTTTTAATCAGAGCTTCGAAAGAATTAATTCGATTTGAGCTTAATGCACAAAAAATTGGGTGTTTTTTTTATAGAGGTATAGAACTTTGAGCAAAGATGAATTTTTTAAATTGACATTAAATTTACTTTATTTAAAAGATAATCTTCTGGCATTATAATTTAAATATGACTTCTGGCATATGACCGCCATGGCTGGCTCGGACGTAGTCTAATCTGGAGGTCCAATTTTCGATGACTTTTTCCAACATTTGCGGCTGTATATTGGCAATAACGCGTGGTCAATCATTTCGGGCTTATCGGCGTAGACTAGCGACTTCACATATCCCCACAAAAAATAGTGCAGCGGCGTTAAATCACACCATCTTGGAGGCCCATTCACGGGTCTGAAACGTGAAACTATGCGGTTACCAAACGTTTCCTTCAATAAGTCAATTGTTTCACGAGCTGTGTTACATGTTGCGCAGTCTTGTTGAAACCACAGCTCCTGCACATCATGCACATCGTGGTCTTTTCGCAAAATCCTCCATAAAGTGGATGGACACATATCCAATTCCTGTTCACGATGGCGGATAGACTGATTGGGGTCTTCCTCTACACTGATAATAATCCATGCATAAAAATACCAATAAATGTCAAAATAACCAAAACTATCGTAAAATAAACCAATATTTGTGCATTTTAAGAAAGTTTTTGTTGTTTTGACATTATTTTTGTATTTTTAGCATGGATTATTATGAGTGTACGCTAAGCTTTGCAGCAGCAATTACTTCTTCTGTACGCACTGTACGACGTCTCTGTGGATGCATATTATCATTAAGAGTTAACGTGGTACGAAAACGTTCCATAGTTAATCGAATTAATTGCTGTGATGGACGAGTATGTTGATCGTTAAATACGTCCATTTTACGGTCAACATAATGTGCGATACGTATTTCGAACAGAACCATGATTTTCAAATTATAATTGCACAATTTGGAAGCGTTGTTTAGGCGTCAATCTATTCATGTTGAAACGCCAAAACAAAGTAAACATAAATTACTTGACAGCTGACAAAATGGCCGCCAGTTAAAAAAGTGTTGCCAACTTAAAGTTATATACCTGTATAAAAAATACCCTTTATTTCATTCCGTTATTCCAATCCCTAAGAATTCATTTACTTGCTTCATTCAAAAGCTTCAACTGGTATTGAATGAATTCCTAACTTGAATGAATTCAATATGTTCATTCAACATTTCACTAATTGAATGAAGAAATTTTAGAATCATTCATTTAATACAAAGAAGTTTGACATTAACACACAATGACAAAGCATTTAACGAGTTTTTCTTTTGTTGTAGACTAATTATAAGTAATTTGCTTTTGTTTTATGTAAATAGTTTAGTTAAATAATGACGACTTTCGTTAATCATTTGACTAAATGAATGAAAGTAAATCTTCATTCATCCTTTTACTAAATGCATTAAGAAAATTTTGAATCATTCAAGAAAGCATTCATACAAAATATTATTCATTCATATTATTCTAGCAAGTTTGATATAATTTTTATTAAAAATAAAAATTATGTTTTTCCACCTTTAATTGAGCAATGAAAATGAAAATTATTCAATTTCCAGGCTATACTCCATATTTCTTTATTAGGATATTGTCCTTACAACTAATCTATAGAGTTTTTGTTTTCAAATTTATTAATTGAACACTTTCAGGAATGTGTTTATAGATCTATTTCGGGAACTATTTCTAGGTTCCCATCATCAGAACACGGTTTTAAAGAAGTGACAATCCCATGCAAAATATCAAACATTCATATTAACTAGTTTTCTCACTAAATAAGAACTAATATATGTGCTCGAAGTTAAAGATTATTACCATTGATCAAAAATAAATTGAAAACTTGTTTCGTAGCTTTATTCTTAACGCTTTTAAGAATTAAGCTAGGAATTCATTCATTAGGAATGCTTTTATTTTACAGAATTGAATTAAAGAATTAAGCCTTTTCAACCTTTGGTTTTTAGATTTAAAATGGAAAATGGATTATCCGAAGAAATATCTACTGTCAACCTTTGGTTTTTATATTTAAAATGGATTATCCGAAGGGATATCTACCTAGTTTCTAAGATCCATAAATTTGAGTTATAATTTGGAAGAGCAGGTAAAATGTGAATAATGTGAATGACAGGCAAAGTAGTATTATAGACATAACAGTATTTGACACTGACAATCAAAACGACTAAATTAGGGGTTTTTTTTTTAATTTAATTAAGGCACTGTAAGAAATAATATGTACGTTTTAGATCATAAAATTAAATGATTTCGTTAGTAAAAATTAAATATTAATATTGAGCGTACATTAGGAAAACCATCTTAATAGGCGCTTCGCGTTTCTGATTCTTGGGATTGTACTGAGCAAAAAAGTCCACTAGACCATACGTCTACGATGAAAATCGAGCTTCCAGATTTTGACTTTACGGCAAAAAAGCCCTATTTTGAAATTAAAAATTAACCCCTCAAACCAAACCCACAAATATGATTGATGCATTAATGCTGCTAGAGAATCTTCCAAAGAAGAGATTGATACCATAATCTTGGATAAGCTCCTCCTACTTCCTGAGATATGTCCATCCCACACATTGTTACTTTCATAAAATACGGCTAAAAAGTCAAAATCTGGAAGCTCGATTTTCACCGTAGACGTATGGTCTAGTGGACTTTTTTGCTCAGTACAATCTCAAGAATCAGAAACGCGAAGCGCCCATTAAGATGTTCAAATCGCCCCACCCTAGCGTACATATTTAAATATATTGAGCTTACATCCATATTAACACATTAATAAATACAAATAACCATAGAAACTAATTCATTATCCATTTAAAGACAATACATTTGCGTTTATTTGCGAAATATGTCGATAAAGCAAAAACAAATTAATAGTTTGATAGAAACTGGTTTGTTATAAACAGTGAAAACTCATACGATAAGATAAGATACAGTTGTTGAATATGTATAAATTGGTAAAATACATCCTCAGATTGGAGTTATTACGTTAGAACATAATTATGTATTCGTCACGAGGCGATGTTCTCACATAAGAGTTTCCTCCCTACAATGTGAGATGAGAGCATTTAGTATTTACTCAATGTTATAATTGTATTATATAATAAAGAAAACGTTCAGTATGCTCTTAACTGATCGATGTATTACACTGATTTAGGCTTCTTGCCAGTGTAGAAAAGCATTACCATATAAGTGGTTATATAAGCAAAGATTTGTTGGCAATGGGAAGTACTTACAATTATTACAATTGTCATTAGAAATGTCATTACTTTTATCTGGGGATGTCGCGCCAAATTAAGAACATATCATTACTAAACACTTTACGAAAGATTAAAAAAACATGTGGCAACCTATATGCTTACTAGTATGGACAAAAATAATGAGTCTAAAAATAATTTTAAAAAAATCTAAATTTAATAAAAAAAAATTTTTTTATTGAAAACTTTTTTTAATAAAAATTCCCACAGGGGATTCGAACCTGCAGGTTGTCAGTAGAACGACACTAACATCTGAGCTATCTCGACATGTTGTACTGGATAGATAGAGACATAAATGACTTGCTTGCACAAAATGTCATTACTTTCAAGCTTTTAAAAAATCTAAAATAGGTAACTATATATGGTCACCTAAAATCCAAAAGGCCGTAACTAACAAAGAATTCGTAATTTACTATGTGGTTAATTAAAATCAGACTCGGGCGACGTCAATTACATTTCATAACCACTCACTTGCGAAAATTTTCTATTTCATTAATAATTTAGACCTAAGTCCACACTTGTGGGCTTAAAGGCTTCCTTGGACAATTTTTCATTTATTCAAGTAGAAACATACTTAAAATAAATTAAAACGCTGTTGGTTTACAACAAACTATGTTTTTATTTATTTTAAATATTTTATTATTGATTTTAACATGTTATCATTTTTAGTTTTTAATAGAAAAATTCGCAATTTAAGTTGAAAAATAATTAAACTTAGTATGCAAATTTGTGCCGTTCTAGTGTTCCATTCCACTTGTTCTTAATTAATGAAAATAAAATAATTTATTTTTTTTAATAAATTTTTTATTACTAAGTTAAAATTATTTAATTAAATATACTAACAAAATAATAATTGAAGTATTTTTTTTAATAGCATAAATGCTAAATAAAAAAAAAAAAAATTTTTGTACACTTATGAACTTTTAACTACACTTACGAATAAGTCATCACTTCCACGAAGTAAAAAACCATGACGCCCTAGACTTTTCCAACATCCTTGCATAATTTGTGGTCAAGATCGATGGTTGTTGTCCAAAGATCGATGGTGTAATAAAGTTTATTCTTCAGTTAGACCAGGTTCACACACGGCAATTATACTTGCGCAATTCTTGAGTTTATAGAAGAGGGAGGAAAAGAGAATGGAAGGGGGTACAGACTTGCCCGTACTCCAATTCCGTTTTGTTTTGACATCCGCAATTTTCAACACTGCAGGTTGATATACGAAAATTGCCGTAACAAACTTTTCCTGTGTGAACACAAAAGCAATTTCAAAGGAGAATTGAAGAAAAATTGCGCAATTATAATTGCCGTGTGTGAACCAGGACTTAGTTCGTATGCAAGCATAAAAACCATGAAATTAGAAAAAAATACAGAAATTATTAACAATAACTTTAACAAATACTTTCCTTAAAAATATTACAAAAAGTTAGAAACACTTTGCATATTAAAATTATGTACTTACCATTCATTTACAAATTATAACAATAAACACTTTTTTCACGCAATTTTAATTAAAAGTATTTTATATTTTTTTTTCATTTATTTTTCTTTATGAGTCTGCAAACAATGACATGCGTGAAGATGTCAAATAAGATTTTTGTCAACCATAAGTACAAACATATTTATTTTAAGTACGTTTATATTTATTTTATAAATGTTTTTTTAAATAAATAACATTTTTAAATCAAATATAAAAAATATTTGTTTTAACTATGATTTTTTCTCTCTGTGTAATTACATGTAATTGGGTGTAAATACGCAGATATTGCTACTAATCCCCATGCTTGGTATTACAAATTTTCCAACTAGTGTGATATTTTTAATGATATAGAAAAATTTCATACGTGAATGATTGTGAAATGTAATTGACGTCGCCCAAGTCTGACCGAATGAAATACTTAATTTTACACAGAAATACATAACAAAATTCTATTTGTAATATTAAACATGAGTCATAGAGCATTTTTGTAAAAACAAAAAAAAAAGTTTTTTGAATTTGCACCAACAATCGCGGTTTGTAAACACAAACACAGTTTTGTTAATTTTTTTGTAATTTTGAATTTTTTTTTTTTTTTTTTTTTTTATTTCTTCATTTTATTTAACCGAGCCCTTAGGGCCATATACAGTTAATTAAGGCTACTACAGTAACAACATAAAAAAAGAATTTTAAAGAATTTTTGCATGAAAAACTACAATTTACAAGCATTCCAAATAAAAAATTTGTTGGAAATAAATTGGAATTTAAGAATGACTGTATTTGAATTTACAAATTGCATTGTTGGTGGCAGCTGCTTTTTTCTGTGTATTTAAGCAAATAAGATTCTAGTTGAAATAAACATTTTCGTATTCAAATTAATATTTCAATACAATAGATGCCATTTCCGTATTTTAAAAATAAGTGGAAACATACATAAACTAAATAGAAAACAAACTTCGTTTGATTTCAAAGCTGTTTCTATTTCATTTAATGTTGTTTCTACTTGATTTTCTTTTTTCCGCATAGGAAACAAAAATAATTCTACCTGTTCATTTAAGTAGTTAAATTTCCCTATATGGCTACTTTATTGTAAGAGAAAATTAAAAATATGTTGTCGCTTGCTTTTATCAGATGTTTGGCAGAAACCTTTGGAACACAATTCGACTAAATCCATGTAATAGATATTTTAGGCAATTCACATGAACTTTTTTCTATTACCTTGTGAAGTCATTTTGTGATATTATATGGTAATATGTAGTATAAAGAACCAAAATGAGATGATTTAGTTATCTTGTTCACCTATTAACTTGACAAGACGCAGCAAAAACTAGTTTTGTATAAAAGCTATATATACGTTTACACCTAAAATGCGAAACACGTGTTTTGCCAAAACGCGTATTTAAGCGTTTTATTCTAAAGGGTCCGCCATGTAACGTTTTTTTTTCGATGCCGATTTTGCCAAAAAAAATCATCTTTTCAGATGAAGCTCATACTGCATGGCCAGCCGAGGCAGCCATTTGAATGAAATTATTTTTCATTATTAAGCGGAAGGATTGTACTTTCAAATAAAAAAGAAATTTGAGAAAATATTCAGTAGTTTTTTTTTATAGCATTTAAAAAAAAAAAAATTTTTATTTGGCGGGCCCCATATTACAAAAGTTTTTTATTCTTTTCCACTTGTTTTGGCAAAACACGTGTTTAGCATTTAGGTGTGAACATGTCTCAGCAGTCTGAGTATGATAAAAATATCTATCATTTTTAGACAATGCATTTGGGATTTCCCGTCCTGGGATTATCGGAGTTTTCAAGAATGCAAGTTAAAATACAAAAGTTAAATATACCACAATTTTAATGAAGTAATTAACAATTTAAACAGATTTCAAAAAAAAATTTCGTTTAACTTATACTTGAATTTGACATCAAAAGTCACTATATCGATCCTTAAAAACATCGCCCTCATAAAAATTTATCTCAAACACTTTCAATTACCAAATATTATCCAAATTCGGTTTTTAGGGCCAAACTCATCGGTCGGACTCTGTGGATTTTATAAATTTTCTTGTTTTTAGAATTTACTATTCAAGAGAAATCTCGGGAATTTCAAAAGAAATTGCCTCTTTGCCATGATATGAAAAAGTTTGGGATTTTGCTTTTATAAATTTTCTTGTTTTTAGAATTTACAATTCAAGAGGAATCTCGGGAATTTTAAAAGAAATTGCCTCTTTGCCATGATATGAAAAAGTTTGGGATTTTGCTTTCACTACGTATATTACATAAGAATTTCAAAATATTCTAACAAATTTGTTAAATGACATCAAAATTTGCAACGTATAGTTAAAAATGTTTGTACATTACATTTAATTTAAATACGTTTCATAAAAATCCCGATTTTTAAACAATCTATGTATTGTGGGATGTTTTAAACATTTGGCAACTCTAAAAAAAAATGGATGCCAATTCTAATTTTTTCTTGTTCTTTTTTTTTAATTAAATTATTTCAAAATGTAATGTAAATAGATAAATAAACGAATTCAAAACGAATACTTTTTTACTTACCACTATATTTTTCGCAATATAAAGTAATATTTTGCACAATATAACAATGTTTTTATTATTTTTAATTATTTCTTAAAAACAAACACTAACCGGAGAAGAATACTAACACTCAAGCGAATTCAACCAAACTGCCGTAACTGCACTAGTGATGCTAATTTAGAATTTGTATATCATGCCATAATGATTATCAAACAAAGTTCTAAAATAGCTTAAAATGTGTTAAAACTTATCTTAAGGTGAAAAAATTTATTTATTTAAAAATTTATTAATATAAGTGTGAAAAAAACTATGCAAAATGATGGCGTGTGATTCTATACTGTACCATAATTTATACTATGGTACCGAAAATTACACCATTATACCACATATACCAACGCTGACAGCCCTGCACTCTAAAAAAAAACACTCATTTTGTCTGAGCAGCATCTGACGTTTACATTCGCAGTCGCTGCGTACATTATACTCAGCTTACGACGTTATTGTCTTTTCTTATATTTTGTTTTAGTTGCAGTTTCGTGTTCATTCGATATCAAAGTTCTTTAGAGAAGAGTTCCTCAACTTCTATTAACTTTACATTTTACTTAATTTTTTTTATAAAAATATAAATTTTAATTATTTTAGACGATTTTATTTAATAGTGGCATAAAAATCTAAACAATTTTCATAAAAATTAAAACAGAAATTAAAGTGTTAGTGAAGAAAACTATTTTTTCATAAAACCATGTGTTTTTCAGTGAACAAAAAGAACGACACACATCCAACACAAGAACAACCACTATAGGAATCTTTTATAGATTGCTTACCAAAGCATTTAATGTTTTAATTAGGGTTTTATGTACAAGTAGGTACAATATTTTATATAATTTGCGTTTTAAGTTTTTAGTTGGTAATTTTATTTTTCGTCAAAGTTTAATCGGGAACATGCATATTTTCTGTATGCCTTTTGTGCCGGCAGTGTTGCTACGATCTTATACTTAATAAGCGTTTTTTTTTTTGTTTGAACTGTGTGAATCGTTGTTAAAGTAAAAGTGTTGCTAAACTATTAAGGAATGTGTATATATTGATAATATATTTTATTTTTTTTGTATATATTATACAAAAATTTAAATTAATAAGTTTTTTCTCGACATTTTGCATTTATATGCTAAGTAATGCCAACTTTTAAAAAACAAAAAACGCGTTAATTTAAGCAAAGCAAACATACTAACGTTAGACCTGGTTCACACACGACGATTATAATTGCGCAATTCTTGAGTTTATAGAAGAGGGAGGGAAAGAGAATGATAGGGGGTACAGAATTGCCCGTACTCCAATTCCGTTTTGTTTTGTCATTCGCAATTTTCAATACTGCAGGTTGATATACGAAAATTGCTGAAACAAACTTTTCCTGTGTGAACACAAGAGCAAGTTCAAAGGAGAATTGAAGAAGAATTGGGCAATTATAATTGCCGTGTGTGAACCAGGAATTACTATTTCAGAAATTCTCATATACACAATATAATTTCAGCATCTATGTATGTATGGATCACAACTCGAGAAATTTGAATACGCTTTACCTCAGAGTTTTGACAAAAATGTGCACGCAGAAAAAAAAAAAAACTGGGGGAATATCAAAGTGCTTTGTATTATACAACTACATAAGGTTCCTGTTAGTTTTACAAATTTATAATAAAATATATTAATTTTTTTTAGAAAAATATTTTACAAACATTTGTGATTATTTTACTAGAACTTTTGTAAAACTAACTTTAAACTTATGTAGTTGTAAAGGGTGATGTTTTAAGGGCTTTCCAATTTGATTTAAAAAAAAAAACATAAAATTTAGAGAAATTTATGAAATCATTATTTGAGTCGATAGAACGATCTATATAATTCAATGTTTAAAGATGATTTCATGTAAATCTTGACCGCGGCTAAGCCTCAAATGGTTCATACGCTGGGTCCAATTTTGGCATATTTTCCGGTATCTCACGAATAAATTCTTTAATATTGGCTTCCAGTGATCTAGGCGGCCAATTGACCGGCCCCTAACGTTAAAAAAAACTGTTCACCGAACTCGCCTCTCAATTGGGTCATTGTTTCGCGTGCTGTGTGACATGTGGCACCGTCTTGTTGAAACCCCATGTCACCCAAGTCCAGCTCTTCCATTTAGGGCAAAAAAAATTGTAATCATCTCACGGTAGCGCTCGCCATTCACAGTAACGTTCCTGCCTTCGTCGTTTTTGAAAAATTACGGTCCAATGATACCACCGGCCCATAATCCACACCAAACAGTGTATTTTTCGGAATGCATTGCCAATTCTTGCAATGCTACTGGCTGCTCTTCACAATTTTCTGATAAAAAAGTGGACCTTTATCCAACTTTGTAAGCGCCCATTTAACAAAAGTTAGCCGTCGTGGTAAGTCGTGTGGCTTCAAATCTTGCACCAACTGTATTTTAAAAGGTTTTACACCTAAATACTTCCGCAAAGTTTTTTACGTAGTGGAGTAACAGAGTCCCAATTTCTGCGAACGGAGCCGAATCGATAATTCACGGTCAACGACATTTTCCTCTGTCCGCACTCTACGTATGCTTATTGGTGGTTTTATGTCCAATAATGTAAATTTGGTGCGATATTTAGTCACAAGTTTCCAAATAGCCGCCTTAGAAGGTCGACCAAACTGACCATAAATTCGAATAACTGCACGATACATTTTTTTTAACCGAGCCAGAATTTTGATAATAAAATTCAATAATCTGCAAGCGTTGTTCGTTTGTAAGTCGATTCATGGTTAAATTATAGACCAAACTGAACATGTTTAACAGTAACATGTTACACGAAAACAGCTGAGCTGCCAAAAACAGTGTTGCTAAAATGAAAGTTGCTAAAAAATTAACCCTTTATAATTACCTAGACATTACCTAAATTTAATAATCTGAGTAAAACTTTTTGCATTGCTCATGCCAACGCGGAAGACTTAACCATCAATAAAACTTCAGTATGTAATAGAGGGAACAAAAGTAAGAAATATTCGCTTACAATTAAGGACCACCGGTGTTCACTACGAATGCCATAAAATTTGTATATGTGATAGAGTGGGAAAAATAAATAAGAATTAGGTCCTTTTTTGCTGGCCAATTTAACGTTCAAGGGCAAACATTTTAGGTCAAAAATAATCCAATTTTCAGTTATTTGCGTTTTTCAAGCTTCTCCAATAAAGTTATACAAATTTGGTATCAAATGAAAGGCATTTGGTTTCGAACAAAAAAATTTTTGTATTTTTTAATTCAGTTTTTCGTACACATATGCATACACGGAAAAACTTAATTCGAAGCCACTTAACTGCATCTTACATAAGAGTAATAAGCAAAACTTAACTCAGCGAATACACTAAACTGGAATGGGTTTTGGACATACTAGAGGAGAAAACCCCTAAGCTAGGCAGAAGGCCTGTTACACAGAAAAACTTTGCTCAGCCAATCCTTTGATTTGGTAACAAAACAAATTTACATCGAAAAATGCTTAGAACGAATCCCAGAAACATATCCATTAAAAAAAACACAAGTTTAGGTTTAGTTTTTAAAAAAACGCGAAATTCAGTGAAAACGCTTCTTAATTTTAATTATATTATATAATTATATATTGATCAAACTTCAAAAAAATGTCATAAAAATCCGTCTTTACTTTTTCAAATTAAGACAATGTTCTTTATATATCTCGGTATATTCGACTTGTCCGTATACAAACCGTTTTAAAACAAAAAAAAATTTCTGGAAAATTTTTACTATAGTTGGCATCACTAATATTTATTGAGTAAAAATGGCGTCTCAATGATGGATTACCTCATTCAAGATATATCTTGACCTCATTCACTTCTTTAAGCTAATTTTAGACCTGGTTCACACACGGCAATTTTACTTGCGCAATTCTTGAGTTTATAGAAGAGGGAGGGAAAGAGAATGATAGGGGGTACAGATTTGCCCGTACTCCAATTCCGTTTTGTTTTGTCATCCGCAATTTTCAACACTGCAGGTTGATATACGAAAATTGCTGAAACAAACTTTTCCTGTGTGAACACAAAAGCAATTTCAAAGGAGAATTGAAGAAAAATTGCGCAATTATAATTGCCGTGTGTGAACCAGGACTTAGAGATGCCAATTCTTAAATAGTTTAGACGGTTTTACGTATACAGTGTAATCTCCAAATAACGGACAGCTATGATTGTAGATTTTCCCGTTAAGGTTATTGAAGCGAATTTAACTCATTATGGGCCAACTGTTCAGTTTCAACCTAGTTCATTTAAATGGCTATATTTATTTACTGCATAAATAATCCAACATCTTAACTCCAATCGTAAATAAAAAGTCAATGAAAATTGTTATCCAGTGAAATTGTTATTACTTAATAAGATCAATTGTTTGCCTTTTTTAGAAGGGACCTTTTGAAAAATTATGTTAAAATATAAAAAAAATTTTTGGGTGTTAATTTTTGATTGTTTGATTCATAAAAGAAATTATTCCATTAAATTATAATTTAATCAATATAAATTGAACTCCCTTTATTCAAAGTTATTTTTAATTCGCTGGTTCATAAAATGAACGCAATTAGTATGCAACTTTTCTCGAAAGGAGTTTTGTAAAAAAATTATTAAAAAATATTATAATTTCCTTTTTCTTTTCTTTACAGCTTTTAATTATATACTGAATAATGAATGGTCTATTATTAAAATAAGTATACATTTAAAAAGTCAAACTTTTTACTAAAAAAAAACTTTATTTTAAACTGTATACAAAAATTGACTGCAACAAAATGACTGATGCACAATATGAAGCCAAATTTCAGGATATGCAAAAATACAAATCATTCCTACAGAAGGTCATTGAAAAACTTAAAGTTAACAATGCCCAACAAGAAGATAATCCGCGCAAAGCGCAATTACAAAAAATGGAAATGTTACTTGAGTTGCTAACAAATAAAAATAAAAAGTAAGTTAAACGGGGTTTAAAAACAATATAAATTATGTTCAAAGTCAACTTAACCCATCGATAAAAACCTTATTAATAAGAAAACTTACTCCTTTTTGTATCAGTCTAGTAGAAGTAAAAAGGGCTTTAATTTGTTATACTCCATTTATTAAATTTAAATTTTTTAATTTTTCACTTTGTTTTTGTGGATTCACAATACAGGAGTACGCTTTATAAAACAAACAATTTGAATTGCCTCATAACCAGTGCCAGAGTAAGCGAGTATTTGACTTGATTACAATAATAAAGAAGAAATACATTAATTTTCATTTACAATAATGGTGTACTCTACGCCACAGATTGGATTTTGTTAATTTTTTTTTTTTAATTTGAATATTTTTTTTATAGTTCTATTTATATTTATCTTAAATCCAATCTATATGCCCTGAACCATTCTGTGGTATACCTTTGGGATATGTTAGAGAGAAGCTCGGTTCGTGGAGGGAATCAGAATTCTCTCTCTATTGGGAAAACTCTCTTGGCCAACGACAGGCTAAGAGATCAATCTCTTTTTCCAGTGCAGGATCGAGGAGACTCTTGTCCCTCGGGAGGGGTGACTTGAGTACCCTGCTGTCTTACCTGACTGGACACTGCAATCTCAGATACCACATGCGCAAAAGGGGTCTTTCGGACACGGATGAGTGTAGGTTTTGAGAACTGGTAGCTGAGACATCGGAGCATGTTCTTTGCGAATGTCCGAGGCTTTGTGAAAGGCGTGCCAAGTTTCTTGGCGATCGCTTTGTCTCCCCTTCGGACATTATGAAGATTTTGCCTAATAGGATTATTGGCTTTATAGGTAGCTTGAATCTTTAGGGTAACTTTAGGCAGCACAAAAGATCTAAGTTGGTCGCGGTGCATAGTGCCATATAATCTAATCTAATCTGTATGCGTAGAGTACACCATTATTGTGAAAACCAAGCCAAATACTCGATTTCTCTTATATAGTTGGCATCACTGGTTATTAGGCAATCTGTAATGTAAATTTTTTGTTTTAAAAAGCGCTACAATTTTTGAGTTTTTGTTTTGTCAGATGTTTTTTTGATTCGGTTCAAGATTATAAAAATTTTTTAAATGAATTGAAAAATTATATTTTTTTTTTTGTAATAAAGCAGAAAGAACAGAAAACGTTATTAGATACCAGCTATATGAAATGCATTTTATTTTTTATGATTTCCATTCATTAAAACAAAATTTATAGCCCAATTTATACTACGTTTCCACTTACGTGTTTTGAGCAAAACATGTGTTTTGGCATGGGAAAACATGTACAAATCATATTTTGTTTCAAAACACGTTCAGTGGAAACGTAGCATTACCCTACAACGGAAAACCAGTAGTTTATGAAAACTGCTTGTGTCAAATTCCTAGATTTAAACTTTGGTTTACTTTTAAAAAAATCTCCAAATCATAAATTATTTTTATTTTTTTTTTCTTTGCACATTTTTAGATTAAAAATGGAAACTCTTTTGAAATGTGAAGGAGTTTTAATAAAGTTATATGCCAAAATTGAAAAGGTAATTGTTATATTGTTTGTTTTATTTTAATTTTTTTTTTAATTTCGCAATTGCAATTTTTTTTTTTATTATTATTTTTGTTTAATATGGATATGTATATATTTTTTTTTTTTTTTGCTTAAAATGATAAAGAAACCAACTATATTACAGAATGAAGATAACGTGTTCAATAATATTAAATTGAAAGCAATCAATAAACCTTCCACTTCTACATCTGCAATAAAACAAGCTAATGATAAACCAGTTGAAGATATGTCAGGACCAGCAAGTCCACCACCGGAAGTTATAACAATAGATGATATTGATCAACCAGTTGTTATACCTACAGAAAGGCGTTGTTCTCCCATAACGGTTAAAGATAAGAAAACTAATTCTCACAATAAACCGCAGCAACAAGACCAACAACGTAGTAGACAGAAGGAAGATGAACGGCAACATTCCTCAAATAAACCTGAAGACAATTTTCAAAATCTAAGAGAAAGAGTATTTTCTATACAACAACATCAAGTTCAAACAAGTTGTGGTGGTAGTCAGGGAAAACCTACCACACCACAGGATAAAAACAGTCATCATCATCGTCATCATCATGATGCTCCTAAGGATAATCGTAATACTAAAGAACAACAACAACATCATCATCATCATGGTGCACCAAAAGATTTAAACTCTCCTAGACAAAATAGTCCTTTGTCTAGAAGTGGTCATCATACTTCCAGACAATCACCCATTACCACTAAGTCTGCACCTCCAACACAGATATTACAAACAGTCAAAGTAGTTATAACTGAACCTTTACCAGCTCATATAAAACAACAACATTTTGCCTCATACCGTCAATATCCAACACAAAATTTGCAACCAAGAGAAACCATATGTCACAGTAATCTTAAAACTTTACCTCAAACATCAAATCAAAATGCCAGAATCGAAACAGCTCGGGAAGTTAATGAGGCTTATAGTCCTGAAGAATTATGGGATGCGTATAATGATTCACATAACAAACGTAGTACTAATAAACCCGCAACTACTGTATTTTCACGATTGGGTGACAAAGTGCCAGGAAGTCCTGGTACAAGTGCAGCAAAAACAGTACCTATTTCCATACCGGGACGTTATACACCAATACCAGATGTTTTGAAAAGTCCTCCTCTATCAGCAAACGATATAAATAATCTATTACTAGAATCGGGTGCTGATAAGCTTCCAAATGATATATCCGAAATAGGCTCTAGAAGGCCACAAAAACCACATGAGGATACGGAAAAACTTCTTGGATCACCCACAAATTCTTTAGATTTTGCTCGTAAGAAATTAACACAAATAGCAAAATTGAATTCCCCACAACCTGAATCACCAGCCTCTCCCACGATGGAATCAGGAAAACCTAAACAAAAAGAGGCTAATAATATCAATTCCTCCTTACCCAATGAAAGAGTAGCTTTAAAATACAATCCTCATCCCAGACAAGAAAGACTTCAGTCAATATCTTCCAATGAGGGTAGTGAATGTAGTACACAATCCCGTATTAATGATCCTAGGTTAAAAGCAAAATTACACTCTACAAATCCTTTGCAAAATCCTTTACCACACTTAACTTCCCCAAATGTTAATGTATTGCCGTCTATAAATTATAATGATCCACGTTTGAAAAGACAAAATTCAACAACAATGTTTACAACAGCACCTGTTGGTAGAACATGTTCGTTGTCTTCACCCACCACAAGTCAAACTCCTTTTGCTACAAGTCCAACCGGTTTAACGTATGCAGCCAGAAAAGATCCTAGAGTTTCCAAAATTGAAACGAATCAGCCTAATTCCGCGTTACCAGTCGGAAGATTAAGTACATCACAACCTCATTACAGTTCTGAAGAAAATTGGGATTCCGAGCCGGAGGAAACAACCCGTTCAAAATCTAGAATTGATAAAAGTCCCCCAGTACAAGCCAGAATTGATCCCAGACTGTCAAGCAGTTTGGATAGAAATAGTCGCAGTGTTTCTAGAGGACCACCACCCAATCGAAGACAAAGTACAAGCCAACCAAGGCCAATGAATAAAGAATATGATTTACAACAACAAGCTACAAAACAACCACCTCCCAAACGTAGACAAAGTATAAGCCAAGCACGAGCTATTAGGGAAAGTTTACCACCCCTTGCTCAGCCAAAACCGCCAAAATCCGATTCTGAAGAAGATTGGGATTCAGAACCAGAAACTAAAACAAAAAGTAGTAAAGAGACAAATACACAAAACGAAGCACCGACTAAGTCACCAATTTCTGTATGTCAATCACCAATACCACAATCTACAACCTCAACCACAAGTGGAAGTCTCCAAGTGGAAAAGGGAGGACAAAAAAATTCAGAACTACCGAAAGATATTGTTAAAACAAAACCAGTACAACAAAAACCAAAACGGAACTCTGATAGCGAGGAAAATTGGGATTCTGAACCAGAAGTAGTAACCACTAAACCACCAGCAACAGTAATTACAAAAGATCTTCCGCCACCACAGTTGCCTAATGACCGATCACCCATACCACCACAGATCGTATCACCGCAGAATCAAGCACATATATCACCAAATACTTTTGGAAAGCAGAATCAAGCACATATTTCACCAAATACTTTTGGAAATCCCCTGAAAAATCAAACACATATTTCACCAAATATTTCTGGAAATCCCATGAAGAATCAAACACATAATTCACCAAAAACTTTTGGGAACTCAATACCTTACATAAAGCCTTCAACAGTACCACCAGGTCATCATATGTTACCAAATTCTTTTAACAAATCTCCCTACCCCATGGCAACAAATTTTTATGTACCACCTGCTGGTATACCCACTTCTGAGACCCACAATCGATTTAGTGCGATATTAAATGATAAATCCGAAAGAATTAAATATTTTGAAGCTAAAAAACAAAAAACTGCTGAACCACGCACCTATAAAGAATTTAAAGAAGCCAAACAACGGGCTCAAGCTCAGGAAGCAGCCTTTCGAAGAGCCGCTCAGGAAGCGGAAGCTAAAAAATTTGCGCAACAAATTAAGTTAAATAAAGAAAAGGATTTAGTTGAAACAAAATCCAACAAAAAGGTAACTGAAACTTTAACAGACAAAAAACCAAACCAACAAAAACCCCAAGTTTCAACCGAAAAATCGTCTACGTTAACAAAGGGTAGCCCAAAATCACCAGCCGCTGGAGAATCGACTTTAGATAAAATGTACAGAACACAAAATTTCGATTCCGAATTTCCCAAAGCTAATACAAGTTTTAAAATACCCAAAAAGAAAACAGAAGATAAACCACTATGGGGTACATTTAAGACTAAACAGGAAGCAAATAAAACTACTAAAGAGACTAAGAAAACTACTGAAGAAATTAAAAAGACTAATGAGGAAACCAAAAAGAAAAATAATGAGGAACCAAAAACAACAAAGAAAACTAATGAGGCTACAATTAAGACTAAAAAGGTAGAGAATACTGCAAAACCAAATAGCAATTCAGGTAGCGAAGAAAATTGGGACTCTGCACCAGAAGTAGAAACCAGTACACCTTCCAAACAAAATGATAATTCTCAGATTAAAAAAACTGTTAACTCCGATAATACAAAAAAGATTTTAGATGATGAAAAAACTTCAATTCAGGAAGAAACTGTTAATAATAAAAAGTCTGCTGGACAGAAAACAACACAAACTAAACCCGATAATGAAGAAAGTCTAACAAATCTTACACAAAAAGAAAAGACAGTACCGGAAGAAAAATCGACAATTGTGGAGCAAAAATCAAAAGATATCAATATTATTATGGATATTAATAAAACTAATCGTGATCCCAGATGTAGACCTAAAATTCAAACGGAAAACAAAGAATCCGAAAAGGAAATGGATGCAGATAAAAATACTGATATTGTAATAACATCTACGGAAACTGAGATTACTTTAAAGCCACAAACAGAAACGGCGACAAATAAAGAATCTCTAGATGACAAATATAAGGCGGCATTAGAAAGATTTAATAAAGCTACCCAAGATGTGCCATCTAAACCACAAAGAATATTACGCAGACGTGATACCATGATACAATTTGGTAGTGCTCCTTTAGTAGACAAAGATACTTTAATGAAGGCTAATGCTCTACTCTTTGAAGATGTACAAGAGCAAGAGAAACGCAAACATAAGAAAGAAGAGGAGGAACGACAAATTGCACGCCGTAATAGACATTTAGAGGAAATGTTTCAAATAACCGATGATAACTGTACCGTGTCCACACAAAACATAATAACGGGTAAGCGTAGAACTCGAACCTCGATAAATTTTAATGAAACGGTATTAGGTTTGAATGCCTTTAAACATATAACGAAAAGAGATTCTTTAACTGGGGACAGTACCAATAAAACACCAGCTAAAACTACACGATCTTCTAGTAGAACTAAAATCAAAGTAGAGGAAAAGGCTAAGCAAACAGATACTGAAGAAGAATCAGAAGAGGAAGAAGAATCCGATAACGATACAAAAGATGAGAAAATTGCTAAAGAAACAAAAACTATTAATAGCCAAAAATTAATGAAACAAAAAATCCAGAAAAACTTAATGAATGAGTTAAATGAAGATGAGTTTGTTAATGAACCGATAGACAAAGACCAATCCTCTACTTCAAAAGGAAAAACTGATAAGAAAAATCATAGCAACTACAAAAATAACAAAGGATACATTAACAGCGAATGAAATACCCATTGTTTCTATACCCAAGATAAATATTAAAAACATCTCGGAGAATGAACATCAAAATTGTGCTGTATCTAGTACTTCTGCCGAGATACCTAGCGGAAAGAAGCAAAAACCTGTATGTTCTTCCTCTACCTCTACCACATGTAAAAAAGAACCAGCTGATAATGAACCTACTAGTACGGCTATTAAATCGAACACCTCCACTCCCACACCAGATGCCAGCAAAGATGTTTTTAATGATATTGTACAACAAATCATAAAACCCAGTGCTGATAGACAACATATTTTGGAATTGTTGGAACAAGTTTTAAGTGAAGATCGTATGGAAATTATTAACACCATCATAAAAAAACAAAATGAAGAACAATTACAGCCAGGACAGAAAGAACCTAAAACAAAATGTGAACAACCAGAGGAAGAAGAAGAACAACATAATGAAAATGATAACCAAGAAATACAGGATGAAGCTTCCTCATCTAAGACAGCCAGAGAACAAAATATAAAATCTACTCCGGCAGCTAAAAAGAAACGTAATGAATTGGATCGTTTAAATGAAGATATACGTGACATGTTTATATGTGAGGGTGTTTTAACGGCTACTGGCCGTAGAATGTGTACTATAATGGGTCAATCGAACACTAAAACTGATGAATCCACTAATAAAGATTCTAGCAATGACATAAAAGAACCAGCTACTATTGCCAAAAGAAGGGGTCCCAAAACAAATCTGGAAAAGAAAAAAATAGCTGCTGCTGCTGCACCAATGTTAAGAAGATCTTTAAGAAGTTGTAAACAAAATGAAGATGACGAAGATGAAATGGAAAACAATTCCCTAAAAAGTGGTACTACTGAATCAACAGATGATTTCAATATAACCTCAGATTCTACAGATACACCATCACGAAGAAAAATGCCCATACTTAAACGTAATACACCCATTAAATTATCAGAAGAAGAAAATCCTAGCAAGAAATTAGCTAATAAAAGAAAATCGAATAATAAACCATGTCCTAAATCTAAAAAATCTAAAAACTCGTCTAAAATTGAAGACGATTCGAAAGATAACTCGGAAACAGAAAGTGAAAGGGAGACAGATTCTGCACAACCATTGGAACAACCTAATCAAGAGGAACAAAAAGAAGAGGCTAAAGATGAGGATAACACTAAACAAATTAAAAACACTAATATTCATTGGCATAATCAATCCAAATATACTAATTGGTGTATGTTATGTGAAAAAAAGATACCAGCCAGTACCAGTGCATTTCATTATAAAATGCATCATGGTGAAAATTACATTTCACGATTAGCGCCAGTTTTACTACAAAAGTTCAAACAAGGCAAATTAAGTCAACCCCTATTTGGTGTGGACAAAAAACCCAAACATTCTTCTTGGTTCTATAGATGTCCGTTTTGTTTGCAATACTTTAATACACCTTTGCCGCTGTGGTTGGAACATTTTCAAAATCATACCGCCGAATTTCGTTATGAATGTTCGAGGTGTTATAGAGGTAGCAATCGAGCAGCTACCACTAAGAGACACATTAGCAGTCAATGTAAAGGAGCTACGATAATACATTCGGCCATTAAACTTACAGTTCCAACTTTAATAAAAGCTCATGTTTGTCATTTATGTAATTTTATACAAATGAAACGGACTAATTTGGAACGACATTATGTGGAGCAACATCAATTGGAAAAGAAAAATGTGGATGTTTTGGGTTATACCATAACACTGTTTGATGTGTGTAACGTGGAACAAGTACCAGAAGATAAGGCCACGGAAAGAGAAAATGAGGCGTGGAAGTCGATACAATCAGAAGAACAGGTTATAGATATTATAGATGACGATGAAGAGCAACAGCAGGATAAAGAAATTAGTGAAAGTGCAAAAGAAGATAATGAAAAAGCTAACGAAAATAATAAAGAGTTAAACAAAACTTTAAATACTGAAGATAAACGAAAAGAGAATACACTCAAAGAGAAATTAATCGAAAAAGAAACTGTTGAAACAGTTACTCAAACTGAAGATATATTTAATAAAGTTTTAGCAGAAACAGAGAGCGAAACATCCACCACTTTAAAAGATAAACAAAAAGAAATAACTAAGCTAGGCTCTAAAACTGAAAAAGTGAAAGTTAATATAACCCCAGAAACTGAAAAAATCAAAAATTGCAGATATAAACGAAAAAGAGACTAAAAAATCTTTAACAGATAATCAAAGAATAAGAAGAGTGTGCCATTAGCTGAAAAAGTAATAGTTTTAGAAACTCCAAGGAAGCAAGTAGACGAAACAGTTAAAAGACAAAGAAATGAAAACGAAAAATTACCTACATTAGATCCTAAAATTAATACTATGCTAGATTATATACCACCAGCTGGCAATGATGTAACATTAGCTAAAAAGGTTATAATACTCGAATCTCCAATAGAACAACAAGATCCACTTGCTATAACTGATAATACAAAAGAAAATCCTATAACATTAGCTAAAAAGGTAATTTCTTTAGAATCTCCCATAGAGCAAAATGAAATAGCACTAGAAGAAAAAACAAAAAAGAGTGCCGACACTCTTAAGGAGAAGACTGCAACTAAAGAATGTAAAACATTTTTCAATAAAAAGTTGAAAAATAAAAAATCTATACCAAATATTGATTTAGTAATAATAGAAGATGATGCTATACAAGATGCACAAGATGAGCTATTGGCATTGGCAGCCCAACATGCTGCACAAGATGTAAAAGATACCATTAAAAATATTTCGATAGCAAAGGCAATAGAAAATGAAAGAGAAATTTTAAAGATTCGAGAAGAAAAGAAGATTCGCGAAGAAGAAAAGCTTCGAGAAGAAGAAAAGCTTCGAGAAGAAGAAAAGCTTCGAGAAGAAGAAACAATTCGAGATGAAGAAAAGCTTCGAGCAAAAAAAAGAATGGAAAAAGAAAAATTAGAAAAAGAAAATCAAATAACAACATCTATACAAAATGAACTTTTAGCAATGGCAGCCCAACATGCGGCCCAAGCAGAAGATAATATAACGAATAATGAACAAAATTTAAATGCAAAACAAATTATTAACACTGGAACTGGTTTTACACCAACCAACAACAACTTTAACAACACCAACTCAAGAAACTCATACCACTATTTCTGATTTAATATCTAGTTCAATCGATAGAATTTACAAGCGTAAATCTGTTGAAATTACCTCTAAATCTGAAGCTAAAAAATATTGTCTAAGTAATACTACATCAAATGTGTTTATGCCCACAAGAGAGGAAAATACTTCTTCACCTACCGTACAAATATTGGCTCAATCTATAATCAATATAGAAGAACAGACTCAACAATCTGAATTACCTATAGAAAAACCTGTTAGCATATCCATAGCAGAAAGATTATCACAAAGATTTAAAGGCTTACAAGATAAAGCTAATGTAAGCCCTCAACATAAACCATCCGTAACAGCAACCGAAACTCTTGTAACTAAGAAACTTAATCCATTTGAACAGCTTTTCAATGATACGGTTAAAGAATTAGAAAAGGAAAAAGAGAAGATTAATGAGAATCAAACTTTCGTGGAAACTGAACCGACTACTGCTAAGGAAGTACCCAAACCTTCTGGCTTTGACGAAATTACTGTTATAAGTGATGATGAGGATTGGGAAGATATTGAGATAACTGAATCGGCTCCAACAACTACTACGGTCACTAGCACAGGTAGTATGCAAAAATCTAAAAACAAGGGACTTTTCCAGAAATTTAGTATGTTTAAGGGTAATAATACTAAAACTAAAAAACATATACCACCATTGGTATTCTTACCAAAAAAGAAAACCACTAAAGAAAAGTCCCAAACAACACCACCACAACAATCCACTGCTTCGTCACCTACACCCACTATGAAATCTACAACTTCTACTTGTACTGATAAATCTTGTGTAACTACCACAAATTCTAATGCTAATTTAGGTTTCAAGCCCGTAATTAATATGATGGAAGACCTATTACCCGATTCACCTTGCAATGATCCTATTGATTTGGTACCGGAATTGGCTCCTCTCGAACCCTTACAAGATCTTAATGATATATCCTCCATATTGGATTCAAATTTAAGTGTTCATAGAGCTAAATATGAATGACGACCATCATACCAGCATGGAAGATGCTTTAGATTTTATATCTGAACAACAGGCCCAAGATAAACAGAAAACTGGTTTTAATCCTGTTGTCTCCACTACCACAACACAATCCTTAACGCAAATTCAAGGCAAGTCCATAATAAATAATATAACACATGTGGGTTATTCAGTGCAGTCGTCAGGAGAAAATCCTTTTAAATTCTATTGCTTATTACAAAATTGTACATTTTTGTATTCGAGTGATTCTATAGGATTGGAAAATCATTTTATGTGTGAACATTCACAAATTAAATGGAATGGTTATTGTTTAATGTGTCAATCACAATGTTTGCCTAATGGTGAGGAATATTCTTTAACTAAAGAAATTAAACATATGTTGGATAAACATGCCAATAAACCACAATTGGATTTAATAAATGAACATTGTACCTCCTCTAGTCAAGGAAGTGGTGAAGAAAAACCAAAAATTAAACTAAGACGTATGACTGGCGATTGTCTTTCTACCGCTTTAACAGATAATGCAGAGGAAGCCACAACAAATGTGTTACCCACAACTAAAACACCCACGCACTCTTTAAGCATGTTGGGAGCTTTATTAAAAGCTAAACCTAAGCCACCTACTAAAGAAATGCCTCCACAACCACAAATGCCCTTAACAGAACCTTTACTATTAAATAACAATGAAGTATCATCCTCTAATACAACCACACCCTTTAAAAATATAACTCAAGACTTTTTGATTACCTCGGTAACTGCAGCTGCCGCACAGCTTAAGGATAGTCCTTTGCAAATTTCCAGTGTTATAAGTTTAAATCTCCAATCAACCGCTACAGCAACTACTACAGAAGCTCAAATGCCTAAAATTACAAATGTCCGTACTCTGGCCCCAAAGGCGGGTAATTTATGGTCTCAGCAAATAGCACAAGATCGTCAAGAATTGTTAGAATCGGCTGCTGAATCTTTAGAAGTTTCAGAAATATTAGCTAATGCTGGTAGACCTTCTACCAGCAGACAACCAGCCCGCATTTTAGATGATTCTCCCGGACCCGTATTGGTAGCAGAAACTGTTCCAGTAGCTCAAGCTAAAACGGGAGATTTTCTTATTACCCAAACTGTATCGGCTCAATATGATGAAAATTCTTCGGCCGCTGTAGGTTTTAATATAAATATAGCTTCATCTTCAAGCTTTAACAATGACCAGAATCAGGAATCTATACCCACGGATATAACAACACCCATAACATCTCGACAATATAAATGTATATCAAAAAATTGTAAATTTGTTAGTCGTGTCCGTGTGGCCATGAGTGATCATTTACGTTTTCATGAAAGACGTAATCTATCCCTTAAATGTGATTATTTTGCCTGTGCCTTTTGTGCGCATCAAGCCACGGATGTCGAGGATTTTATGAAACATGCTGATCAATATCATATTATAAATAAAGGAGGTGTAACTACGACGACGACAACTGCGACCAGCGATTTTAATCCAGATCCAGCTGGCTCTTTAACCCGTAAGATACATGATATTTTAAACAGCAATAAATCATCGAGTTCTAGTAGAAATACCGAAAATCTTTTAAAAAATCAAAATCTTCCTGAACAAGATTCCGAAGAAGTTTATTTAAAGAAATTAAGAGATACTATTGAGGAGATTGTGCAACCTACTGGATTATCAGGTAAATTATTAAAAGAAATATATTGTAGGTCTAAAAAAGAATTTCAAAGATTGTTTATATTTAAATACCCAGGTGAAAAAGGGATCGTATATGAACATATATGATCATATATGGGTTTCGCTGGTCATATATGTTCATATATGGTGCGATATATGACCATATATGATCTCATATATTTAAATATATGTTCGGATCCGAAATTTGAGGGTATATGCTCGTATATGCTCGTATATGATAATATATGTTCATATATGCACATATATGATCCATATATGCTCATATATGATCATATACGACCATATACCCTCAAATTTCGGATCCGAACATATATAGTCATATATGAGACCATATATGGTCATATATTGAACTATATATGGACATATATGGCCAGCTATTCCCATATATGATCATATACAAGCCCATATATGATCATATACACGCCCATATATGATCATATATGTTCATATACGAATCAATTTTCACATGGGTATCGTCAGTCACTATTATTTTTTTTTATTAACTCATAATGGCACGTCACAGATCCGCTGATCGTTTTTCAACTAAAATTTTCAAGCGGCCTTATTAAGAAATGTTTGTATTTTTTTTTCCTTAAAGCGAACTCTAGTGAAAATATTAGCAACTAAAATTGAAACTTTGACAGGATAGAAGTCCTAGACGGTTAAAGCTTTTTAAAAATTTTGTATAATTCTGTGCACAAATCATATATCAAAATTATTTAGGTTAAAGAATTTTTAAGTTTTTTTTAAATAACTTGGTTTTTGACCATTTTTTAAAATTGTTATATGGCAAGGCTAACATAGTTTTTATAATTTAATTTAAATAAAAACATGCCGTTGAGAGAAAAAGGGTATAAATTTTGGAATATTTTAGACTTTGTGTATTCATGGTCCGATACGCTCAGATTTTCAAAAATTACTTTTACATCGATGAAAATAAATACATTTTCATATTTTCTCATCAAAAATTAATAAAATTATACTTTTTTATGTTTTTTAAATCATTTTTAAAAAGGGTGCCATCAAAACGGTAATTTTTTTTATTTTATTGATTAACTTGGCAACCCTATATACTAATCTTACACAATATGTTTATTCCCGATTGTAATTAAGGTGTTGAATAATTTTAAGGTCTTTAAATCACTTAATTATCTTTATCCAGTAAAAAATATGATTGTTTAAAAGTACTGGGTCAAAAAATAAACACTGTCAATTATGAGTTAAAAAGAAAGTTTTCAAAGTTTTTTATACCATACATAACATTATAAGTAGACGGCTATTGAAAATGATCAAAATCGGTTCAAAAGTTATGAGAGAAAATGTAAAGTCAATTCAAAATTTATCTGTATATGAGGCAGAGAAACAAGCCGATCGGCGCAAAATTGGCTGCGCACCGCCGCTGCCAATTTTTTTCCAATTTGCAGTTTCCGCCGTTTTAATTGGCTCGCATCGGCTTAAAATGTGAGCCGCCGAATATACAAATTTTGTTACCATTTTAATCAGTCGTGTTTTTTTCTGCAAAACTTTGATCTTTAATTTGTTTTCCACGAAATGTTTTTCACCGAATATTTTATTTTAATTAAAAATGGTCTAGATTCAAAGAAATTAAAATCATTTTCAAAAAACAACGATTTTTGGCTTTTTTTTAACTCTTCCTACCCATACTTACTATTTTCCAGTATATGGGATATGAAATATCATTTTTAAAAGAGAATTAAATGGGTATATAGAGTAAATTTTTAAATTTTGCACTCTATTAATCCATTAAATTTGTTTGTCTTTATGCCAAAAAAAAAAAAAAATTAATTTATGTACCTCTCTTTCTTCTAGATGATAAACTTTATCGTTGTGTAGTGAAAAATTGTCGTACTAATTTAACCGAAAATACCTTTCTCAATCATATTATGTATCACATTACATCTTTGGGTGGTAATCCCAGCAATTATAACTTTAAATGTCCCCATTGTCAGGCCCAATATCATCGCGTATCTGGCATTAAGGCTCACATTAAAAATCATGCTGTTGATCGTTATTTCTGCTATCTCTGTGAACAAACTTCGACCAATCCATCACAATTATTAAAACACTTTTCGGAAAAACATTGGAATACCATAAATATGTATACTAAAGTGTTATTGCAACCTAAAACATCCAATGATGGTTCTAAAGATATTTTAGATTCTGGCTATTACGTGGCCTATACACAAGAGCTAAGCGATGAGGATGTTAAGAAATTCGGGGAGAAATTAATATTGGAATGGCAACGTAAAAAGTCCGGTTCCAAGACACATTTTAAATCATCAGAAATTGATTTATTGCCTTTATCGCCCATATTTCAACGTGAGGTCTATTGTGGAGAATGTGAATATAAAACGAAAGTACGCACCAATATGTATCGGCATTTGTTAATGCATAAGCAAAATCCAGGCTTGGCTAATAATAGTGGTGGTGCTAATAAAGTTGCTAGTGTTGATCCTGTAAATCCAGTACCATGTCTTAACACTACCGAGCGCTTTTTCGATAAAATGACTAATTTGGCCTCATCTTCCTTAATACCCTCATCTACTGCGCCATCCGCATCACAAACTAATGCCAGTAATTCAGAGAAACCCGTCTACAACATGCCATATTGTTATGTATTGGATTTTAAACGTTTTACTTGTGGCTGCCCTAATTGCACTTATGTTACAGCATCTGAGGAAATGTTCCGTTCACATTTAGCTAATATGCACAACAATCTAACGACATTTCGTTGTCCATTTTGTCAAGAGGATTTATGTAAGAAAACTCTTGTAGTTGAGCGCATTATTAATCATACACGTTTTCATAATGCCACCATCTATCGTTGTGAAGAATGTAATTATCTTCATCATATGCGTTATGTGGTAGAGCGGCATGTCAATGAAAAACATAGTACAATAAAAGTGAATATTGTAACACACGAGCGAACAGTCGACAATGATGTGGATGGTGTTACATCTACCACAGCTTTTGCAGGTAAATTTTAAAATTATATATACAAACTCTTAATTGTAGATTAAGCAATGTTCCTTCAAGGAAATGTCCATAAAATTTTAAAACAATCTTAATTAAAGCCCAGAATACAAAATTAAATTCGCCAAGCTACGGCAAAATTTTACGTTTCATATGGACATTTTATTCGCTTTTAGTTTTAACTTTGATTGTATTTCTACTTAAGTCTGACATATAAACTCTGATTTTGAAACTTGTATTTAAATTTAAGCATTAAACAGTGTCGAATTGACGAAAAAGTGGCTAGAAGGGAGAAAAAAATTACGAAAAGATCGTCTAACTGGAAACAGTTTGAAAAGGTATGTAGATTATGAAATTTTCTTTATATTATTTTCTTTAATAAAAGCTTGATTTTACACATTTTTTAGGATGCGTTATCAACACTAGTTTTGGAGAATTGAGACAAACGCGAATAAAAAAAAGCCTATAACTCTGACCTCAAACTTTTTAATTCTTGTTAAGAAATTGAAAGAAATACGAGTGGCGAAACACTCAACCTAAAGTCATTATTTTTAAGACAAACGAGACTGGATTTGTTAAGTATTAAGTAATTTGGGTATTAAGTACTAAACCGACCTTTTTCGATCACTGAATACTTAAAAGCATTTACTCGGTCCTTCGAGATTTGAATTTTTCTTTAAGTAAGAGTAATTTTGCAAAAAAAAAGAAAGAAAAAAACATGAAAATGCAAACCTGTTTTTGTAATATAGAATATTCGTGCATGTTCTGTATCTCATTGGTCATTTATTGAAAAACAAATTGAAATCGAATTGCAAAAAATTTAAGAACATACATTTTAGTGCTCAGCACATCACATAAAACAATAACGAAACAGCTGATTCGTCACGGCACGGAACGGCAAGACTAACTGAGCCTTTAGTTTCACTGGGAAGTGCAGAACACAATCGATTAAGTAATAGTATCGAGTCAATACTTAAAAAGTAATGAGTGGTATCGAGTGTTCAACAATATTGACAATTTACAACGAGAGACACAGCAATTTTGAGAAGCAATAAATTTCGCGTATTTCCAAAACAAGGGAATGAATACGAGGCGTTACTAATTTTTTTTATTGAAGAAGAAAAAAAGCATCAACAAATAAAAAAAAAGAATAAAAGTAAAAGATGACGAAGCCGCAAAGAGTATAAAGTTGCCGGAAATAAATATCCTTTCAAAGGAAAATCAAATAAAACTAGAATCTGATGCACAGAATAGTGTCAATAAATTAACCGTAACAAACAAATGAATAATCCTTTATAAAGAGAATTTGAGTTTAGTTTTTATATAAGTTATCATTTATTAAATTTATAGATATTTACGTTTGTATACCCAGGTGAACATATATGATCATATATGGGATTGTATATGATCATATACGACCCATATACCCTCAAATTTCGGATCCGAACATATATGAGACCATTTATGGTCATATATTGAACTATATATGGACATATATGGCCAGCTATTCCCATATATGATCATATACAAGCCCATATATGATCATATATGTTCATATACGAATAAGTTTTCACATGGGTAATTAAAAAAATATGTATTTTTTAGTGTTTATTTACTTGAAAGTGTTTATTTAGTGAAATAAAATTTATTAATTTTTAACGAAAAACATTTGTTTTAATGACATTCAAACTACTTCAGGTTGCATATGTAACAAGGTTGTGTTAGATAGGACATCCCAGGTAAAAATGTTCATATATTGTCATATATGGCCACATATATGAGTTCATATATGTTCGGATCCGAAATTTGAGGGTATATGGACATATATGGTCATATATAAATGATCATATATGGTCATATATTATTACTTTTCCTACATGCTCGTATAAAAAGGCCATTTTTAAAGTTTTTATCAAAAATATTGTCTTTTTATTAAAAGAAAATGTTTCTATTATACTTCTAAGAACATGTTACTGATAAATTCATACGTATTCATATAAGCTCAAAAATGTATAATATGTTGAACGTTTTCAAATCATTTAATTTTTTGTAAAAATTCTATTGAGAAAAAATTATATTGAAAAGCGAGATAGTCCCGCCAAAAGCGGGATGGTTAGTTATGTTAGGTACTACCGATTCAGAATTAAGCACATCAAATGCAATTGATATTTCTTTAGATTCAAGTGAAATATCTCATATGAACCAAAACATGTTTCATGAATTGTATGCAAATAAATAGTAGGTGAAGCAGTATTAAAAGTTTAAGATATACTGAAACATAAATTACAAAAAAACTGCGTAAACAGCTCAATTAGATTCAATATTATAGTTAAAATAAAAATCATAAAAAACGTTTATCTTATTAACTCATTCTGTACTATCGTCTTTATAAAATATGGAAACTTTAAAATTTATTTTCTTTTAAATATTTTTGTCATGAATTAGTACAGCGGCGAGAATTGGTTAAAAAAAAATTGTCCTTAAGTAGTCATATCTGCTAAAACATTAAAACATATTGCCCATATATGAAATAATATATGAATTCATATATGGAGATATCTGGTATATATGAAGTAATATATGAACCAATATATGCAATATATTATCATATATGGTGTCATACATATATGAACTTTTCCTTTGCATGTATTTACCCATGTATGATCCCATACATTACATATATGTACATATATGCCCATAAATGGAACCATATATGTTCATACATTAAACCATATATGACAATGTATGATCATATATGAACTTTTTCACCTGGGATGTAAAAAAAGTTTATTTAAGGGTATAGAGGTCAAAAGTTTTACTCTTGCAAAAATTTTGAATTGGAACACCTTTTACCGTAAGATCAGCGCCCCCTTTTAAAATGACAATGGAGAAACATTTCTAACATTCTATTTTCTATTATCTAAAGTTTAATATTTGTTATTTATAAAAGAAAATTCGCTTTGCTATAAAAAAATTTACTTATTTCCCAGATAAATTACAACGCATGGTATAAAAGTGACATTTATGCATTGTAAGTTTACTATACTTTTAATACTTTTTAATTTGATTCGGCTTTTTTAACCCAGCTTATTTTAATTTTTTTTGACATAAACATAGAAATCGTGTGTCTTGAAAACGTACTTTATCCATTCAGGGTTAAAAAATGGTAATACTATTAAAAATTATACTTTTCCAATACCAAAATTTAAAATTTGATTAGGGTAACTTTTGAATCGCTGAACCGATTTTGCTCATTTTCAATACCAAACTTTTCGTAAAGATGTCCATCAATATAGGTAAATATGGACAGTCTGCATTGCTATTTCGCGGCGTGATCGCCATTTCAATAGACGGATGTGGCTAAATCGGCTTATAATATCATAAGGATCAAGAATATATATATTTTATGGAGTCTAAGACCGATATTTCGACATATTACAAACCGAATGGCAATCTGATATATACCCTCATCACATATCGTGGATGGTACATAAATTGATTTTTGCACTTTTGGATAAAAATTTCTCAGAAAGCTTCAAAAATCTTCGGAAATTCAGCAAAACTCAGCGCGTCAAAAATCTTCGGAAAAGTATAATTTTTATTACTAAATGTTGTCGGCCTGTGTTATTAAATAAAACAAAAACTTTTTTTTTGTATCATTATTTTTTAATTTTTTTTCTAATTTCTTATTTGATGAGTATACAGTGCCTAAATTTTACTTATGAATAAAGCTGTGAGGTTCTAAAGGTCTTTTTTAGAACTTTTAAAGGGTCCAACATCTAACGTTTTTTTCCGATGCCGATTTTGCCAAAAAAAAATCATCTTTTCAGATGAAGCTCATACTGAATGGCCAGCCGAGGCAGCCATTTGAATGAAATTATTTTCCGTTATTAACCGGAAGGATTGTACTTTCAAATAAAAAAGAAATTTGAGAAAATATTCAGTAGTTTTTTTTATAGCATTTTCAAAAAAAAAAAAGTTATTTGGCGGACCCTTTACCTAGTAAGAACCACTCTAGATTTTCTATTCACTATTCTCATTAAAAGCTCTCAAAGTCTGGGAATTCAAAAGAAATAGGTTATGCTGATTCCAAACTCATTCTTTAAATATTACAGCATACATTAAGTCTGTAATGAACTCTCTCAGAATTAGTCCTTTTTAAAAGTCTAGAGAAAAATTTCTCAACTCTAAATTTATCTAACCCCTTTGTAAACTAAAAAGAAAATCCAAAACAATTCTATTTCGTTTTAGGTAAAAAATATAAAGACATCTCTAATACCCAGCAACAACCACAAACCTCTTCATCTGCTTCTACAACACGTTCTTCAAATAGTGAATCTTCCACTACAGCCTCATCATCTAATTCAACAAAAGGTAAAGGTAAATGGGTATGTGATTTATGTACTCATAACGCCACCACATTAGCACAAATCCAAGCACATTGCCAACAACAACATGGACAGAAAAATCAATATAAATGTGCCCATTGTAATTTTGGGTCTCAACAACTTTCTCAAATACTCTATCACATTGATGAAAAACATTCGGGCAAGACACGGGAAGCCTGTTACATGTATCACAAATCAGTAAATGCCAATGATGAAGTCGCTGATACTCGTCCTTTGTGGCAAAGAAACGATCCTACTAGAGTCAGACACATTAGAGGTATACTCATGGAAAATGAGGAAGAATCTGAAGAATATCGTAAGAAATTAGGATTGACCGAAGACGCCGATGATGATGAGGAAGAAGAAGAGTTGGATGTCGTTACCCCCCGACTATATATTGGGTTATGAATTTAAATGTTTTCATTGTGATTTTAAAGCACATCAATTTGATGATTTAAAAACACATTATCAAAATGTACACAATTCCTCGCAAGAAACAGCAAAACCATTTTGGTATCGTCTCTTAAGACGTTTATGCTGTGCAGACTGTCGTCAGTTTGTGGGCAATTTTATGGAATTGCAAACTCATTTACTACAAATACACAATACACATCGTTATTACGCCGCGGATATAACTATATCCGAAAATGAGGATTCTTCGCAAAGACTATTATGTGGTTATTGTTCATTCCATTGTGTTAATTCAGAACAATTGTACAAGCATCATTTTAAAGCTCAACATTTGGCCCAAGATTTACGCATTGAAAATAATGATCATTTGGAAATTGTAAATTTGGGCAAATCACAAGTTTACTATAAATGCACATTATGTGCGGATATTTTCCCCAATAAAGTGGCTATAGTACAACATGCTTGTAATTCACATGCCGGAGAAGAAAGTTTTTCATTTAGGGAACTTACTAACGCTCTTATTTATCGCTGTGTCGCCTGCCCCTTTACCAGCACAAATGAAATGGATTTATTACGTCACATGATTAATCATTATTCCAATTTTAAGAAATGCACTTTTTGCCGCAAGGTTCAGTTTACATTCGTCGGCTATATGCAACATTGTTATGCTGAACATAAAAATGAGATACGTAAATTCCGAGATCTATATCAATATGCCCATATAAGCAAATATTTAATGAATATGTTTATAGTATTCCCAAGTGGGCTAATGCTTAGCAAGAGAAATCTAATAAATACAAAATATGGTAAAACGGAAATTATTGAAGAATTTTATGAGGAAATATATAAAATATCTCAACAGCCTCCAATACCTAGACTATCAATAGCTAGATTAGTAGCACGTAAATCTATAGAGGCACAACAAAAACATAGATCAACCTCTTCGTCGCCCCAAACATTCGATGATGAACCGACATTATTATTGCAGCCACAAGCAAAGAAAATTTCCATAAGAAGATGTACCGTGGCTGTAAGTCAAGAGGATAATGCCAGAAGTATGCCTGTACCTAAACAAACTATAAATGAGCCTTTGTTACAAAAACCCAAAAAGATAGCACAAAGAAGGCAAACTGTTACCCTAGAACCAGAAGAACATCATAATGAATTTAATGCACCCGCTCTGCTACTACCTAAGAAAATATCCAAAAGGAGATGTACAGTAGCAGTAGATTATGAAACTTCTCCCTATAACTTAAATTTATCCTCTCCCTATTCACTACTAATCGAAAGAGATACAACTTCCAAAAAGCGTAAAACCTCAAATTCTAGTAGTATACCATCACCTCCCATCATTCAAGAACCTCCACATTATCCTTCAAATTTGGATATGGAACCTTTTTCGTATTATGGTGTAAAACCGGAGCCTGTAGATTTGTCTAATATTCATACAAAGGTAGCCATAGGTGGCATTAAAACTCCTTTAACCATAGACAAATTTAAGCAACTCTTTAATATAGATTGTCGTTTAGAATTAATAAAATGTGATCATACCCAAATGCTGGATTATAAGGATTATAAACATATTAAGAAAGCTTGTCCAGCAAGCCATAAAATAAGATATAGTTAAAATGTGAAAGTTTAAAACTTCCTTAGATAAATAGGATTGATTTTTAAGAATTTCCTAAAAGAAAATTTTAGGAATTATATTTTAGTAAATAAGATTTTATTTAAGCCTTAGAGCCGGTTGAGGTTTTCGTATGAAAAAATTATATTTCCAACAAAGAAAATTTTAATTATTTCCATTATAATGTCCTAAGAAATAGTTTTATTTTCATTTGTTTTAATTATTCCACGAAAATCCCAGTCCCAGTCTTTGTATATAAAAAAAAAATTATTTACACTGATTTTTTATTAACACAGAATTTTATTGTTAGAATTGTGTCTTTTTACCTTGAGTATATTTATTCATACATAAATAAAGGCCTACAAAAGCTTATTTTCTTGTTATTATCTAAGTTATGTTTATGTTTTTTTATTTTTTTTTTCAAGAAAGTTCTAAAGGGTCCGCCATCTAACGTTTTTTTTTTTCAACTAGTGCTTATTTCGTGAATGGTAACACTTAGCTCATGTCTGATGTGAAAGATAATTAGTTTTATCCTTCCGCTGAACGAATATGGTCCGTATGTTCGTTATCTTGTGAAAAAAGTGAAAGAAACTGGCATCCTCATCGATAAACCAAAGCGTGAAAAGCCAAAAACAGTGCGTAGACCCGAGAATATTGCTGCTGTGGCAGAAAGTGTGCGTGAAGCGCCATCAACATCAATTTACCGTCGTTCTCAACAACTGAACATTTCGGAGATATCATTGAGACAAATTTTGCATAAAGACCTTGGTATGACGCCATACAAAGTCCAATTGGTTCAGAAGTTCAAAAAAAAAAAGTTATTTGGCGGACCCTTTACTTTTTCCGTGCACATGAATTTTATTAGCGTTTATATTAATTATTATAGAAATTACATTTTATTATTTAACTGAAATAAATGTAAATAACAACTTAATATATGATACCTTAATATGTATGATGAAGGCATTTTTTTTTTTTGCATATTCTGCAGACATGTTGTTTAATGGCTAAGAATATGTTAATAAAAATGTCTTATTTTATATACTTTATGTATGCTTTAATTGCTTTTCTCTTTCAGAAAAAATTATGGTGAAAATCAAAATGTTTTGTAGTAAAAAGTAATAAAAAGAAAATATAACGTTTTCATGGCTATCGGAATTATGTCCGAAAACGAACAAACTATCCAGTCAATAATTATCCAATTTAGCTTCTTTCCAGCACACTTACAGCAGATTGATATGTTTGCAGAGAAAGGTTGCAAAATACACAATTTAATGTATAATCTTCGAGTTGTCTTTGAACAGAATTCCTCGAACCTGACGTATAAAAATTCCTGGGATTCCTAGTTGGAACATAGGGCCAGTACAAAAGCTTTCCATTGACTTCTATCTTCTGCTAGTCTTTTTGCTTCTCTCCATGAAGTTCTGGCTGAAAGCAGTTCATTTTCTATTTGGCGCCTCCATGTATTTGCAGGTCTTCCTCTACGTCGGCTGCCCTGGGGATGGTAATCAAGAGCTTTTCTTGTGACGTCGTCATGGCTTTTTCTAAAGGTATGACCCAGCCAGTTAAACTTTTTCAAGCGGATATCTAACATGATTTGATTTTGTTGGGTTTTTCGCCATAGATCATTATTTGAAATTGTTGTAGGCCAAAAAACACGTAAAATTCTTCGCAAACAACGGTTAACAAAAACCTGGAGTGCATTTGAGTCTTCACTTGTTATGTTCCATGTTTCACATCCATATAGTAAAACTGATTTTACATTCGAATTAAAAAGTTTTATTTTCGTGCGAAGAGTTATACGATTGGACTTCCACACTTTAATTAGTGAGCCAAATGATTGATTTGCTTTGACAATGCGCTAAGCTATATCTTCTTTGCTACCATCGGATGTAGTTATTATACTACCGAGATAGCAAAACTTGTCTACATCTAGTAGAGGGTGATCTAAAATTTTTAGAGGCTCGGTGTTGTTGGTGTTAATACGCAATGTTTTTGTCTTAGATATGTTTACCTTAAGACCAGCTCTGGATGCATTTTCAACAAGTATATTTAGTTTGGTTTGCTTGTTATTGAAGTTATGTGACAGAAGACATATGTCGTCGGCATAATCTAAATCATCTAATCTGCCCTGCAGCCCAAAAGCTATACCACGATCACCTTTCATCGATTGTTCCATTACAATATCAAGAACGATGTTAAAAAGAAGTGGGGAGAGCACGCATCCTTGCCGTACTCCTCTTTCAACTGGAAATTTATTGCTTCCACCTGACGTATCAGTAGAAAGAAATTACTTTTAGGAAAGTATACTTTCTGCTTGTTAAAAAATATATATTGTAAATAGAAGCCACGTTACGATAAAATGGAAAAACTATATTTCAAAGAACGTTTTCTTTAAAGTCGTTATAAAAATGATGTACTCTTTCCAGCACGCTTACTGCAGATTGATATGTTTGCAGAGAAAGTTGCAACCTTATGTACAATCTTCGAGTTTTCGTTAAACAGAATTCCTCGAACTTAACATATCAGTTGAACGAAATTACTTTTAGGACAGTATACCTTTCAGCTCATTCAATGTACCAAAGCAAAAATTTATATTGTAAATAGAAGCCACGTTATGATAAAATGGCAAAATAATAGGTCTGTTCCACGCCGTTGTTAAACTGTTACACAGAAGGATGTTGGATGGATCCCCAGCGACGATGTCAAAAACTATATGTACGAGTTTTCTATACCACATACGTATCGAAGCGCCCTCCTTCGGTGTTACCATAGCTAACTGCACCGAAGTAAAATAATAAATCAGGGATATAAACGAAAAAGTTTCAACAAGTTCGCCAACTCTATCAAATTGAGCGCAACAACCGTTCTAAGACTTATAATCACTTGCAATAACAGCGTGAATTCGATAACGTTTCCAGATCAATACCCGTTTCCTTTCATTGAAGATGTCCGTACATTTTTTGATGTTCGTGCACTTTTAGATTTGCGTACAATAATTTTTCTTAATGTTTCGAAGAAATGAGCCTCTGCATTTGGCCGACTGTTCATTGTCCAGCACATTAAATTATAGGGCTAGAAGAGTAATTTATAAAGCTTTAGGATTGCAATCTTAATTTCCAAATATACGGCATAATTATTAGCATGACTTCTGGAAGACTCCGCTACAGTCGAGTATTTAATAATTGTGAATCCTATAATTTCCAGCTTAAACTCCTACTGGTTTTTGTTCGGCTACACGTCATAGCTTGAAATAACACATAAAACGAACAACAAATTTTATTCGATAGGATTTAGGTTTGGACTACCGGATGGCCAATCATTTGGCAAAATAGTTTGCTAATAGTTTTTGAGAGCAACAACTGTTCTAAGACTTATAATACCTTGCAATAACAGTGTGAATACGAAAACGTTCTCATATCAATACACCATTTCTTTAATTGAAGATGTCCGTACAATAATTAGCTTAATGTTTCGAGAAGATGAGCCTCTGCATTTGGCCGACTGTTCATTGTCCAACACAGTTAATTAGAGGGCTAGAAGAGCAATTTATAAAGCTTTAGGATTGCAATCTTAATTTCTAGATATATTGGCCCAATTATTAGCATGACTTCTGGAAGACTCCACTACAGTCTAGTATTTAACAATTGTGAATCCTATAATTTCCAGCTTAAACTCCTGGTTTTTGTTCGTCAACACGTCATAGTTATGTATTGCTTGAAATAACACATAAAACGAACCAAAAATTTTATTCGATATGGTTCAGGTCTGGACTACCAGATGGCCAATCATTCGTCAAAATAGTTTTTAAAAAAGTTCAGAATCCTGTTGAAAGGTTAAGAATCCTGTTGAAAGGTTCAGAATCTTGTTGAAAGGTTCAGAATCCTGTTGAAAGTCCACGGTTCGTTTTCGAACTATATGGGTTTAAAAGGCATCACAACTTTCTCCAAAACGTTGGATTGGTACAACATTGTTGAAGTTTTGATTCATTATTCGAAAAAAATGAGCATGGTGACCCCGTTATAGGCGATTTTGCATTACAGATGCTGGATGGAAACTTCTTTGAACTTTTGAAACCAATTCTGAGTTGACAGAGCATAGACTATTATTCTATTTGTTAACGACTCTTCCACGACTAATTTCCTCATCAGTAAACAGAATTATTTGCGGTCATTACTGGCGTACTGTCGCAGCAGTGCAATACAATCGTTTATGTCTTTTGTAGGCCTGAAGTAATAATCATCTTAAATTATTCGAGAAATGGATACCGATGATATACATATGTATGATACTTTCAGAGTGGATTTCGAATAATTCGATTCTTATGGCTTTTAAGGGTCTACTTACACAACAAGTATCCTCAAACAGTATTATAGTATGATACACAAAATTACGTGTGATCTCGAGCCATAACAGCATTCGAAAACGCCTGTTTCTATGCCACATTTTTTAGATCAACTACCACAATGCGGTTTTTAATATTTCGTGATTATCAAGAACTGGCGACTAAAAATGTTTAGGCGTCAATGAAGTATTCTCTGAATCTCTTCCAGAAAATGCTCTTTTAACACCGGTTCCATGGAAGAGTTTCTATTTAAGGTTTTACTGTCCCAGAATAGCCCTGAAGTTCTGCAATCTTTTTAATTTCCTCTTTAACTGGTTTGCAGAACCCGAAATAAATAACCACCGAATCTGAAAATTTAATTCAAAAGCTTAAAAACCATGACTCATTTGAAGCAGATAAAATCTTGTGCGCTTCCGCAGTCCACCGTAAGCAATCTACCTGAAAAATTCAGTATTTTTCAAGTAGCCCATTAGATTCCTTAAGTTAAGTCCTTGCAATAACTCCATCAACGGTATAACGTCCAGATGTCAATACTACGCTCTGCTACTTGCGAAGGCCGTACAAAAGCAAAGGAATTGTTCCATCATTGTCTCATCATCCTTCCCACAAATTCACTTTCCATTTTTTAAAGGAGCGGGTGTCCCGTTAGAATTTCCATGGACCAGTTATTTCTTACCCATTCTTAAGACCCTTTTCGTATTGCCCATATCCGGACCTGCTCACTAGATTCAGTCAAAACGTACTAGTAGACAAATTTTAAAAGAATACCTGGGTATTCGTTTTATAATACCGTTTCAAGTGTATTTTTAACCGCTTCACTCACTAACCCAGATGGAAACCATTATTCATAAAGTACAAAAAAGTAATGAAAAGTAGATGTTATTAACATAGATTACATACGTAGATCACAAACTCATTGACATTTGCTGTCAGAGGACGTTACTCCTGAGAATGTGCTGCAGATACGTCCTACACACCTGTACAAAAACTATTTGAATGTGTTTGTTGTTAAAAGAAGAGTTTGATATCTATGTGATCTATGGTTCTTAAATTTTGCAAAGCACAACGGCTAAGATACGCTGGTCAGGAAAAAAATTTTAAACCAAATAGAATCTAACGAAATATCTTAGATTTTCAACCAATGATTGGAAGACGACACGTGGGACCTAAATCGTTAAAATCTGCGAGATCGGGTCGGGATAAACCCCTTGTTAGTGGTTCAGAAGATATTCACTTTGCAGCACTCAAAAAAGTTATACAGTTACTACATGATAGTTGTTTGTGTAGTAGTAGTATCTGTTTTTAACTGCAATTACTGTTGTTTTTCTATGAAATAATACATAAACTATGATGACAGTTATTTAAAAAAATAATTGAAGAAAATTACTATATTTTTTAACATTTGTTTGAAGCAGTTATTTTAGTATTTTAATAAACAACTACCAAAACAGTAATCTTGCAGCAAACAGTTAAGATTATGTCGAGTATTTAAAAATTCTCGTTTAGTTGATATTTGTTATAATTGATATGTTCATAGTTTGCAAATAATAATTATAAAATTTCATTGTATCTCCAATACATAAAAACGTTATAACTGGAATACCGTTTTGAATTTTGACTTTACATCTTAAGTAGGATGTACACTCAAAAAAATTAGTTAGTACAAAAGTTAGTAAAACGTCTTGTAAATCAGGTATACTATTTTTTTAGCAAATTTTTTTGCTAAAATCGTGTTTTCAGCTAAAATTTTTGTTATACTTAACTGTTTTATACTAATGCTTTACTAATATACTAATGTTTTACTAATTAATTTTGCTAAAAAAGATTGTGCTGATAAGCACATTAATAGTGTGGACGACAACCAGATTGAAAGATATACGCAGAATGAAGCAGATGTCGCGGCATGTCAAGATGTAGTAGAGAATAGGAAAATGATACTAAAAAGTACAACTCTAATATGACATATAAAAAAATCAACCATGGAAGACTTTTGTATCTGTTTTTCATACATAAAACAAAATTGAGGATTAAAACAACTTAAATTTTGCGTTGTCACCGGCTTGTGAAAATAATTGTCTATTAATAAAATAAAAGACAAAAGAAAATATTTAAATTTAATATGTATTTCTATAATAAATGTTAATAGATTAATAATCTAGTGTGGTCAAATTGCAAACAAACATATACAGACATGTAGACAGAGTAAAGCGAAAGACAAAGACACACATCTTAGGTAGATTTGTATGGTTCCTTTTTCTTATTGCAAAAAAAGGGTTGTTTTTTTCGTTTCGTTTGTTTTTGTTTATTTTTTCGTTTCGTTTCTATAATTATCTTCGGCAGTTGCGTCCTTTAAAAGATAGCATCATTTAGACAACCATTGATGTAAGTAGTTGAAAGAAAATTTTTGTTATGTTATATATATTTTTTTCTATATATTTTCAGATATTAAATTAATTCATGTCGTCAATGTGGGAAAATGAAAATTTTTATATTTCATAACTATTGTAAATTATTTTTAAAAGAATCACAAAAATATGTTTTATGATTTTCAGCAAATAAATTAACTGAATTACAATTTTTTTACAAATTTTTTGCGTTTTTTTTCAGTCTACTAAAATTCAGCAAAAAATTTATTAATTTTTACCAACGCTTTTTTATTTCTAATCTACTAAGTGTTAGCAAAAATTTTGCTGAATCTACTAAGATTTTGCTGACATTAGCAATTTTTTTGCTAGCACCCTCCTGACTAAAATTTTGCTGACTCAGCAACATTTTTTGCTGACTTTACAACTTTTTTTTTTGAGTGTAGTAAATACAAATTTGTATTGAAATTGAAAGAAAAAAAAATATTTTTTTTTAATATTTTTAAAATACTGAAAAAATAACTGTTAAAAAAACGTATTTTTTCAGTCGTTTCAAAATTTTTGTAGTAAAAAATTGTCAGTTATTTTTATGACATTGTTACTTATTTTTATTGCGTTTGTTAGTTGTATTTCAAGAGTTAAAAATAACTACATTTTTCGTTATCTTAACGGTAATTACCTTTGTTGCCTTCTTAACTGAATTTACAGTTGTTTTAACTTTCATTTTCAGTAGATTCTATTTTTGAGTTTGCTATTGTAAATTAAATTTAACGGTTTTCTGTCCTAGACTTGCCATCAATTTGCTTGGCTGTAGTATTGCCAACCTAATTTTAGTTTTGCAGTATAATTTGACAGTTGTTATCAGTGCCGCAATATACATAATGTCAAATAACCGCTTATAGTACTTGGGCAAATAAGAAAAAAAAAAACAAAAATTAACGAAACGTAGAAGAAGAAAGACCGAAGAAAAGCAAATATATAAAAGTAGTAAAGAGTATTTGCAGAAGTCAGGAATTTTTTTTCTTTTGTTACTTATTTTTTATTAGCAAAAAATATATATTTTGTTTATTAGAAAAAATTAAACGTTTTATACTTTCCTTTTATTAAAAAACAACTTTAAATATTTTTTAATAAACATAAACTTTCTTCAATAAAGGTAAGTGAAATAATATAGACATTTACATGTCTTTAAGTGGTAAAACAATTCGACTGTTTTTTTTTTTAATAAATTGTTTTTCATCAAGATTAAAAGTAAAAATTTAGTTAAGATAAGACTTGATTATTTTCCATAATTTTTTTTTTTCTTATTTTGTCCATTATGTGAACTGGGAACCAAAAATAGCTTAAGCAATATGTACATATGTATATTAAACAACAACAACAACATTAAATGAACAAAAACATCTGTGCTATATGTACATTTTTGTTTTCCATATACTAAAAATTAACATACATAATATATATGTATGTGATGCTGTTTGTGGAAAAATTATTATTTATTTAAAAAAATAAAGTGATAATTCATTTTCATTCATGTTTACATTTTTGTTATTATTTATATAATATTGAAATACAATAATTGAAACATTGGAACAAACTAAACAGGTCACCTTGATGAATGATTAAAGGTCATATTTTATAATTTATTATTAATTATGATTTTTAACCTAAAAATATGTTTCATTTTTAAATTTTATTTTCAGCCCATAAATATACTATAAAATTTGTTGCTAAGATGTTGAAATTAAAAAGTGTAGTAAATGTAGGCAACGCCACTGCATTGCGGTAAGTTTAAAATAAACAAAATAAGAAAGAGAGGGAAAAAAGATTACAAATTTTGTTAAGCCTATATGACACTTGCTTGACACTTTACCGGAGTTTCTCTATCAAAAACTTGATATTTTTTGACATTCTGTTTTGTTTTTTAAAACAGTTTATAGAAAAACCATGGCTTTAGTGAAACCATAGGCTTTAGTGAACCGCACACGAACAATATTGTTGTAAAATTGTTTAAACTAAATTTGGCAATAAAATTAAAGTACGTTACCAGGGGTAGCCAATTTTACATTCAAAAAAGTTGTAACAGTCCAATCTACTGAAAATGACAGTTAAAACGACTGTAAATTCAATTAGAAAGGCGACAAAAGTAATTACCGGTAAAATAGCTAAAAAATGTAGTTGAAAAACAAATAACAAATGCACTGAAAAATAACTTGCAATGTCGTAAAAATAACTGGAAATTGTTTACTATAACCTACAAAAAGTGGTAAAAACTACTGTTTTTTAACAGTAATTATTTCGGTATTTTAAAAATATTTTTAATAAAAAAAAATATAAAGGGTCCGCTACCTTTTTTTTTTGAACTCTTGAACCAATTGGACTTTGTATGGCGTCATACCAAGGTCTTTATGCAAAATTCGTCTCAATGATGTCTCCGAAATGTTCAATTGTTGAGAACGACGGTGAATTGATGTTGATGGCGCTTCACGCACACTTTCTGCCACAGCAGCAATATTCTCGGGTGTACGCACTGTTTTTGGCTTTTCATGCTTTGGTTTATCGATGAGGATGCCAGTTTCTTTCACTTTTTTTCATAAGATAACGAACATACGGACCATATTCGTTCAGCGGAAGGATAAAACTAATTATCTGTCAAATCAGACATGAGCTAAGTGTTACCATTCACGAAATAAGCACTAGTTGAAAAAAAACGTTAGATGGCGGACCCTTTTTATTTCTTTTAATAACATTTATTATTTTAATTTAATTACATGCATCGGAGTAACAATGAAATTTTCTAATTATAATTTCCAAACTCTGACCATATTACATTACACTGAAAAAAGTTTTACAGTAGAATATACTAAAAATGACGATTAAAACTACTGTAAATTCAGTTAAAATGCGAAAAAGTTAAATTCTGATAAATGTTAAAAAACAACTAACAAATGCAGTAAAAATAACTAACAATGTCGGAAAAACAACTGAAAATTTTTTACTACAAACATTTTTAAAACAACTGTAGAAATTGATAAAAACTAATGTTTTTAACACTTATTTTTTCGGTATTTCAAAAATATTTTTAAAAAAAAAAAAATTAAATTGAAACAACTAACAAAAATTAACTGCTTACAGAAAAATTACTGTTTTGGTAGTTGTTTATTAAAATACTAAATTAACTGCTTTCAATAACTGTTGCCAAAATACAGTATTTTCCATTATTTCTTAAAAAAACAACTATAATTGCAGTTAAAATCAACTACTACTGATTACTAAAAAATAAAAAAAAAATATATATTGAATTTAGATTTTCCAATTGACATTGAAATTGCAAAATTCTGAATGAAATTTAGATTTTTCATGTGGAAAAAAATTCTGAAATTTAGAAAATTTCAAATAAAATTGAGAAAATAAAAAAAACGTTATGAAATAACAAAAAAAGTTAAGGATACAAAATATAAAGAAATTAAAAAAAAAAAAATAATTTGAAAAATAAAAATAAAAAACGGAATTATGAACATTTAGCAAATAATAATTAAGTAGCTTTAATGTCAAAACAAAATCGCCTATAAAAATATGTCTTTTAACATTTTAAATTTCATAAAACCATATTTCCCAGAGAATAAATGCTAGATATAAAAAAGTATTTCGAAAATCGGTAAAATTCTGGTAATATACATGCTGGTAATTTATTTTTGTTTGGAAAACATTTCCGTTTCTCCAATATAACATCTTTGTTTGACAATATAATTATGTTTGCCTGTAAACATATATATGTTTGGAATTAGGGAAAACGTCAACCGGCAAACATATATATGCCCAGCAGGAAATATAAATACTGAAAAAAACATAATAATAATAGATAAATTTGAAATTGCAAATATATATCTTTGTTTAGGTTTGAAAATTTTAATCATTGTAAACATATATAAAATTACATGAAAACATATTTAAAATTGTATTTTTTCTGCGTGCATGATATAACGCGCTAAAGTTTTAATCAAATATACTACCAATATTAATCAAATATACTACCAATCAACTTCATTTGGAATTTTCCCATTTTCATATGAAATTTTCTGAATTGCATATAAAATTTTCTGAATTTCATATAAAATTTTCTGAATTTCATATAAAATTTTCTGAATTTCATATGAAATTTTCTTAATTTCATATAAATTTTTTGAATTTCATATAAAATTTTCTAAATTTCATATAAAACTTTCTGAATTTCATATAAAATTTTCTAAATTTCAAAAGAAAAATCCCAATTTCAAATAAAAAATTTCAATTTCAATTGTATTTTGTCAATTACCGGTGTAAAATCTCGATTTCATTTAGAATTTTCCCAATTTTAAAGGGAAAATCTGAATTTCAAATAGAAAAAGTTTGAATTTCACTTTTAAATTTTAGCAATTTCAATGGAAAATGGTGTAGGATAATACTTGTACTATAACCAAAAACTGGTAGTTTTTGTAAAATTGTAGTTTTTGATTAAAAATTTGTAAGTTTAACAAAAACTACTAGTTTTTGGTTGTAGCATTGAATGTTGTTTAAGATAATATTTGTAATGTTTTATTTACAGTTCCATATCAACCACTGGTTCTTTAAACGATTCGGATTCTTGGCTTTCTAAATTGCTGGTGCGTAAAATTGAACCAACTAAAGAGTCTCACAGTCGTATGTTAAGTGACAAGGAAATTATCTATGCCTTGCATACACACAATGTGAGACCAGATTCCATGGCCGAATACTTGAGTAATTAGTAAGTTTAGTAAATTAAAAGGCTTACAAAATAAATTTTTAAAAAGGTTTAACTTATTTTTTTTTTTTTTTTCATAGCAAAACTTCTGTTGAACTTATTAAATCTAAAAAAGCTAACTTATCTTGTGATTTGGTGGCTTCTTGGACCGTCCATGTAGGTGATATGGATCAATGTTTGCATTTATGGAAATATACTGGAGGTTTTGAAAAAATTGATATAGCTAAAGAAGATTTATGGCATGATCCTGTAAGTTTTTAAGCAAACTTTTTTTTTTAGTTTTGAATCATTGATAACATAATTCAAATTATTTTAAAGGAATACATGGGTTTAATGAAGGAACGTTCAAAATTTTTGAGATCACGTCATTTGCAATATTTGTTGGCTTTCAGTTATTGGCCACAAATAGAAATGCGATCTGGTAGTAATATCTATGAAATGCGGTAAGTTTTTTTTAATGAACGGATAAAAAGATATTTTTTAATTATTTTTTATTTTACTTTTCTGGAAAAAAAAAGTTCTTATCGTTTAAAACCGGGTACCATGATAGAATGGGGTAATAATTGGGCTCGTGCTGTTAATTTCCGTAAACAAAATAATGAAGCTTTTGCTGGTTTCTTTTCACAAATTGGTCGTCTTTACAATGTTCATCATATTTGGTGTAAGTTTTTTTTTTTATTTTTGTCTTTTGTTTTATTAAGCTAAAGATCCTTTATTTATTTATTTTTTTTTTTGTTTATAATTATAAGTATTTATTTTCCCTGAAGAAGTCTTCCAATGCGAAGACGAAATATTGGAAATAAATACTTATAATTATAAAAAAAAAAAAGTAAAAAATAAAGGATCTTTAGCTCAATAAATTTTTTTTATAATTATAAGTATTTATTTTCCCTGAAGAAGTCTTCCAATGCGAAGACGAAATATTGGAAATAAATACGTATAAATATATAAAAAAAAAAAAAAAGTAAAAAATAAAAATAAAGGATCTTTAGCTAAATAAATTTTTTTTTATAATTATAAGTATTTATTTTCCCTGAAGAAGTCTTCCAATGCGAAGACGAAATATTGGAAATAAATACTTATAATTATAAAAAAAAAAAAAAAAAAAGGATCTTTAGCTCAATAAAACAAAAGACAAAAATTTATTCAAAAAGATCGAAGAAAAATAAGAAAATTTTTTTATTTTTAATAAGATTTTCTTTATACTACATCTTGACTACCTTGTCATCTACTATTTCCCCCTATTGGTGAACGAATTTTCAAATAATTGTAAATTCTCTTTTGAAAATGACAATTCGTATCATTAATACTGGGTAATAATAGATATGGGTGGACAACCAAAATTTAATAGTTAATCCAAACTACTTTTAGTTATTTGTCAAATTCCATACAAATTGTTAATGAAAACTAAAAGTTTTTAAAAACTGGTAGTATAATAACTTATTTATACTACAGCCAAAAAACTAGTAGTTTTTGAAGACTTTTAGAAGATAAGAAATTGATATGGAATTTGACAAGTAAATAGAAGTACTACAAGTTTTTGGTTGTAGTATAAATGTAGTATAAATGAGTTATTATTATAATACTACCAGCAACATCTAATAGTTTTTTCAAACTATTACATATTATGTTTGTCAAATTCCATACAAATATTTAATTAAAAACTAGAAGTTTTTAAAACTACTAGATTTTGATTATGGTATAAATCTTGTATTATATTTCCTTAGGTTATAAATCATTGCAAGACCGTAAGGAAACTCGTGAAGCAGCTTGGCGTTCTCCCGGTTGGGATGAATGTGTTGCGTATACCGTGCCATTAATTAGAGAAATGCACTGCCGAGTTTTGGCTCCCACTAAATTTTCACCTACACAATAATTTTGTTATAAATTTTTGAAAAAAATGCAATCTATATATAAATCGAAATCATAAAAATAATATCTTGAATTTAAGACAATTTTTTTAAGTGATCTTATCTTCAACGAAACGCACATTTTATGATTCTAAAAATTTCCTTTTAAATTGATATAATTTGCATATAAAATAAAAATTGTTATAAATTATACAAAAAAAAAAAAAATTGTTAAAAATTCTATTGGCTTTGATAAAAAACAAATTGTTAAGATTTAAGATAAAAAAAAAAAATATGTATACATATGATAATAAAACTGTTAACAGCATTTATTAAATGAAATATAAAGATTTTTTAAAAATAAATTTGAAATAAGAATATTAAAAAGTTTTTTATTTTAAAAATATTAAGTTTTCTGCGATCTTCTTTTATTTAATTCTTCTTATTTTAAATTTCAAATTATAATAATTGTTCCCTGAAGAAGTCACCCTATGTGGAGACGAAATATTGGAAACAAATGATTATATTGTAATTTATAAATAAAGGATCTTAAGCTCGTTTAAAATAAGAAGAGTTTTAAATGTTAACTAATGGGCTATTAAAGGGGCAACAAACAAAAAAAAAGAAGCTCTAAAAACTGTTTTAAACTATTCGAATAAACAGTGAAATTGTATAACTTTTTTTTATTAAAACCGTTATAATAAATAAGATTTGTATTTGAACTTCGCCAGTCAAACATAGGATCATGAGAAGAACATTAGCAACAAAACATAATGAAATAAGGTTTTTCCAGTGGATAGAGATGACCACTGTATGCCGTTTCTTGGAAAAATGTATTTTGATTTCTGACCCTTTTATTGAACAAGTGCAATATATATTCTGAAATGCGATAAGTGCCATGAGATCTATAAATTAATGTCACTTTAATGAAATCCAGGCAAATCAGTTATTTAAATATGTTTAATTTGTTTAAAACTTAAGCTATGTACAGACGGTTGTCAGATCTTACAATATTGTAAGACCTGGCAATGTACTGGCAATGAAACATGTTTAGCAAAAGGTAAATTGTCAGTTCAGACGATTGTAAGAAAACCTTTCAATTTCATTGCCGGACAATTGTCAAACAATAAATTTATCTGCCAACGAAAATTGTCAGTTCACACGGTTGTCAGATTCTTTTATGGCAAAAATGTACGATATGGATTGAAACGGGGAATGATTGGAATTGGAACACTGTACACATTTGTGTTGTCGGTGTAGAGCGTTTTGTTAAGGTTTGCAAAAATGATGTCCATTTTGCGATATCATGCTTAGTTTTCGAGATACAAGCCATTTCACAAAATGGCGATATTTTAAAATGTCCAGTATCTTCAAAACTAAGCGAGATAGGCCAAAACGGACAAAATGTTTGCTCCACGGGAGTATTAATAGACCCTTATAACATAAATAGGCTAGGTCCGAGAGAGATCCCGAGAGAAACATTTCTGTGACAATACTGCCATTGTCAGATGTATTAATTTAAACACATCTGCCAATAAAAAATTGGTTACAATGTCTTGCAATTATCTGACAATGGCAACGTAGGGTGTTCACACGAATGTCAGATGTCTGACAATATTATTGTCTTACAATGTACAGACAATGCTTTTTCTGACATATGTTGCAAGACAAAAATTGTAAGTTCACACTGTTGTTAGACATTTCCTGAACATTTTTCTGACAATATTGTAAGATCTGACCACCGTCTGTACATAGCTTTACGCCGTTTAAAATAACTGATTCATAAATGATGGATTTAGCGTGCATTATTTATGTTATCCAAAAAAAATAGTTTTAAGAATTTCTATCTTACACTGCAGCCACACGATCAAGATTTTCTTAGATAGTCTTTTACACATACATACTGTTTGTCAAAATATGTAAAAATTGACAGCTGTGACGTAGGCTGCACTGCACGTAAGTTGAAAGCAATAAAAATATTTGTGAAAGGAAAAACAAAAACAACTTCAAAAGAATTGTAATCAGCTGTTTTCTTGAACATAAATTGATACACTCCACTTGAAAAAGAAATCTCTAGCAAGTTCGTTTCAATTATAGAAAGTGTGAGTGTATTAGTAAAAAAGTGTGATTGTATTAAAACTTGATAGGCAAAACTTGATCGTGTAACCCTCAAGTTAAGTGTCAAAATTTTTTTAAATGCCTCATGCAGTGAAATTTCGAAGTTAATTTACATTTTTTCTCCTAACTTTTGAACCCTTTAACCGATTTTGCTCATTTTCAATAGCAGACTGCTTATAATATCAACTAACATTTTGACTAAAAACTAGTAATCCCTCTTTTACACTAGCGGAATAGAGCGCGTTTCAACTGACAGACGGACATCGCTATATCGGTATATCACAGATTTTTTTTTTTTTTTGATAAGTTACAAACAGAATGACAAACTGATTTATTCCTTCATTCTCTTTTTTAACAACCCAGCAAACATGGCAATACGAAGAAGACTCGCCGATCATATCGCCTGGAAGAAAATATTTATTACCGGCAATAATCATTTTCATATGGGGAAGTTTCTTCCGTCGGGAATAACTGCTTCCCAAAAGCGATACATTCAGGCAATACGAAAGCAATTCGTCTGGAAGATAAATCGTTAAATTTATCACCGGGAAGATAAACGGTGATATTTTATATAAATATTTGATAAAATTCTGACATTTAATTATTTTCTGTGTATTAATAATTATTTACTACTGCCAAATACAACACTGTATAAATTTTTGTAGTTGGCTACTCAGTTTTCTTTTTTCTATATTTCACTTGTCATTCTATTTTTTTTTTTCACAAAAATAAATTTTTCCATTTTCAAGTGAAGAGTTATAAAGTGTTAATATTAAATTAATAATTTCTAATGGAAAAAATGACAAATTATTTATAAATTATATATAAAAATAAAGTGAAAAGTATGGTCGTTAATATAACAATAAAAAGAATATAATAAAAATAGCTTAAAATAACTAAAAATACAACATAAAATATTTTCTCCTACAGTCTTATACAAAGAAAAAGAAGAAGACTTAACGAACAACGAAAACAAAAGGAAAAAAGAAAAAAAAATATAAAATAAAAATCTGGAGAGGAGCGCCACCATTAAATCGACGTCTCATTTGTATTTGGAAATTAATTTGTTATTAAAAACAATAAAATTAAAGTTGAAAAAATTAAAATTTTAATTATAAACACCGCCTTAAAAGTGGCTGGTATTTTATAACACACCTTCTGCACCCCGTACACTCTTACACAAACACACAAGATGGAACAATCTATGGATACTATAACCTGCAAATTACAATCTCTGGAACAACGTTTGCAGGCTGAAAATGAATCCGTACAACCAAGATTGCCTTTTGATATGCCAAATAATAACCCACAACGTTCTCAATTGGGTTGTAAGTATTAAAATGAAAAAAAAAAATCTTTAAAAATTTCGATTTTATTAGGAAGAGTTAACTTTTTTTTGTGCATTTGATAAAAGGCCATCTAATAATCAAAAAGATGTAGGGAAAAGAAAGGTGGTTGGATGGATGGATGGAGTATTGTATAGTCTTCAATCGCCTGTCATTTACACAGCCACTCTTACATTTGTAAGCAATTTTTCCTTTCAGCCACCACTTTTTCTTTTATGTGTGTAGTTCTGCCACCACCACCACCCACCCTCTGTAATTTGTTTTTGCAAAAAACTTGAACCATGTCTCCCAATTTTTTTTTTTTTTAATGTGTATTTTGTTATTATTTGCTTTTTATATTGAATTTCTTTTAATATTTTATTATGTTGGGCTTCTTTTTTTGCGAGAGTAATTTTCAATCCATACAGCCTATTGGAATTTTTGTTTTGAATTCGGCATTTCCGGAGTAATGATTCTTTAAATAATGTTAAATTTTTTATAATGCAAAAGGGGACAGGAAATTTACTTTATTTTTTTTTTTGTGGTATAAATTGATATTTAATTATTCTTTACTTGATTTTTATCAAAAATTTTTATTTAAGATATTAAACAATGCAAGATATAAAGTAATGCCAATTAAATTGCAATGACAATTAAAAATAACCAAATATGGTATAATTGTAAGTATAAGATTTTGAAAAAATTTTCAAATATTGAATTTTTTTTGCCCTAGACAAACAAATGACGTAAAATATTATTAAACGTTAAGTATAATTACGAAATTTACATTTATTACATTATGTAAAGAATTAAAAACATAAAAAGTTTAAATCTCCTTTAAAAAATGGCAACCTTTCGTTTAAATCTGGGACTTTTTAAATGGTTTACATTATGTAAACAAATGTGTAAATAATGTAATTTATCAAACTTAGTTTTCCATATAAGTAAAAATATTTGTGTTAATAAATTTAGATGATTTTGCATTGTTTACATAATGTAAAAATGTAAACATTAAAGTTTTAGTTAACTTTAAAAAATAACTATGCACTGATTCATGTATCTGAATGGTTTCCAAATTCGATAAACCGTTTATTTTGCCAGTTTTTTAAAAGCGGTTTTTGAAAAAGGACGTTTTTTGATTTATTCAATAAACCAGGTTTTGCGTCTGGAGTAATTCCGCATTTTCGAATATTTTTTAATTTTAAAATTTCAGAGAAATAAAGATTTTTTGATATAATTTGCAGAGGCTCTCTCAATTTAAATTGTTTACATTATGTAAACAAATGTGTAAATAATGTAATTTATCAAACTAAGTTTTCCTTATAAGTAAAAATATTTGTGTTAATAAATTTAGATGTTTTCGCATTGTTTACATAATGTAAATAATGCCAACATAAAAGTTTTAGTTCCCTTTATAAAAATAACATTATTATGCACTGATTCATGTATCTGAATGGTTACCAAATTCGATAAACCGTTTATTTTGTCAGTTTTTTAAACCCGGGTTTTGAAAAAAGAGCGTTTTTTGATTTATTCAATAAACCAGGTTTTGCGTGTGGAGTAATTCCGCATTTTCGAATATTTTTTAGTTTTAAAATTTCAGAGAAATAAAGATTTTTTGATATAATTTGCAGAGACACTCTCAATTTAAATTGTTTACATTATGTAAATAATGTAATTTATCAAACTAAGTTTTCCTTATAAGTAAAAATATTTGTGTTAATAAATTTAGATGTTTTCGCATTGTTTACATAATGTAAAAAATGCCAACATAAAAGTTTTAGTTTCCTTTATAAAAATAACATTATTATGCGCCGATTCATGTATCTGAATGGTTTCCAAATTCGATAAACCGTTTATTTTGCCAGTTTTTTAAACCCGGTTTTTGAAAAAAGAGCGTTTTTTGATTTATCCAATAAACCAGGTTTTGCGTCTGGAGTAATTCCGCATTTTCGAATATTTTTTAATTTTAAAATTTCAGAGAAATAAAGATTTTTTGATATAATTTGCAGAGGCTCTTTCAATTTTAAATACTAGTAATGAAACAGGTAACTCTAATGTTTTTCAGTTGTTTAATTTATGAAAACAATTGGTGTAAGTAATGTGATTTATCAAATTTAAATTTCTTCAAAAGTAAAAACAATTGTCTTAATACAATTTTCTTGATTTTGCATTGTTTACATGATGTAGAAAATGTAAACATTATATTTTTAATGCTCTCTATAAAAATTACGACGTTTCAATTAAATCTTATTTTTTTAAGTCTTTTACATCATGTAAACAATTGTGTAAAGAATGTAATTTTTTAAATTTAGTAAATTTAAATAGTTTTTAAAATAATTGTCTTAACAAATTTTCTTGATTTTGCATTGTTTACATGATGTAGAAAATGTAAACATTACATTTTTAGCTATCTTTATAAAAATATCAACGTTTCAATTAAATCTGGCTTGTATATATTTTTAATACAATAAGCTAAGGTTTGCTAACAATACCTTTTTAATACCGTTATCCGATTCAAAACCCTTTCAAATTAATAACCGATACCTATACCAACAACGAATCTCTTGATTTCATAACTAGCGGTATACCGTAACCGTTTCCCTTAATACCGTTATTGAATGGATTTGAAAACAACGTTATTTTTTAACGTTTTTCACTATACAAAAACTGTATATTTTTTATGCCTTAAAAATATGAAGTCTGTGACAAATCTTAATTAATTAAATCTAGATAAAAACATTTAAATATGTTTAACACATGTTTTCTACTCAATATCAACTAGTTTGAAGTTAATTGAAGTGCGTTTTCTTAAAAAAATAATGGTCTTTAATGATGTATGTTCTAAAATGCTTTTTTTTATTTTTTCCATATTAAAAACAAACAAAATTATTAAAAAAAAAATAACAAAAGTTTTGAACTTCAGATTGAGAATTTTGACAATTTTTCTATACAAAAAATTGTTCAGATTCTGACAATTTTTCTATACAAAAAATTGCTCAGATTCTGACAATTTTTCTATACAAAAAATTGCTCAGATTCTGACAATTTTTCTATACAAAAAATTGCTCAGATTCTGACAATTTTTCTATACAAAAAATTGCTCAGATTCTGACAATTTTTGTATACAAAAAATTGCTCATATTCTGACAATTTTTCTATACAAAAAATTGCTCAGATTCTGACAATTTTTCTATACAAAAAATTGTTCAGATTCTGACAATTTTTCTATACAAAAAATTGCTCAGATTCTGACAATTTTTCTATACAAAAAATTGCTCAGATTCTGACAATTTTTCTATACAAAAAATTGCTCAGATTCTGACAATTTTTCTATACAAAAAATTGCTCAGATTCTGACAATTTTTCTATACAAAAAATTGCTCAGATTCTGACAATTTTTCTATACAAAAAATTGCTCAGATTCTGACAATTTTTCTATACAAAAAATTGCTCAGATTCTGACAATTTTTCTATACAAAAAAATGCTCAGATTCTGACAATTTTTCTATACAAAAAATTGCTCAGATTCGGACAATTTTTCTATACAAAAAATTGCTCAGATTCGGACAATTTTTCTATACAAAAAATTGCTCAGTTTCTGACAATTTTTCTATACAAAAAATTGCTCAGATTCTGACAATTTTTCTATACAAAAAATTGCTCATATTCTGACAGATTCTCACAATTTTTTTATAGAAAATAATTTGTCAGCAGAATCTGACACTTTTTCTATAGAAAAAAAATTTCTCAGAATCTGAAAATTTTTGTAAAGAAAAAAATTTCTATGAATCTGACAATTTTTCAATTGAAAAAGATTTCTCAGATTCTGACATATTTTCTGCAAAAAGAAAAAAAAATTATCAGATTTTGACAATTTTCTATAGATAAAAATTGTTCAGATTCTGAAATTTTTCTATAGAAAAAAATTGTTCAGATTCTACAAAAAATAGCTCAGATTCAGACAAATTTTCTATAAAAAAAGTTCCTCAGATTCTGATAATTTTTCTAAAGAAATTCGAACAGTTTTTCTATAGGAAAAATTTCCCAGATTCTGACAATTTTTAGATTGGCCACATTCAGATAATTTTTGTATAGTTTAAGTTGTTCAGATTCTGACACCATTTTTATTTAAATTTATTTTGTTATTTAAATTTATGTCATTTATTAAATTTTTCTTTGTTTCTCTTTCCAGTGGAAAATATACCAAATCGATCTAATATGACAAATCGTACAAATATGTCATTAAATTTTACAAAACCCTCTGGTCCTGCCGCTGAAAATGAAACTGATAGAAAACTTAAAAAAATCCATGAACAAACCGGTATATTAACAATAAATAATCAACCATATCCATCCAATATTAAAGATCTCGAACATTTGGGCGATCTGGGTAATGGCACCAGTGGGAATGTTGTTAAAATGCGTCATAAACCCAGTAATACGATAATTGCTGTTAAGCAAATGCGTCGCACCGGAAATTCAGAAGAAAATAAACGTATACTTATGGATTTGGATGTTGTTTTAAAATCACATGACTGCCAATATATAGTACAATGTTTAGGTTGTTTTGTAACAGATGCTGATGTATGGATATGTATGGAATTGATGTCAATGTGTTTTGATAAATTATTAAAATTATCAAAAAGACCAGTGCCAGAAAGTATATTAGGAAAGGTTACAGTGGCGGTAAGTTATAAGGCAATTGAAAAAAATCGATTTTTAAAGAAGTGGTTTAGATCTAACCAAGTTTTTTTTAAAGAAAACTTGATATTACTTTTTCTATATAAAAGTTATTTAGGCTGGAAAACTTTTTCTAACGAAATGTCAAAATCTGCAGTACTTTTAGAAAAGTTCTCCGAATCTTTTTTTTATATAAAAGTTACTAAATAAACTGATGAACTACTTTAGAGATAATTGTCTGAATCAAAATTTTGTCTATAAATTATTTAAAATGAATATTTTTCAGATTTTGAACTAATTTTTTTCTATAGAAAATTTTTTAGAATCTGATGAATTTTTTCTTTTAAAAAATTATCAGTATCTGATAAAATTTTCAATTCTGAGACCTATTTTAATTCGAGAATTATATTTCAATTTCAGACTGTTAAAGCTTTGTCATATTTAAAAGAAAAACATGGTGTCATACATCGGGATGTTAAACCTTCAAATATATTAATAGATGAACGTGGTAATATAAAATTATGTGATTTTGGTATAAGTGGACGTTTAGTAGATTCCAAAGCTGCTACTAGATCAGCAGGATGTGCGGCTTATATGGCGGTATGTTAATATTTAAGACTATATTATTTAAAAGTTATTTAAATTTAAACTTATTCTTTACTTAGCCTGAACGTATAGATCCTAAAAAACCAAAGTATGATATACGAGCCGATGTTTGGTCTTTGGGCATAACACTGGTTGAATTGGCTACGGCGAGATCGCCATATGAAGGCTGTAATACTGATTTTGAAGTATTAACAAAAGTTTTAGACTCAGATCCTCCACGTTTGCCCGAAGATGATAAATTTCATTTTAGTAAAGAATTTCATGGATTTGTAACTAAATGGTATGAAGATTTTATGAAATTATGCACAGAAAAAACTAAAATCTAGTTTTAATTAAAATATTTGTAAATACAATTAAAAGTTTAATGGAATTCGTTCATATTAAGGAATATGTAGTATCAATTAAATTAATTTGCAACTCTTTAATTGATTTGGTTTCAACAAAAATTTTAATCATTATCCATTAAAAATTTAATTGAATATTGTTTAAAATTTAAAGTTTCTAGTAGATCTTTAATTCAAATTTGGAAAAATTTGTCAGATTAAAAAAATAAAAATTGGAAAAAATTGTCAAAATTGAAAAAAATCGCTAAAATCAATTACAAAATTTAAAAATATCACCAAATTAAAAAAGTCAAATTTAAAAAATCGTCAAAATTAAAAACTATGAAATAATTTCCAAAAATTAAAAAAAAAAAACGCCAAAATTGAAAAAACCTTAAAATTTATAAATAGTCCAAATTAGCGTTTTTTTTAATTTTGTTGATTTTTTTTAATTTTGTAATCTTTTAAAATTTGTTTTTAATTTAATTATGTTATAAAAACTGGAAATTTTGTGTGCACCATATTCATTTTCAATTAAACATCTAATAGATATTATTAAACTTTTAATTGAAAGTGAGTTTGAAATCAAACAAAAGTTTAATTGAAATTTTATTGGCAATCATTTTTTCTGTGTACATATTTTTTTTTCAATTTTTGTAAAATGTAGCATACTTTTAAGGGCTAATGAAAATATTAAAAATATGTATGTATGGATATTAAATATATGCTAAATAAAAGAAAACTACAAATTATTTAAGATTTTATGTGAAATTTAAGAAATATGTGATATGTAGTTTTGGTTTCCATATATTTTCACTCCATATTAATATAATTTTGTTAGCCCCTAAAAATATGTTACTTTTTAGTTAAAAATTTAAACTATTTAAATTTCTAATTGGTTTTTTGTTTTATTATAGTTTAACAAAAAATTATGATTTACGACCTAAATATCCAGAATTATTAAGACAACCTTTTATAAAATATTATGAAGTGGCTGAAGTGGATATGCCGCTATGGTTTAGATCTGTTGTAGATTCGGCTGGCATCAAAACTTATCGTAGGCAAGTATATTTAATAACGTATAACATATCGCAACATATTTTAGTTAAAAGCTTTAATCAAAAATTTAAATTTCTATTGCTTGCAATTATTAGTTAATTTTTCACCCTTTTAAAAAAGTTGTTTATTTATACCAAAAAAAACTAACAAAATTGTAAAAAAAAACTTGAATTTTTTTAACTTTTTCTTGATTTTTTTATTAACTTTTTTATTAATATGGTTATTCTGTAAACTTTAACTTTAAGCGGCCATTGCAAATTTAAGATATTTTTAATTTGCCGTTGTTTTAATAAAAGTTAAAGTTTTAGAATAAAGGAATACTTTTTTTTGGCTTGTGACTTTTTTTTGTAACATTTGTTTAATTTCCTTTTTTTTACCATTTATTTTTTGTTTTTATATTTTTATTTTTTTATTAATCTTTTTATTTGTAGGTAACTTAAAACCTTAAAAATAAAACTTTAAATTTCCCCCAAATACAATAAATACAAAGAAATTTATAATTTTATTAAAAATACGAAAAATACATAAATCATACAATTATACGAAAAAAATATAAACTGTTACAAACAAATATATAAAAAAAACCTTTTATGAACTACTCTCCCACCCCTCGTAAGTATTACACTGATTTTTTTTTTGTTTTATTAAAAACATTTATTTTTTCCACACTGTTATTGTTAACAAAATACATTCTTATTCTTGTATTGTTATTAACATTTGCATTTTTAATAATTATTATTTGTTTAATAATTTATTAAAGTTTTGCATGTTTCATTTCATTTTATACTAAATATTTAAAAATTGTGCATGTTTTTTTTTTTAGTTTAAATTTATTTAAAAAAATATATATTTATATATAGTCATAGGTATTTTTTTAAAAGATTTCGATTTTAGAGAAACTTTCATCAGTACTTTCTTATAGACAAAATTAAAAAATTCTGAGGAAAACTAATTTTACCAGCAAAATCAGTGTTCTTAAAAATGTTAGGAGTTTCAAAACATTAAATTAGGCACCACGTTGGACACCATAGGTCAATGTATTGATTTTTCTCCAGAATGTGAACCACATTTTTAATTTTGAAGTCGAGCCCCCGACGACACCAACCCGAAAGCCGCCACCCCACACATTGCTCCGTTTTTAAAATATTCCGAAAATTCTTGAGGCATAAAATTGTTTTAAATAAATACAAAGTTCTTGTAAAGTTCATGACTTTTTATCATTTTCTAATGATTATAAGAATTTTCTTTAAAATTTATGTAAAATTTGTATAATATAAGGCGATTTTTTGGAGAGCGATCTTTTAAAAATTTGAGCGCAATCTGGTGAAAAATAAAAATTTGTTTCGAGAACATCGAAACTGGTCTCTATAAATTTTATAAATTACCAAACTTAAGCGACATCTGTTGCCTATTAACAATTCTTATTGCGAAATTCCAAAGTAGGCCCTGCTTAAATCAACTGTTTAAAAACAGTTGGTGTTGAAATCGCCCTTGTCTATAATAAGTATTTGGTAACATCGATCCAGATGTAAAAATGACAAATTTGAACGAATACCGTCAAAAATAAAATTTTTGTTTTTAAAAAGTGAGCTTGATCAATAAAAAATTATATGGCAAATGGTAACATCGATCCAGATGTAAAAATGACAAATTTGAACGAATACCGTAAAAAATAAAATTTTTGTTTGAAAAAAGTGAGCTTGATCAATAAAAAATTGTATGGCAAAATTGCCCATTTTAAAGGGATCTTGTATACAAAGTTTAAGTGAAATCCGTTGAAAAATGTGTATAAAAAACAGCTAAAACGTATATATAAATTTAAGAAAGTGGGCGTAAAAATGGGCGTGGTCGATAAAAATAAATGTATGACTGGGATATAGGAATCAAGTGCAGAATATTCGAGCGAACTCCTTTAAAAAACTTTGAGACTATCCAACGTAAAATAAAAAATTTACAAAAAAGTGGGCCTAATAGTAGGCGTGGCCAATGAAAGTATGTGGCGATATTGCCTGGTGTATGAGGATCACTTGTGTCTTGAGCAAGTTCCAGTGAGAACTAAGATTTTACCCAAATTGAAAAATTCATTAAAAAAATTATAAAATTGGGCGTGGTCGATAAAAAGTATGTTAAGGATCACGTGTGCCAGTTTTTAGCAAGTTCCAGTGAGAAAAAAATGTTTTATCTAAAGTAAAATAATGCGTTCAAAAATTAAAAAGAGTGGGCGTTAAAGTAGGAGTGGCTAATGATAAGGATATGGTAACCTAGGCTGAGGAATAAGACACATGTGTACCAAGTTTTAGCAAATCCGATGGAAGAGAAAAATTTTATTATTGAATAACCAATTCATATTTTTATATAAAAAGTGGGCTTGGCCAGTAAAAAAGTATATGGCAACCTTCCCTGGAGTACCAGGATCGAGTGTTCCAAATTTCCGATAAAAATACAAACTTTTATAAGCAAACAAATTTAATATATCGGGCATTTCACGGAAGATCGGCCAAAATCTGACCTTGAGTCTTACAATTTGAATTATATGTTGAACGCATTAACGCTATGGAGCCACTTAAAGAATGGCGTTTTTATTTTTCAAAATTCGAAAAATATGTTAAAAAGTTTGTAAGTTTAAACATTCGTAGTTTATTTAATACTTATTGGATTCTTACCATTCAAATTGCATTGGAATGGTAGCTCTCCTTTACTTTTATATTGTATAAACATTTTTTTTAGCTTCAAAAATAAATTTATATTTTATACAATTTATTTCTTAAATGCATTTTTCTAAAATTTGGCCACTCTCAATTTGAAAAAAGAATGCATATTGGCACAATATGGAGCTTTTAATAAAAAGCTTCACTTCAGTTTTTTTTGGATCCCGGGGTTTAACTATTTTTAATGATTTTTTGAAAAAATCTTATTATATAGTTGCAACAGAAAGTCTACTTTTTCTGAACCTAATTTTTATGTTTGAAGTTTCCGCTGAATCGAATTTCAGTTCATCCGACAGTAATAGTAAGTTTGGCGCCATATATAAGTCTTATAGAAAACTTTTTCGAATATAACGAAAAAGCTATTTCAGCACCTTTATAAATAAAGGTTTGCAACAGTCATTTGTATTAGCTTTTCTTTTTATAAAAGTTACTAGAAACAAACTTTTGGAGACATTGTGAAGTCCTAGTTTCTTTGACAAAAGATAAAAATAAACTCATACGTTTTATTAATAAACGATTTTGTTAAGAGTGTATTTAATTCAGACTTTTTTTTAGGCGCTTTTAAGTAAATTAAGCCCCACGTTGGGCGCCATTTACAAATTGAGGTTACAATAAACAAAAAAAATTTTAAACGCTACAGCTTTTTCAATGCAAATACGTACATTTCTTGTAAATAGTTTTTAATTAGGAAATATTTCCTGGATTTGTTTTTATTCAACTTAAATCTTTTTACTTCTACAGAACAAAAAAAACCTATTGAACTATTATTTTCATCTACATTACCTAAATGTTTGTAATAAACAATCTTAAATGTTTTTAATTTCAATTGTTTGATGTTTCAATTTTAGAACACAAATACCAACCTCAGCACCTAGCTACATATGATGCTACAAAACATCATTACAAAAATCCTATAACCGCATTAGCCTCATCAATAAACTCCTCGTCCTCGTTAATAGGAGGAACAACATCAGCAGCAACAACGACTACAATGACAATAAATTCTCTAAGCAAACAAACCCTACAATCACAAATACCCAGTTATCATGGTGGTAACCAGCAGCAAGCAACAACAGCAACAGCGTTCTAATAGTTTTAAACAGCATCATCAACAATACCAACAAAAACAGCAGCAGCAGCCATCACAACTACCTCAATCTTTAAATCAATATAACAACACAAATACTATAAGTAATACAACAATACCAACAACGGCAACAATAAATAATTATCAGGGATCAACAACAATAACTGCAGGCAGCGGAGGACAACAATATGGCTATGGCCAGAGTGGCCAAGGTGGAAATAATGATAGAATTAGTGGCGGTAGTGGTGGGGGATATAATCATGGTTCTGGCAGTAGTTCAGCTACTAGTTCTAGTCCTTTATCGCCACCTAGTGTCACTTATAATATTAATAAAGATGATACAAAATTAGTAAATGAAATGAATAAATTATATCGTAAATCACCATTTATGCAAAAGAAATTTAATGGTTCTTCTTCATCTACGTTTCAACGTTATAATTCTTCACCAGGTGATGAAAGTCCTAAAAAGGAATCGGTATTAACTTCAATAGGTAAAGAGAACAGATCAAATTATTCTATAACTCGTATAAAATTAAAAAATATATTGAATTATAAGCGCCTTACCAAGAAGGATATATTTTATAGAGGAGTAACCAAACTTAAAACAAATCAGTCAACAACTTAACCATCAACCAAACCAATAAAGCAGATTAAATGGCAATTGGAGCCGAGTGACCAAACCATCAAACATATCAAAACCAACATGGTTTTTGGTTTGGGTCTGTGTTTTTTACACACTCCGCTCGAATTACTCAGTGAACTGCTTTGTTGGTTGATTTTTTTTGCTACTCAATAAAAATCAATCCTTCCCTACCTTGAGCTTTACGGAATATATAAAACTGTAAAAAAAAATATCAAAATATTAATTTACACTTTTTTTTTCCTTTTTAGGTCAATCAATTTTACGTAATTTGACTACTTCTCCCTTTAGTCAAAAGAAACCTACTCCCAACAGTAATGTACAACCAAATCAAATTGATCCCTTATGGCGTATGCCCACAACACAAGATGTTTCGTTAGCTTTTGATGCGTGTGATAATCATACTTCCCCTGCGATTGCTAATCCCCCAATAACAGCAACAACTGATTCTCCAGCTTTTCAACGTAAAAGGTTTCAAGTTGGTACAGATTCAAAATTTAATATGACATCAGCTAAAAAAACTAGCACTGAGGCGGAAAAGCATCAACAGCAACAAGATACAAAACCCTCAATGATACCTTTAACCAAAAATGAAGCACAACCACAACGTGTTCCAGGAAATCATAGTCCAATAGGTAAAAATTGATGAAAGAATATGCTTTTAAAAAACATTAACAGTATTCGAAATTTATCAATTTATAAAAACTTTTTTTCATAAAAAAATCAGAAATTTTTTTAAGTAAAATTTGTCAGAATAAGGGGAATATTTTCTGTACAAAAGGTCTCAGAACCTTAGAAACTTTTTCTATAGAAAAGTTGTCAGAATCTGAGCAACTTTTTCTATAGAAAAGTTGTCAGAATCTGAGCAACTTTTTCTAAAGAAAAGTTGTCAGAATCTGAGCAACTTTTTCTAAAGAAAAGTTGTCAGAATCTGAGCAACTTTTTCTATAGAAAAGTCAGAATTTAAGCAACTTTTGTTTATAGAAAGGTTAAGGAAACTGAGCAACCCGTTGTACAGAAAAGTTGTTAAAATCTAAACAGGTTTTTCTATAGAAATGTTGTCAGAATCTAAGCAAGTTTTTCTATAAAAAATTTTGTCAGAATAAGAGCAACTTTTCTTATTTTTAGTTGTTGTACTTTTTTGAGAAAAAGTAAATAATTTCCATTCTTTGATTTAAACCTATTACAGTTCTTCAACGATTTTATCATCAACAAAATCTATTACGTGAAAAAGAATTAGAACGACAACATCAATATTCAACATTTTATACCAAACATTCACCTTCGGAAGGCACAAATCCATTTCATACAAATTTCTATCAAACATCTTCATCACCACAACAACATAATTCTCATATACCAATTCCTTCAACCTCAACATTATCATCATATTCAACATCTAGTCAATCATCAACACAATCTTCACAATGTTCACAAATTGGTGGTGATGAAGGAGGCTCGACAGCAGGAGCAACGACAACACAAACTAATCAAGGACCAAGAAGTTTACCTTTGATGTTAACAAATGAAACAATAACAAAAACTTCACCAACATCACCAGCTACATTAGGTTTTGGTACTACAACAACATCACCAACGGCTCATTTGCAATATCAACCTCTGCCACAACAATATTTAAATAATACTCCTTATAGTGGTAGTGTCGTGGGCAATACTGGTAGTATGATGCGTAATTCTAGATCTCCACCAACTTCGCCCGAAACTTTATCAGATTCGGTGGTATTAAGTAAACAACAAATAACGGGCTCGAATAATCCTAGATTAATGAAAGTCACAAGTCCTTCTGTTACAAAATTAAGTAAATTATATAACCAACGTCATTTACATCAAGGTGGGAGTTCTATTTCTTCAGCTCCATCTTCTTTAATAAATGCAAATACCGCAGCAGTAGGAGGAGCTTATAAAGAGAATAATTTTAAACCCGAAAGTGGTAAGTCAAATGTTTCTATCCTAAATAATGCTTGGAATTCTTTAATTAATGCCTGGCTTATGTTTTTTTGAAATCAAACCAAAAAATATGCTTAATCTAGCACAAAATAAATGCTTTTGTTCAGTAATTTTTTTTCGTTGGTTCTGTTAATGTTCTGTAATTATTATAAAAAATGTATCATACTTTTAGGGGCTAATACTAATACAGAAACAATTTTATATGCCTTATTCAAGTGTTATATAATTAGTTAATTACATAAGAGAAAGTAAGATGCGTATCTATTTGAAAGTGTTATCTATCCCCTAAAAATATGTAACATTTTTAGCCCCTTAAATTATGCTACATTTTCTCAAATTTATAATAAAATTAAAACTTGACAAAACGTTAACAAAATAAACAAAACAAAAAAATACAAATTAACCTTATAAATTTTCACTCACACTTACATTTTCTACTTTTTTTTTCTTTATTTCCACTCATTACATATTATAATCACGATTTTCCACAAAATTGCACTTTCTTCTTTTTGAAACGTTTGTGAACTGTGTTGTCTACTTTTTAACCAAAAAAATGCCTTTAACATATGCACCATTTATTACTCTATATATATAAATAAAACTCATTATGCTCCTTCATTATGCGCTGTTGTGTTGTTGTGTATGTTTGTAAAATGCTTTAGGCTGGTTTAATTCTTTGGCCGGTGCCATGAAACGCCAGCTATCACATTATGTTAAGTCACAATCGAATAATAATTCTCAAACTTCAAACACTTCAGCAGCTGCATCATCTACAAATGGTTTAGCTACACATCATGCTCATCATGAATCTACGGCGGAACGCCAACAATCTTATCGTTATTATCATCGTACCATGTCAACTGGTAGCAGTTGTTCAAGTAACTCACAGGCAACATCACCTTCTACAGAAACATGTAAGGGCGAGGGGGGCTCAGAAGGTTTTCGGGAAGGTTCTAGTGCTGCTGGTTTTATAAGACGTTATGCTGCTACTGGTGGTGGGGGGGCTGGTTCCAATGTTAATAGTGGTGGTCCTCCGGGTTCATCATTACCAGCTACTCACGCTCCTGCTCATATATTGGCAAATTTAGATAGACGACATCGTTCACCAGATCCTCCACCACGTTATAATCGTGGTCAGTCTCCTTTGTTGTTGCGTAAAAATATTTTGGAAATGAGTGGACAACCACCAGGCACTTCGCCAATGTTAAATAGAAGGTAAGTTTAGGAAAATAACATAATTTTAGCATAAGCATTGATTTCGTTATACGAATTTGTAGAGACCTTTTTTAGATTTTTAATGGTGGATGTTTTTTATTAAAGTTTCCATTCTAATAAAAATTTAATCAAAAGTGCCCCACGTTGGGCGCCAACATCAATTCCGAAAGTCTTTTATCAGTTGTATGAGAAGCAAATAGCAATATATGGCTTCTGTAGCTGTTCTAGCAAAACTTTAATGAAAAATGTTTCTATTTGGTTCCTATATTAAAACGATATTATGTATAAGGGACAAAGTAAATGAGCTCCAGGGACTATATTTGGAATTCCTGAGACAAAAACTTGATGTAGAAATCAGGATCATTCATGGTACATTTATGACTTGTTTAGCCTTTGCGTAAAGTAAATAAATGAAATATGTCCCACGTTAGGCTCAAAAACTTAACGGTATTGTGTATAAGGTACAAACTGGAATGGACGACAACAGGCAACACTATATATAATTCCTAATTTAAAGACTCGATATAGAATAGATGTGAAAGTAAGTTTTCTGGAATAAATTGTTTAGACATTTTATACTAGACATCAAAAAATTTGGATTATTTAAGCAAAGTTTTAGTAAATTTGTCTGCAATAAATTTGTGAAACAGAGCTTTTATTCTTGCCAATATTTCTGCACACGTTGGTCACAGAAGTGGACGACAATATAACTTTGGAATTATGGATTATTGAAGCCAAAATACTAATTATATAAAAGGAACAATAAAAATAGGCGATAACATATTTAAGGACTTAATGTTAAATATATTAAAAACTGTGCAAGACATCTGCATCATGGGGTCATGCCATTAAAAACGACAAACCGACTTACACACATATATGGCCAATCTTTAAATAAATTCCCCTGCATTAAATTTATTAAATAAATCCGACTTTCGATGCCAAATATAACAAACTTTTGTATAAGGATACAAATTCTCTTTTTAGGTAGCTGCGTCTTTACCTCATCGAAAATATACTAATGTTTCATTTAAAAAATTAATTAAATATTCCTAACGATTACCGCCGAAATTTGACAGATCCTTTGATAAAGCTGTGACTATCGCAAGTTTACTTTCTTTACTTATGACTGTCATTGTTCTTGACTCTAGTAGAACTCGAAATGTGCCGTACGTTTTTCTTTCCACTCCATTCCTTTAATTAAATTTTCTTTCTTTCCTTTCCTTTCAACTTTCCTTTCCTTTCCTTTCCTTTCCTTTCCTTTCCTTTCCGTTCCTTTCCTTTCCTTTCCTTTCCTTTCCTTCTTCCTTTCCTTTCCTTTCCTTTCCTTTTCCTTTCCTTTCTTCCTTTCCTTTCCTTTCCTTTCGTTCGTTTCATTTCACTTCCTTTTACTAAAATGGAATTACTATGGCTCCAACAATACGAAATATGTTCGAATTCGGGCGTCAAATTCATCTTGGATCAGTATTAAAAAACGGCTCCAAAACTATACAGACCTTCTGTATCGTATACAAATTCAACATTTACTTTGCCTTATCATTTAATTCAACGTTGCAGCAAACCGAGAGCTAAATGTTTTTTTCACGATCCGTTAAGAAAGTTCGCCATTAAAAATAAAAGTTTACTTTTCGGTAAGGTCTACCTTTCAACTTTGACTCTTCTCTAAACTAGGACTTGAGAAAAGTGTAAAACTTTGACTTTCTAGGCTTTTAAAGACACTTAGAGCATAATAATGAGCTATGTTGGGCGCTAAAATGTGATAGACTTTAAGATATAACGAAAGTGAAACTTTTAGCTCCGGCTGTATAAGTATAAACTTTGGTCAGCAAAATATATTAGTCTCTTTCAATATATATTTTAACTTTGTATTTTTAAGTAAGTAAGGATCTAACGAAAGATGAACTTTGTATTTTTAATAAACGAAAGTGAAACATCGGCTCTATTAAATATAATGTGTTAGACTTTTGTATTAGAATATTAAATAAGAAAAATTTTGTACTTTTATAAAATTAAAATTTTTTGATTTGGTTTGCTTTGCTTTGATTACTATAGATTTGTAAATGCCTCTCCACCTCTGCCACCACCAAGACGTGGTTCGGAAAGTGTGCCCGGCTCACCACAACACTTTCGCACTCGTATACATTATACACCCGAACCACAAAGACGTGTTTATCGTACTATAGATCAATGAGTAGCACTTCAAATAATGGTTATGTGATATTGGTATGGTTTTGTAGATGATGATAATGCTGCTGCTAACAACGACACTACTACAGCGGATAATATGGATGAGGTCCCTTCGACATCAACAACAGCCAGAGAATTCTTGCTGGCTACAGGCGGTGTACGTAGTTTTAGTCATAGTGGTAGTGTTAATGAACGTTTGGATGCCATGATCTCTTCTTCTGGTGTGGATAATGGAAAAGTCGAAGTAGATTGTATACCAGCTTCGGCACCAGCATTTTCATCATTGTCTTTGGATGCTGACGATATGGATACGGCTAGTATGCGTCGTGCTAAATATTGGTTACAAAAGTAGCAGCTTTTTGTTTCTTTGTTTTGATTTTATTTTGGCTTAAGATTTAAATATTGGAGTAAGGAAAAAAAAAACGACAAAATGGTAAGCGTTTTCGTATTTTTTGACTAAGAACATAAAAATTAACACGAAATTTGAGTGTTTTTTTTATGTAAAAGTACCCATGTAAAAGTAGACCATAAATTATATAAAATTTAAAAGTCTAATTATATGCTTTATATATTAAACATTTATTAAACAATAATAAAGTAAATTTCCCAAAAAGTATATAAAACACCAAAATAAAGCAATATTTATAAAAAAAAAGAGAAATATAAAAAATAATAAAATATTAAGAACCATATAAGAACAAAGAAAAAAGAAATTATTGAAGAAAAAAACTATGAAACAATCAACGTATATATTTCAAACATAGAAAAAAATAAGCCTAAAATTATACAATATGTTATTATACTTTTTACTCTATAAACTATATAAACAAAAGTATATAATGTATATATTAGTTTGCCTTTATATAATATACATATTTTAGGATTTGTTGTTGCTTCTTTTAAAACTTCGTTTCGTTTTTTTTTTCATATATATACAAAACAAAAAAAGTTCCTTATGTTAATATGTTTATTTGGCATTTTTTTAATTTAAAGGCAGAAATATAATTGAATTTTAAGTTTTAAAAACGTTCTATTAATAACTGTTAAATTAAAATTTCTATTATAAATTTGCTAATTCTACAATGGGCTTACAACAAATACTTTCATAAAACTTTAAATTATATAAAAAAAATGTAACTCCTAAAAGTATGTTACATTTTTATAGAACATTTTTAAGTTTAAAGTTGTGAATAGAACGAATTATAAATTAAAAGATTATAGTTTTAAATTTTAATATATTCATTGACTTAAATTTTAGCTTCAATTATAGTTTTTGCCTTACAACCTCCTCTTTTTAATGTCCTGTTCTAATTTTTAAATTTGTTTTTTTTTTTATTAAACTTAACTGACTGAATAATTTTAATTTATATTTTTATGACTCAAATGATAAAAGCCTCTTAAAAAATTACAATCTTAAAACTTGACCATTTAGATTTTGTTTAAATATTTGCTGTTTTTTTTATTATTTTAAGTTCCCAGGTGAAAAAGGGATCGTATATGAACATATATGATCATATATGGGATTGTATATGATCATATATGGGTTTCGCTGGTCATATATGTTCATATATGTTCATATATGGTGCGATATATGACCATATATGATCTCATATATTTAAATATATGTTCGGATCCGAAATTTGAGGGTATATGGTCGTATATGATAATATATATGTTCATATATGCACATATATGATTCATATATGCTCATATATAATCATATACGACCATATACCCTCAAATTTCAGATCCGAACATATATGGTCATATATGAGACCATATATGGTCATATATTGAACTATATATGGACATATATGGCCAGATATTCCCATATATGATCATATACAAGCCCATATATGATCATATATGTTCATATACGAATCAATTTTCACATGGCGTTAATAAAATGTTTATATTTTGTTTTTAATTTTTAACGACAACCTGGTTTTCTTCGTAATTAAGTGAAAATGTTTAAAAAACCTCATTGAAAAAAAAATTACAAAAAAGAAAAGAAGGATATAAAAATTATTTGTTAGTTTTGATAATTATATAATCGAAATTAGTCTACTATACTATGTATTTAAATTATTATTATTATTATAATTATGGTAACATAAAAACAAATATTTAAATTAAATCGAAAACAAACAAAAAAAAAAAAAAAACAAAAATCACAATATTAAGTAAAAGAATAAACCCCAATACTTAGATTTCTTTGGTATTTAACTGTATATATTGTTATATACGATATAATAGTAATTATAAAATGCTATGTAAAAACAAAATTCAAGAAAAAAACACGAAAAATATATAAACAAATATATATAAAACAAAAAGATTGAAGTACTAAAATTTTTAGTACAAAAAAAATATTAAGAAAAAAAATAAAATATTCATTCGGAAAAAAACTAAAAACTTCTATATTTATTTTTATCAAAACTTTTACCCCCTTTTAGCAGTATTTAAGCATAGATGGTAACCGATTCGATGCGGGTATCGGTAAGGGTAACGCTATTTTCGTTTATTTCGGTAACGGTATTTTAGGGGTAACGATATTTTAGTTATTTCGGTAACGGTTTTTTTAGCGTTAACGGTATTTTACTCGTTTCGGTATCGGTATTTTAATTCTTTCGTTAATGTTATTTTATGGATAACGGTTTTTCAGTTATTGCGGTAACGGTAGTTTGAGGAAAAAGTTATTTTAGTTAGGGCTGAATCAGTCAGACGTAAACGTATCTCGGTCACGGATGTTAAAGTTGGTACAATTGTACTTTTTTTTGGTACATTTTGACCTTCTAAAGTACCGTGGTACTACCGTGACTCATTTGGTACAATTTAAAAATTTTAAATTTTCTCCTTTTTGAATTTTTATTATTGCAAACAAATTGATATTGTGTCCTTTTTCATTGCATTTATTCGTTTTATGTAATGAGCGCTTAAAATATATGCGACCATATCCGATTTGGCGATGTATCATCATGTTGATGATTTTGTAGAATAAAATTGGAGATTTTTTTTTTATTTTAATATCGAAAATTTGACGATTTTTCACAAAATTTATCTGGCAGACTGGTATTGTGGGTTTTGAATTCATTAAAATTCTGAAGAAGTGAAAATTAAATTAAATTATTGTTAAAGAAATGGAAGAAAATGTCACACAATCTTATATAAAATTATGCGAAGTTTTGACAACCAAAGTCAACTTTAATAACGAATTATTAATGGGGTTCCATAAGTTTACTCCAGAATATGGTTTAACAAGTAGTATTGTACCTATTCTAGTAAAAATGTTTCCGAATGAAATTGCAAATTTTGATTCAATAAAAAATAAATTTAGAGCTTTCGCTGATTTTGAGCAACTGAAGTCGTTAAAAAATTAAAACATTTGTAGTTTTTGGTCTGTAGTAGCTAATTTTCAAAATGAACTGAATTTCAATATGTTTCCAGACATTTCTAGAGTTGTTGCTGGAATTTTATCCATTCCACACTCATCTGCAAATGTAGCAAGAGTTTTTTCCTTCAAAATATAATAAAAACTAAGGAAAGAAATAGACTACTGGTAAAAAATTGAAAACCCCATTTAACATCCCTGATCTCGGTATAGAAATTATAATAAGTTAAATAAGAATATAAGATGTTGTGTTGTCTCTGTTGTTTCATTCATATGCATGAAACATATAGAAAACGTTAACGCATAACAAAAATTTGTTTTGATTAGATTTTCATTGTGTATTTTACGTTTTCTATATGTTCAATGCATATGAATGAAACAACAAGCACTACACATAATAGTCTATTCTTATTTAACTTTTTAAATTTTTTATATTGAGATACTTTCACCTTTACGTTTTGACTGATTCAGCCTTTATTCGGGTAATGACAATGGACATCGATAATATTAGACCCATTGTGCCCGAATTAAAATGATTAGCTAGTTTATGATCAAGCTTTAGGAAAATATATATCTATTTACAGCGATTATTTTTTCTGATTTTGTCAGATTATTTCGGTAACAGTATTTTAAGAATAACGCTATTTCAATTATTGCGGTAACGGTATTTTAGCGATAACGGTATTTTAGTTGTTTCGGTAATGGTATTTTAAGGATATTGGTATTCTAGTTATATCGGTAACGATATTTTACGAATAACGGTAATTCAATTATTTTAGTTAGATTACAGAGATCTCAAAGTCTTTGTCATTTGCTGTCAGAGCCTGTGTTGGACATACGTTGTATGCCCATATAAAAAATATTTGAATATGTATGGAAAATATGTTTTTTGTTAAAATAAGAAGAAGAGTTTGAGTGCTATGTAATCTATATGCTCTACTCTAATTTTGTTCGTCGCTTTTAAAAATTATTCAAGTCTTTTGAGTATAACTTTTTCAGCATAAAGGGAAATCCTGATGTTGCAAAATTTCCAACATGGAGAAATACGATGTGCTCACATATAGTAATAAATAGCTCTCTAAAATCTGTCGCTCTGTTTTTTTTTTCAACAATCGCAAATTTTTTTTATATTGCCATATATATCACAAATAAGTTAATAAAATGATATCAAATGCCTTGAGTAATAAAATAAATATGACAATACAAATCTCATCATCTCTATGCGTGAAGATCTTGATCTTCTCTATGCGTGAAGATCTCGATCATCTCTATGCTTGAGGATTTTAAAATTGTATATTTTTTGAAGGGCACATCCGCATTTTGAGAAATAATGAGTTGCAGTCCTGCGTGATTGGTAAATATCAGTACTAATATTATTGTGTGTAAGTGCTACATGGATCGTATTATTATTTTGGTATCCAGAGCCATTTAAGGTTAAATTTTGTAGCTTTTTTATAGAACTAAAAATTATGTAGATAAACCGATCCTTTTAGAACTTACACATGACAATAGTAACGGTGATATCTACCATATTAGCCAGATTTCAATCTTTAATTCAACAAACTGTGGATGTGCCAGTCAATTTAAAGTTAGGTTTTTAGCGTACTGTGGAGCTAAGAGTGATGTAAATCCAACAAATAAAAAGTGATATATTTAGCACTTCACATAATGATTGCTATGATAATATCTACAATTCAAGATATAATGAGAAACATAATTCTTGAATCTGAGGGTATGCCTTCAATTTAAAGTTACCCTTTTAGAGATTTTTCGAGAAAAAAATGTTGTAGGGATTACAAAATTAAATATAGCAATTGTCATATCTTGAATTAATATCCTGATTAATATCCGCAGTGAGAATGACGAAATATTGGAGATATATAAAATAATAAAGAATATTTTATAAATACAAACGTGACCTAGAGCTCAATTATTTAATAAAGTCATCCGCAGTAAGTTTTAATTAAAACGTTTGCTTTGAAAATTGAAACATCAGACACTTTCTGCGTAGTTGACTAAAGTTTTAAATATGCATTCAAAAAATGTTGACAGTACAATCTACTGGAAATGACACTTAAAACAACTAAAAATTCAGTTAAAAACAACTAACAAATGCAGTAAAAAATAACTTACAATGTTGTAAAAATAACAGACAACTTTTTACTACAAACATATTTAAACAACTATAAAAATTGGTAAACATTAATGTTTTTAACAATTATTTTTTCGGTATTTTAAAAATATTTTTAATAATTTTTTTTTTTTAATTACAATAAAAATTTGTATTTCCTACATCCTACTTAAAATGCAAAGTCAAATTTCAAACGGTACTCTAGTTATAACGTTTTTATGCATTGGAGATGCAATGAAATTTTCTAATTATTATTTACAACTAAACATATAAATAATAACAAATATTAACTAAACGAGAATTTTAAAAAAATAATTCGAAATAATCTTCTATTTTTAAATAACTAACAAAAATTAATTAGAGTCGAAGGCACTTGATGCTAGCAACTGAAACAACTGTAAAAATTGTTCAAAACCTTTTTTTTAACTATTTTTTTAACAGTTATTTTTATCGGTATTTAAAAAAAAGCTTTTAATAATTTGTTTTTTTAAATAACAATAAAAATTTGTATTTCCTACATTCTACTTAAAATGGAAAGTCAAAATTTCAAACGGTACGCATTGGAGATATCAAAAATAACAAATATAAACTAAAGGAGAATTTTTAAAGACTTGACATAATCTTCTACATAATTTTACTGCAAAATTACTGTTTTGGTAGTTGTTTGTTAAAATACTAAAATAATTGCTTCCAACAACTGGAGCAATATTTTTCTTCAGTTGCTTTTATAAATAACTGTCATAATAGTTGTTTTGTATTATTTCATAGAAAAACAACTGTAATTGCAGTTAAAAACAAAAACAACTACTGATTACTACACAAAACAACTGCTATGTAGTAACTGTAAAACTTTTTTGAGTGTTTTTTAAATTTATTTTCATCGGGATAAACATTAATTGCATTTATAGTAATTAAATGTGCTAAAGTCCCAAAACTTATTTAACAAATTGTGAAAAGCAATCTGATGTAGGCGTGTCCATATCCGGATTTCATTCCTGCCTAAGGAAATCTTCAGGGGACTTGTTATTAGAATTTCTAGAGATATTTGTTATGTTAAATCACAAACTCAATGAGAATTTCTTGTCCTCGTCTAGGAGCGAGATTCAAAATTTAAAATATCAAAGAAAAAACAAAAACAACAACAAAAAATTGTCACAATTGGCTTTGTCATCTTCCAAATGACAGTATTTTCAAATTATCTCTTGAATTTATTGACCAATTTTAGATATTTGAGAGACGAAATAATTTTAGGAAAAACATTAAAAGCGTCTCAAGTTTTGCACTAATACTTTATATTGCCTAAATTCTTTGGTCTTATTAACATAGTGTCCACACTAGATATTAACTTTAATATTTTTCTGTCAGCAAACTTCAAATTCAATCTCAGAGAGAATTATATTACGTGTGGACCATACATTACTGTTAATGTTAGTATCATATGTGATATCAAAATAGTGTTGTTATGATAAATCTCTAAACAACAATATTATGATATGAGCTGTCAAAATACATACACACATACATAAAAGATTGTAAAAAAAAAAAAAAAGTTAAATGCCTAAAACTAAAAAAATACAAGAAGAAAAAGTGTATTAAAAATTGTTTAACTGTTAAAAATCAATTTAAAGTTATTTTTTAATCGCATAGTTGAAAATTTAATGAATAAACGGACGTCTTTACTCAACGTCAGACAGAAAATTATGAGAAGACATGATATAAATATGAATGCGTGTTCTCCACCCTAAACATTAATATGAACATAGATAATTTAATTCCGTTATTCTGTTGGCGTTCTCGCACATATTATTAGTGTCCGACCGAACAGTTCGGCCAGAAAATGCATTTGGTCTGTATTCGGTATTTTATAGCATTATGGACAAATTTGGCGGATGGAAAAATGTTTATTGGGCTGATTAGATGCTATTTTGAGTGTCAAATTTGAAGAAAAGTCTGTAGTTAAGCAATGAATTTACTGTTCGGCCTCAGAAAGTTCGGCCAAATTGAAAATAGTTCGGCGGCCAAACTTTTAACTTTATAGCTAAACTTCGGCTTTTCTCTTAAATTTTATACACAAAATCGAATTAAATCGGCTCAACAAACATGTTTCCAATACCAAAATTTGTCATCATTGCCTCTAGATATAAAAAAAGCGACAAAATATAGATTTTTGGCCGAACTGTTCGGTCGGACACTACATATTATATTAAGGTTAATATCTAATGTGGACACTATGTAAGTTTAAAAAGAAGATAAACGACAATTCTTAATATTTATTTAATAAAAAATTTCTCTAATTTCTGTGGGTTGTATTAAAAATTCGCAGAAAAAGAAAACATCAAAATTGTGCTCTTGAAATTCAGGGAGGAAACATTTTTAAAATATTGTCAATTAGAATTAATTAAATAAAAGAAATTTAAATTTTGAGAGATAAACTTTTGTTCATTATGCAAAAAAAATTATCACTTCTGGTTCATAGAACTTTATAGGAGAAACATTTCCTCTATGGTACCAACAAATATCGTTTCTATTGTCTTTAAATTGTGCTCTTCTTTATTTTTCTTGTTAATAAATGTAGTATAATTTTCTCCATAATTAAATTATGTACTCATATTTTTATACTGTAATAAATAACCAACAAAAACTTTGGGTTAAAAAAGATACTACTATTTTTTAAAGAACGATGGTTTTTTTAACCCTCATGTAACATTACTGTAACAAACCCCAAAATTTCAAAATAATACATACTAAATTTATTTAGCTCGCTCAAATTTGTGTGACATACCACTACTGTGACATACCACTGATCAATTTAGTACCAACAAAATATCATAGATGGCGTGATTTTTTTTGACTTTCGTCAGTTTGTCCCTATTCGTATTTGCATAATACGAATAGGGATAAGTTTGAAAATTTAAAATTTTATAAAAAAATACAAAAAGTGCAAAAAATTGGGTTGTTTTTATGAAAACCTGTAGGTAAGTGAATAATATTTCTTACTTATTGTATACAATGCATATTTTTACATTTTTACATGAAAAAATTATATTTTTATGTTATGTAACAGTAATGTCAAAATCCCTAAAATGTCAATTAAATAATAAATAAAGGATAATTTCTAAGGAATACGTTTTTTTTATTTACCTTAAACCTTCCCGTACCAAAAAAATTTTTAATTTTTATGTTCATGGGCTACAAAGGGTTAATCAATAAATTTTAAAGCTGTTTTTGTTTCTGAGAACAAAAACCTGTTGAGGCATAGGTATATTTGAGATTAATTTGCTTCAAAAAAAGTTTACTGGGATATTACAATTTACAACAACAATATAATAGTAAACAAAGCAGTATGTATGTATGTATGTATCTACGTCTTCTCATCTATGAGATGACAAAAACACAATAAAACGACTGCTTTTGTTGTGAACTATGGAGAAATGTGTATTAAAAAATATATATTCAGTAATACGATTGAATTCTAAGTGAGTGGAATGCCTTGTGGTGGGTTTGGAAAAAAATAAAAAAAACTGAATTAAATTTATAAAAAGTTTATGTGTGTTTTTAAAAATATCTACCTATATAGTTTTAACATATTTAAGATAAAGTTTTTATTGATTTAAAAAAAAAAGTATTAATAATGTCTGCTGTTATACCCTCGCAAAAAGAATTAACTCCCTTAACCAGGGCAGCTTTACAGGTTGTAGCTGGAGGTTCAGCTGGTTTTGTGGAAGTATGTATTATGCAGCCTTTAGATGTGGTTAAAACTCGTATGCAGTTGGGAGGAGGTGCGGTAAGTACAAAATTATTTAAAAAAAATAACTAAATAAATAAATTAGTTAAAAAAAAGTTAATTTTATTGCCATCGTGGTAATCATTACTGACGAACTGCCGAATAAAACCGGCCGGCTATAAATGATAAAAATTAATAGTGCGCTCGAAAAAGTTTTACAGTAGAATGTACTGAAAATGACAGATAAAACAACTGTAATTTCAGTTAAAAAGGCGACAAAAGTAATTACCGTTAAAATAACTAAAAATGTTGAAAAACAGCTAGCAAATGTAGTAAAAACAACTAACAATGTCGTAAAAACAACTGACATTTTTTTACTAGAAAAATTTTAAAACATCTGTAAAAATTGGTAAACCTACTGTTTTTCAACAGTTATTTTTTTCGGTAGTTTAAAAATATTTTTTAATAAAAAAACTTTGTTTTTTCTTTCAATTTACAATAAAACTTTGTTTTTCCTACATTCTACTTAAAATGCAAAGTCAAAATTCGAAACGGTACTTCAGTTATGACGTTTTAATGCATTGGGTTTACAATAAAATTTTCTAATTATTATTTGCAAATATGAACATATCGCAATTGATCAACAAGAGGGTATTAACTCAAAATTTTTAAATTTTCAGTAGAGTCAAAAAACTGTTTATGGCCACATTTTAACAGAATTTAAAAATTCAAACATATCATAATAAGCAAATTCCATTTGAAAATATATATACATTGTTTTTGTTTTAAATTTTACCACTCATTGCAAAAAAAAATCAATTTTTTGAGTTAATACCATTTTTTTGAAATTTTATCGATTTAAATTTATAGAATAAAACAAATTTTATCAACAAAACAGTATCAACTCAAAATACAACCAAATATAAATAAAACAGTTTGATTATTTTTAACATAAATAAAGGCTCAAATCAAAATAATACCTTTTTTATGAAAATAGACGATTCATTTCTATTTGAACTTTTGTATTAACTCGAAATAATACCTTTTTGTTGAAATAAAGGTAATCACTACATTATCATGAAAATGGTCTCAAAAGTGGTTTTTTCGAGATGAAAGAGTAATCGGAATACGTTGAAATTTTTACAATAGATAGATATTGATGTTGTTAGTTGATTGAAAAAAGTGATATTTTAAAAATTTTGAGTTAATACCCTCTTGTTGATCAAGTGCGATATCAATAATAAAAAAAATATAATCTAAAGGAGAATTTCTAAAAAATCGGCATAATCTTTTTTCTTACATAACTAACAACAATTAAATATATCAAAATAATTGATTTAAACAACTGTTAAAAAATACAGTAATTATCTTCAGTTGTTTTTTAAAAATAACTGTCATAATAGTTGTTTTGTAATATTTCATAGAAAAACAACTGTAATTGCAGTTAAACAAAACAACTACTGATTACTAGACAAACAACTGTCATGTAGTAACTGTAAAACTTTTTTTAGTGTACATAAAAAAAGTTTGTCCTAAGCATTTATTGATGTTAGTTAAAACAAGGTTTATAAAGTTAAAAATTCGATAAATGTTTTAAATTGTTAAAATAACAAAATTTTTAGCTTTTTAAACTGTTAAAAATCAACATTTGTTAGTTGATTTTTAACAGTTCAAATAATTAACAATATCGTAAAAATAACTATAAAATTGTTTTCTACACAGAGAGAATTTTCGTGGACGAGTTTAAATGAATTTCTGTACTAAACTAATTAAGTTTTCTTTACAAAGTGGATGACAAATTTTATAAACTTAATGAAAATAAAACAAATTTTTAATTAAACTTTTTCATTAGACATATGAAAGTTTTAACAAAAAAGTTAAATTTTTCATAAAACCTAATGGAAAATGTAATTTTATTTATTAAAAGTGTCATTCATACAATGATGAAGTTTCATCAAAAAACTGCTGAAGAAAAGTTTCCTTAGTTTACTAAAAATGTTTATTATTTTTCGACAGCTAAAGTTTGTCGATAGAATCTACTGAAAAGGACAGTCAAAGGTATATGTATTTAAAACAGCGACAAAAGCACTTACATTTGAAATAACTAAAAATACACTAAAAAACAAATAATTAAAAATTTCGTAAAAATAACGGACATTTTTGTTTAAAACCTATTTTTGAAGCACCTAACAAAACTTGAAAAAAAACTACTGTTTTTATGCAGTTATTTTTCGGATCCCTTCTGAACTCAGCAATCTAAAATTGTTTGAATTTGAAATTCTGTTGATATTACAGTCTGTTTTTTGTAAACAAATTTTTAAACAAAATTTTTTGCTAATTTTAGCAGAGTAAATTTCTTTTTTCTATTAACTAAAATTCAACTCGAAAATAACTAATATTTTGTAAATTAGCAGTTATATTTTTGCTGATCTTATAATATTTATCAAAAAAAAAATCTGTAGTAGCTTTTGTTGCTATTTTTACAGACATATTTCTATGAGTGTAACTCTTTAAACACCACAAACACGATTTTTTTTTAAATCGTTGAATAGACACATCTTACAGAGGGAATATTGAACTAACTTATTTACCAACTAATTTGACAATTATGTAACTTGACTCATTTGTTGGTTGCTTTTTTATGCATTTTTTCAAAAAAAATAAATTTTGGGGTGAAGTGAGAAAGTTGAGAAACATAAATATCATAGGAAAAATCAATAGAACAAATAGTAAATAGAAAAAAGTTAATCTTCGTCCGAATATTCTGAGTCACAATGGACACAGGTGAAAAAGCTGACTGTTTTGTTTGCACAATTCAAGTGAACTGCCAGCCCTCTTGCATGTGTTACAGTTTACGAAATTCTTAGAATTTAATATTATGGATATTTTTTAAGCAACTTATGCAGAAGTCTCTATATAATGAATTCGATGAGGATTATGAGAGTCTTGCCTTTTTAGAGGTATACATTTTTGAAGTGGGATATTATAATTACTTTCCTTTTCTTATTTTGGCATCAATTTTGCCTATTTCTGGCTTTGAGATTTTTTTATGAATTTTCGCGGCAGGTATCTTAAATTAATTAATAATTTCCCACTCAAAAATTCTGTTAAAACTTCACCCCAAATTTAACTTATTCACGAAATTTTGCATAATATAAACATATAAGTTTGACATACAAACGATATTAAAATAAACTGCATTTTTTTAGGTTTACCAAATTTAAAAAGTTAACTAGAATATACGTTGTTCAATTAAATTTATTACATTAGAAATTATTAAATTTATGTTTTTACGATGAAAATGAAAATTATTCAAGTTCGAGGCCATATACTCTATATTTCTTCATTAGGATATTGTCCTAACAAATAATCTATAGAGTTTTTTGTTTTCAAATTTATTATTTGACCCTTTCAGGAATGTGTTGATAGATCTATTTCGGGAATTTTCTAGGTTCCCATCATCAGAACACGTTTTGAAAGCGGTAACAATCCCATGCCAAACCTCAAGCATTCATATGAACTAACTAGTTTACTCACTACATGAGAACTAATATACATATGAGTTTGAAATTAAATTGAATATCCACCAGAGGTGGATCTTGCACATCAAACAAGTTTTCAATTTATTTTTTGATCAATGGTTATAATCTTTAATTTCAAACTCATATGTATATTAGTTCTCATGTAGTGAGTAAACTAGTTAGTTCATATGAATGCTTGAGGTTTGGCATGGGATTGTTACCGCTTTCAAAACGTGTTCTGATGATGGGAACCTAGAAAATTCCCGAAATAGATCTATCAACACATTCCTGAAAGGGTCAAATAATAAATTTGAAAACAAAAAACTCTATAGATTATTTGTTAGGACAATATCCTAATGAAGAAATATAGAGTATATGGCCTCGAACTTGAATAATTTTCATTTTCATTGCACAATTAAAGGTCGAAAAAACATAATTTTTATTATTTTTAATAAAAATTATAACAAACTTTATGTTTTTACTTTCAAAATTCTGTCTGTAAAAATAACCAAAATTGCAGTTAAAACAAAGGTTTATGCAGTTCAAAACGTGATCACTTTATTAACCTTTAAAACAAGTGAAATTGTAGTTACTTTTTAATGTTAAAAAATTCTACTAAAATAAATTAATATAAACTGATAAAATTGGTGGAAACTATTGTGAATACTGAACTCTGATATTAGCTAAATAATAAGAACTACGGTTAATACTGGAAAATCAAATAACTACATGAGCTATTTAAAGTACTTCTCCGATTTGTTTGCTATTCTTTAGTATTTTAAACATTATTCGGTGAGACTTAATTTTTTATTTGCCAAACACATTTTATTGTTATTTTTTCACTTTCATACTTAAATTCAATTATATTTGTTTGTCAGTTGATGCTTTAACAAATTGTTTTTATCAGTTAAAGTCTGTCTGTATGTTTAAATATATGTATAACATATATTATATATCTTCGCCTAAAATGCAAAAGACCGTAACTACACTTTTTAGTTTTTTACGTGAGAGACAAAAAACGTTATAAATTAAAAACTACTTGAAGTTTAGTATACAAATTTCAGAATTATGCCTAAGAAATAAGGACGGGTTTGTTTCTAAGAAAAAAAATGAATGGAAAAATAGTAGTTTTTAAGTAATACAGTTACGGCATTTTGTAATTGATTTTTCTTAAACCAAAAAGCCGTAACTCCAATACAAAAATATATGCAAAAACTACAACAAAAGTTTATGATAAAAAATACTGATTTTCGGCCAACTTATATACTTTTATCTATTTATTTCAAGTATTTTTAATACAACACGCATTTTAACTATTAAAAATTTTGGAGAAAAATTTTAATGCGGCAAATAACCCTGAAAACTACCGCCCAATCGCAATTTGCTCTGCGCTCTCGAAGGTGATGGAGAGCATGATCAATTACCATCTTGTGAATTATCTAGAGTCGAACTCACTTATTAGTGACCGTCAGTATGGTTTTCGTAGAAATCGCTCTACTGGTGACCTGTTGGCTCTTCTTTCGGAGCGTTGGAGTCGGTTAATCCACCGTTTTGGTGAGAATAAGGTGGTTGCTCTGGACATTTCCAAAGCGTTCGACCGTGAGTGGCATGGTGCGCTTATATCAAAGCTTATTGCTTTTGGTATCGGTAACGACTTCGCTCGCTTTGTTTCGAGCTTTCTCAGAGATCGCACTATACGCGTTGTTATAGATGGGGTCTCATCCGACGAGTTTCAGCTAAATTCAGGGGTACCTCAGGGTTCCGTTCTTTCTCCTTCCCTATTTCTCATTTTTCTAAATGACCTTCTTGTTCAAACTTTCAACCCTATTTACTCTTTTGCAGATGACATCAACATTTGTCATTCATTTTCCTTCGATCGTAAGCCAAGCCTTGAGGAGATTGGGGGCAAAAGGCAGAATATGAATGATACACTCAATTATGATCTTTCTACAATCTCTGAGTGGGGTCGTGCGAATTTGGTAGAATTTAATGCGCACAAGACCCAATGTTGTATGTTAACCCATAGGTCCGTGGATTTAACGCTGTCACCTGTTCAATTGGGTGGTATTAATATTGAAGAATCGGATACTCTTGATGTTCTGGGCATGAGGATTCAGTCTGATGTCCGTTGGAATAAGCACGTTTTCCAGGTGTCGAAAGAAGCATTCAAGTGTCTCGGTTTCCTGCGACGGTGTAAGAACACCACACTCCTTCCGATTTACTTAATATTTATACCACCTATATCCGACCGAAAATGGAATACAACTCCCATATATGGGCAGGGGCTTCAAAGTCTATTTAGGGGCTTCAAAGTCATCAATGACGAGAGGGTATCAAGCTCTATTGACTCATTGGAGCATCGTCGGAATGTGGGTTGTGTAACATTGTTCTATCGATATTACCATGGAAATTGTTCTGCTGAGATAAGTGAACTTATCCCCAGGGCCCGTATTTTCATTCGAAACACTCGCTTATCTAGCAGAGCTCATCCGTTTGTAGTCGATTGTCCAGTGAACCGCACAACGCATTACAGGGGAAATTCGTTCATCAGCCGTACTAGCCGTATGTGGAATAAACTCCCCGCGGAGGTCTTCCCTGTCACTTACAATGTAGCGAAATTCAAATCAAATATTCACAAACACTACTCCCTACTTTCCTCCTCCCCATAACCTAATTTCCTGATATCAACACAATGCATTGCATTATAGGGGGCATCCCCTGAGTGTTGGTCTAACGAAAAAAAAAAAAAAAATTGGTTAAACAAAATGCAGCATAAATCATTACCTAAAAGCCAAAAAAACTGCACTACACGACTTTTTGGTTAATGAATATATTAAAACTGCAGATACGGCCTTTTAATGTCCGTCAATAAAATTTGTGTTTTTTGGCCGCAAATGTGTGAAGTTTTATTTTGGTTAACTGCATCGTAATCAATCAAAAAGTCAATTTCGATATGTTTGTTAGTTACGACCTTTTGGATTTTAGGTGACGATATATACTTATCTATCATAAGTTTGAAAAAAATATTTTATTATCATATCTTTACAGCCAAAGAAATTAGTTAATATAAATCCCAGTTAAATTTAAAATACATTTTATAATTCTTTATCTTGGTTTTTTTTTTTTTGAAAGGGCAGTTCAAGGTTATTATGTTAACAAAAAATTAGAATTTTTATTTAAAAAAAAAACACACACACATACTTATTTATTAATAACAATTTAGTGCAAATCAGGTGTCTACCTACACTCAATGCAAATGATAATAATACAAAACATTTAGAACCGGCAAATTATTATAGACAATCACTTGTTTATAAGTAACATGGACAAGTTTTGAAAAGTGTGTCAACTAGAACATGATTATGAATATGCATATAATTTACTAATAGAATAAGTTTTTTTTTTTAATTTTGAAATTTTTTTCTTTGAAAACTGAAAGTAATTATCAAAACTGCTTGTGTTCCCAATTTCACGCACATTAAACAAAAAAAACTGCATTTTTAATGTGGGAGTTTTATTCCCATATGAATTTTTAACTTTGTTTCAGTTCAAAAATTTATTTACAAATAATTTAACGCATTTACAGTCAAGGAAAAAAGTCTACATACACCCTTTGATTTAGGGGTTTTATAGAGTTTTTGAAGAAAATTAAAAAATATATTTATGTCAATATTTAAGACATTAATAACTAAGTTTATTTATAAAATAAAAAAGTAATTCTTTTACATAATAAAAACAATAATAACAAAAACATTAAAATTCATTGGAAAAAAGTCTGCATACAGCTACAAAATTAAACATTATTTCAAAATATTATATAAAAAAAAAAATAAAAAAAAATGTTAACTTTTAGTATTTGGTCGGTCCAACTTGAGCATCAATAACTGCTTGAAGACGACGGGGCATTGACCTCAGCGGCAACATTGGGTGTAATTTCGGCCCATGTACGAATATGGGCGGTTTTCAAACTTTCACGGCTACTAATGTTATATTTTCGTACCGATTTTTCCAAAGCGTCTCATATGTGCTCTATAGGGTTTAAGTCTGGAGACTGGGGTGGTGAATTGTGCTGTCTTGGAGCATAGTATAGAAGCGAGTCTGGAACAACTTGTGCAGTATGCTTAGGGTCGTTATCTTGTTGGAAAATCCATTGATTTTCCAGGCCCAAGCTATCAACAGGTTACGTTCCAATATATTCTTATAGCGGTCTATATTACCCTCGACAAAAACCAAACGACCAACTCCAGATGACGCAATGGCGCCCCAAACCATAACGTTACCACCACCATGTTTGACAGTAGGTATTATATTCTTTAAATCAAGTTCTGTGTTGGTTTTCGCCAAACTTTGGATCAACCATCTCTTCCAAAAATGTTATACTTACTTTCGTCGGTAAATATAACACGCTTCCAAAAATCCATATCCTTGTCTAGATGTGCTTTAGCAAACTCAAGGCGAAGTTTATGATTCTTTGCTGAAATTAGTGTTTTTTTGCGTGCCACTCTACTATTAAATCCATTGTCATGTAAAACATTTATTATTGTTCGTGGAGTAACAATTATATTGGAACATTTTTCGATGTGTTCCACCAATTTTGGGGCACTTATTTTCGGATCCTGGTTGACTACTTTAATAATACTGCTAACATCACGTCTCGAAAGCTTCTTAGGTCTGCCAGATCGTGGTTTACTTTCGGTACTATTGGTATTATTATAATTTCTTATGATCGTCTGTAAAGTAGCACGATTTAATTTAACTGTCTTAGCAATTTCTCCATAATATGTAAGGAGTTATCACGCTGTATGTAGACTTTTTTCCCGCTAATAATTATGTTTTTCCCTAAAAATGTCTATGTTTTATTTTTTCATATTTTTTTCTTCAAATAATCTTTATTTTAAATGCCTTAAACATTGATATAAAATGTTTTTCAATTATCGCTACTAATTCACTAGAACTTCAAATCCGTAGGGTGTATGTAGACTTTATTTCTTGACTGTATATGAAGAGAGTATGATCCGGGGGTTGTCAATAGCAGATTTTTAATTTCTACCAAAAATTCCCTTAAGTCCTGGTTCACACACGGCAATTATAATTGCGCAATTTTTCTTCAATTCTCCTTTGAAATTGCTTTTGTGTTCACACAGGAAAAGTTTGTTTCAGCAATTTTCGTATATCATCCTGCAGTGTTGAAAATTGCGGATGACAAAACAAAACGAAATTTTAGTACAGGCAAGTCTGTACCCCCTATCATTCTCTTTCCCTCCCTCTTCTATAAACTCAAGAATTGCGCAAGTAAAATTGCCGTGTGTGAACAAGGTCTAAGGAGATGAAGTAATCTGCCGTAATTCAAATATAAATGAGAGTCGATAAAGAAAGTTGAAAAAATAAAATGTTAATAAAATCGTGTTTGTAAACAAAAACCTAAAGTTAAAAAAAAAACAAATTTTTTATTAATAATTTTATTATTAAAAATGTTTTTTGTACCGATTGATTGAAGTATAATGAGAAAAACACCGTTTTTATATTTTTTCATTTTCCTACATCTTCTCTTTCGTGAAGGAAATTCACGGCACCGAGTATGCATACAAATTTCATGAGCATGAATTTGCAGAAATTTTCATATTGAATTCTCTTTAGCCAATATGCTCGTTGGCATGTTAAAAGTAATGTCACAATTATCAGAAATTTATTTGCTGAATAAGGCCAAATATACGTCATTTAATAAATAATTTATTATTGTCTACGATTGCCGTTAACATTTCAAAAATTCTTGTTAATACAAACATACATAAAATTAAGACATGTACTGGGATTACTTAAAAAATCAGTGTTTCGCAAACTTTTTTTTGAAAAGACCAAATTTAATTTGGAAAAAAATTTAGTACCTTGACTTTTAGATTTTTTTTTAATAAAGATACATTGTTGGCAATAATCGTTAGGGTGGGGCGATTTGAACATCTTAATGGGCGCTTCGCGTTTCTGATTCTTGGGATTGTACTGAGCAAAAAAGTCCACTAGACCATAAGTCTACGGTAAAAATCAAGCTTCCAGATTTTGAATTTTAAGCCGTATTTTGTGAAAGTAACAATGTGTGGGATGGACATATATCGGGAAGTAGGAGGAGCTTATCCAAGATTATGGTATCAATCTCTTCTTTGGAAGCTTCTCTAGCAGATTCTCTGCATCAATCATATTTGTGGGTGGGGTTTAAGGGGTTAATTTTTAATTTAAAAATAGGGCTTTTTTGCCGTAAAGTAAAAATCTGGAAGCTCGATTTTCACTGTAAACGTATGGCTTTTTTGCCGTAAAGTCAAAATCTGGAAGCTCGATTTTCACTGTAAACGTATGGTCTAGTGTACCTTTTTGCTCAGTACAATCCCAAGAATCAGAAACGCGAAGCGCCCATTAAGATTTTTTTTCTTCCATACTAATCGTCCCCCCTAATAATCGCATTTCATTTTAATTAATTTGTAGGCTTAATATCCGTTTAACATTATTTGTATACTGAAAAAATTTTGTCAATATAATCTATTAAAAATTACATTTAAAACAAAGGTAAATGTATTTAAAAATGCCACAAAGTTATTTACGTTTAAAATAACTAAAATTTAAGTTACTATTTCAGTAAAAAAAAAACAAATTCAGTAAAAAAAAAACTAAAAATGTCGTTAAAATAGCTGAGAAATTTTAACTAGAAACATTTTTAAACAACTGACAAAATTGGTGAAAACTAATGATTTTTAACAATTGCTTTCTACATTATTTTAAAAATATACACCCTTACTATAAAATGGAAAAAGTATATTTTAAATCAAAAAAGTAAATTTAATTGAATTTCATACCATGTAAAATATTTAAAATATATCTTAAAATTTTGTTTTAAATATGAAGTTTTTGCTTTTGTTTAGTTTGTATTTATTAAAGTTGTAGCTATCTTCTGCAATTACAATTAAATGTAAAAATCGACCCCGTATAATTCAAACTGGTTTTAAGCCACAGCAAAAATCGACCTGACTTTAGCTCAAGCGGATAAAACGCCTGTCTAAAGTGTAGTGCGAAGTGCATGTGGCAAATGAAACCAGGTTCAAGCCACGGTCAGGATTGCATTTAATAAATAAAAATTTCATATAGATGCAATCAAACAATAAAAACCATAACAAATAATTACAGTATTGTCAAAAAAGGATTACTGATGAAGGTTGTGTTACCAGAAACTGCGCAGTCTAATTCAATAAAAATTTACAATGTAGTTATGATTTTTAGAAATGTATGCTTAATCTTCTCTACCACGCCGATCTCAAACAATTGAAAATATGTGCATATTAATTATAGTATTAATTGCACACTGTCTAAGAAGACGATGAATAAAATTCAAAAAATAAACAAAAGTTTTTAATGTTTGTGTTAGACATTGTTTTAAATATTGGTATGGTTCGGATAAAGCAGAAACTTTTCTCTAGAATAAAGTTGATTTTACAAAAAAATACACATTTTGAAAATTTTGATAGTAAGGCTGATTGTGATATAAATATTACGATTTATTAGTGAAAAGTACTTACATATTAATACTGTAGAACCTTCCACTTGGTATCCACTTGTAGAAGGGTTTTTTTGATACGAAAACCTAAAATAAAATACGAAATTGAATAAATGTTACTTATAAGAAATTACTATATTATTTTTCAAAATATTAAAATATTATGATCAGTTTCAGACTCAACTGACCAATAAGTTGGCAACGTTAATAATAAGTTTTAAAATTTTACTAACAAAACGTTAAAGTCTGAAAATTATTTGGATTTTATTTTAAGTTTCCTTTTTTTTTATCGAATTTTTTATAAATTTTTTTTGTTTTTGAGAGGTAAAAAAATTTGCCAAAATTGCAAATGTCACAAGAATTTAAAATTGGGGTTAATGTTATTATAAAATTTTAGTTTAAAGAGCCGCTACTTGAAAACTGTTCGTTAAAGGGAGGTTTATGTTATTCCGTTACTGGTAGATTTCACTGTATTTAGCAATTTTTTCAACAAAATCGCGAGATTTTTCTTTACACTCAGAATATTCTAACAGTAAATACATTTAGGTCATTCGGGCAGTAAACAGTGTTAGTTGTTTTAACTGACATTGTAGTAATTTTTCTATGAGAAAATGAAAAGCGACTAATATAGTGTTTTTCAGTAACAGTTGTTTTGAGTAGTTATTTTAGTATTTATTTTAATAAACAACTACTAACATAGTAATTTTGCAGTAATCAGTTAATTTTTATTAGTTATTTAAAAAAAGAATATTATATCGAGTTTTGAAAAATTCTCATTTAGTTTATATTTGTTTTTATTGATATGTTCAGAGTTTGCAAATACACTCACAATATTTTTTCCGTAAAGACTATATACACATTAAATTAACTGAAATTCAGTTAAAAACAGGACTACTTACTTTTCGTTTAAAACAATTGTATTTTGTAGTTTATTTTCAACTGTTGAAAAATTAATTGACGAAATAAATAAAAACAATAGATTTTCGTTTATTTCAATACTCAATATAATATGACAACTTTTTATTTTAAATAGAAAATTTTAACTGAATATTTTAACTACTACGGAAAGTCCGTTTTTTGTTTATTTCGGTTATTGAATAACAGACAGGAAGTTGAAAAATATATTTCTTTGTTAATTTAACTGTATATTCCATTGAAACAACTTTACCGATTAAACTTTTAAATAACTGTTGATTTTTTATGGAAAAGTTCTTGTGAGTGTAGTAATACAAAAATTTTATTATATCTCCAATGCATTAAAAAGTCATAACTTAAGTACCGTTTGGAATTTTGACTTTGCATTTTTAGTTTGATGTACGAAATAAAATTTTTAATGTAATTGGAAGAAAAAAAATTTTTCTTTATTAAAAAATATTTTTAAAATGCCAAGAAAATAACTGTTGAAAAACAGTAGTTTTTACTAATTTTTACAGTTGTTTCAAAATTTTTTTAGTAAAAAATTGTCTGTTATTTTTACTACATTGTTAGTTGTTTTTACTACATTTGTTAGTTGTTTTTCAACACTTAAAAACAACTACAGTTTTGGTTATTTTAACGGTAAAAACCTTTGTCGCCTTTTTAACTGAAATTACAGTTGCTTTAACTGTAATTTTCAGTAGATTGTACTGTGAAATTTTTTGAGTGAACCTACTACCAAAATTACTACATTGCGGTAACATTTATTTTATTCATATTCGACTTTTTGATGATTTTGTTTACATTTCCAAAGAACTAAAATTGTTAGAAAATTTCTGCAAAAGTTGTTTTTGTAAATTTGTCTGTTGTTTTATAGTTTTTGTAGAAAAATGTCATTTGTTTTTATTGAAGTGTAGTTAACAGTGCTGAATTTGTCAATTGTTTTATTAAAAGTTAAAAATTACTGCAAATTTTTAATTTATTTGAATGAAATTGCAGTTTACATATTTTCAACATAAATTTCAGTTATTTTAACTGTTATTTTCTTTTGATTTTAACAACATTGTGCTTTGAGTTTATAACTATAATGCGCAGTTCCAATTAATTAAATTAGAATTTAAATTCCAAAATTTGTTAGTCAGTAATTAATGATTTTGTCAGTTGTTTTACTAACAGTTAAAATAACTTCAAATTTGTACTTAATTTTAATGAAAGTGCAGAGTTTCTTTTGATTTTATGGACATTCATTTTTGAGTGTATTAAATTTGTTTGATCAGATTTTATGAACTGAATTATTGGATTTTAAATTTCAAAATTTGTGTTTCACTGACTAATCATTTAATTTGATATAACATAGTAGAGCATTATCATTAGCACTTTTTTCGTGCACTAAAATGGTTAAATGTAATTTATACACTAAAAAAAATAAATGAATTAAACTTTGAATATTATTGCTCTATACTTTTAGCATCAATACAAAGGAGTATTTGATTGTTTTGGTAAAATGTATCGCCAGGAAGGTCTATTCTCTTTTTGGAAAGGTATTCTACCACCAGTGATAGCTGAAACTCCAAAAAGAGCCATCAAATTTGTGTGTTTTGAACAAACAAAACCATTATTCCTGTTTGGAGCACCAGCGCCCACACCATTGGTAAATTTATTTAAGTTTAGTTAATAGAATTTTTAATTTAATTTTATATTTTCTAGACCTTTTCTTTAGCTGGTTTAACTGCCGGTCTTTTGGAAGCCATTGCCGTTAATCCCTTTGAAGTGGTTAAAGTGGCCCAACAAGCTGATAAATCTAAAATGAAAGAAGCTCAAAGTACATGGGCGGTAACCAAACAAATTGTACAAAAAGATGGTTTTGGTTTTCGTGGTCTTAATAAGGGTGTTACGGCTACTATGGGTCGTAATGGTGTTTTCAATATGGTCTATTTTGGTTTCTATCACAGTGTCAAGAATATTGTACCTGCCAATAATGATGCAACCAAAGAATTCCTACGTAAGGTAGCTATAGGCTTTACCTCTGGAACCCTAGCCTGTTTTGTTAATATACCTTTTGATGTGGCGAAATCTCGCATTCAGGGTCCTCAACCTCAACCGGGTGTTATTAAATATAAATCAACCTTTGGTTCTATAGGTATAGTATATCGTGAAGAAGGTTTTCGTTCTCTCTACAAAGGTTTAGTTCCTAAAATTATGCGTTTGGGTCCAGGTGGCGCTATAATGTTATTGGTATTTGAATATGCTTATGAATACTTAGAAAAGAAATGTCTGTAGAAAATTTTGTTAAATTTTTGACTGTGTAAAATGTTAATTAATCTATTTTTTAAGATTTATATTAAAGATTTTTTGTTGTTTTATATTTAAAACTAGTTTATTGACTTGTTTCTTTTAAATGTATATATAGTTGCTAAATGAGTTTTGAATAAGTTAAAAAGACTCAAGGTAATTTAAGACTATTAACTCTAAAATCTGAAATTTTGTTACAGTACATGTTTAACATCGGATTAACCAAAACTTCGTTTAGAATAAAATCAAAAAGGATTTAAAAAAAATCTAAGCGGTATTTTGAACTTCGTATAGAATTTTGTACTCCAGGCAAAAATTCGTAATCGGTTTTATTACGATTGTCGTAGTCGAATACGAGAGTAAGTCGTATTAGCTGAAAATATTTAACATCGGATTAACCAAAACTTCGTTTAGAATAAAATCAAAAAGGATTTAAAAAAAAATCTAAGCGGTATTTTGAACTTCGTATAGAATTTTGTACTCCATGCAAAAATTCGTAATCGGTTTTATTACACACAGAGAAAAATTTAGCTATTTGACAACTAAAATTTTGTTATTAGAACTGACATTCGGTTATTCCGAGTTCCAGTCATTTGGTACAACTGAAAATTAGTGTTCACAACAAAGTTCGGTTAATTCAACTGAATTTTAGTTCCAACACCCAAAACATTCAGAAATCTAATGATAAGATCGTTGTACGAACTGGATTTATAAGTTGTTGCCATTAATATACACTTTTCAATTCGGTTGGCATTTTATTTCTCTGTGTGTACGATTGTCGTAGTCGAATATGAGAGTAAGTCGTATTAGCTGAAAATTCAATACAAAAACACAACTTTTGAACAGTCCCGTTTTAGAAAATATTTAAGCAGGGTTTAATTTTTTTGTAATTTTGAATTTTTGCTAAATCATTTTGAATTGAGTCGAAAAATTTTACTAGAAATTTGACAACCGCGAACTGCATCGGGTTTCTTTTAGTCAAAAAAAAAAAATGTTGAATGTCATTCTTTCCACGTTGTTCCATATTTAGAACTACATTAAATCAATGAACAATGTCATTAACAATATCATTGCTTTACATAAGTTTTTGTTTAAACCGCAACGGTTTTCCTTAAGACGTAGCCAAACCAAGTATTTAAGCTTGCTAAGAAATCGATAGGAAAATGTTACGTTACTACAAAAACAGGTATTTTAATTTAAAAGCAATTGTTATATAATATCCACTTAAATTTTTTTTTTTTGGAAAATAAAGGCAAACAAATTATAATTTAATGATACTTTGTAGTGTGTGACTTTTATGTATTTAAAGGCACAGTGGAACAAGTGGGGTTTTTTAGAGAATAACTGCTTTTTTTCGCACCGTAAGGATTTCACAACAGTCATTCCCCTTCAGAGCTGATGGAACTTTGTTCGAACGGATATTTTAGATACTTCCAGTTCGGTAATGACTTCTACTTCATTTCTCAATGATCGACATTGGGCCTTTTGCAGAAGTCGCTCTACGGAAGTATTGTGATCATTTACAAATTTTTCAAGTTATTCTTGATGTTTCCAAACCGTTCGACCGGGGTAATGACTTTTACTTCGACTTCTACTACTTCGCAGAAGTCGTTTTATTAGAGATCATCTGACATTTCTCTTGAAATTTTGACGCACAGTCCATTTAAAGATTTTACTTAATATCGGTATTTATACTTAGCTTTCTCAGAGATTGCACTATTCATGTTGTTATAGTTATATGGATCTTATTCAATGAATTTCAACTAAATTCATTGGCAAGGTTTAGGTTTTCCCCTGAAATATTTCTTATATTTCCTTCTTAGTCAAACTTTCAATTCTGTCTAAACTAGGCATAAAAGCAATATTTGATTTTAATTTTCAATCGATTGTAGGTCAAGTCATGTTGAGGTTAAAGGCCGAAGGTAGTAAAAACTACTAAAGTAAGACTATTTAACAATTTCGGAGTGTGGTAGTGAGAATAAGGTAAATTTTAATGCATTCAAGACTCATAATTATATGTAATCGCTATGTAAGTAATAAAGTTTGTCGTCTGTACCTATGGTTGACTTTGTTATACTATTTCGATTTCGGACAGCGGTTGATCAAAAATAAAGACATTTTTTCCAAATATTTCCGTCAACAAGTTAGCATTATCAAATATATTTCGTCCTCTATTATGAGAGCTATACAGAAATAGCATTGTCCTTTGCTCTACAACCGCATGACTAAAAGCTTTTCTCGCTCCGAGGGACTGGAAGACATTTAGCTGCTTGTAAAGAAACTTTTCAAGCCTGAATGCTAAATGCTTCCTTTCTGGATTTGACTGCATTCCCTCAAGACATTTATATTTTGTTTTAGCCGGAAAGCGCTTTGTAGAATTACTCTAATCCAAGCGTTATCACGTTTTCCACAATTTTTGCAGTTTCATATACAGTGTAGTTAGCGCAATAAGGGTTTCAGTGGAAACGCCATAAAAAATCGTTGAGATTTACCGAGACTTTTGGGAATTGTAAACTGAGCCTTTTCGAGCTGTTGTTTAAACAAACTGCAAATTGAGAAAGAGTTCGACAGTACTTTGTTCTAAATGATAAATCCATGAGGAATTGAGAATACTGAAACCAATTTTAAACAGGTTAGATTCGGTCAAGGGCCTCGCATAGACCTGTAAGGTGTCTACACTCAGAATATTCTTGCAGTAACTACATGTAGGTAATTCGGGTAGTAAACAGTTGTTTAAACTGTTATTGTCGTTCATTTTTCTATGAGCAAATTTAAAACGACTATTTTAGAAAGTAATTTCAAAAAATAACTAACCAAAAATACTGTACTAATAAAACAGTTGTTTTGAGTAGTTATTTTAGTATTATAAGTAATTTTGCAGTAAAAAGTTAATTTTTGTTAGTTATTTAAAAATAGAAGATTATGTCGAGATTTTAAAAATTCGCTTTCGGTTACGAACAGCAAGAGTTTGGTTGCCCTATTATCGTAGAATTTAAACATAAATTCGACACTGCACAATACGGTATTCCTCCAAACCGCCTCAGTCCTACTTATTACAGTGGGTGTTACTTTCGGTTACAAGGAACGAAGTGTCACGTAAACGTCTATTGCCATTTCATCAGGCAACATTAAAATTAAAAATTAACCCCTTAAACGCCAGCTACAAATATATTTTACGCATTAATCAGCTAGAGAATCTTCCAAGGAACAGATTGGTACCATAATCTAAGATAGTCACCTCCTACTTTCCGTGATATATCCATCCCGAAGGGGGCTACTTTTTTGAAAATGCTATTTTTCAACTTAAAAATTAACCACTTAAACGTTAGCTACAAATAAGTTTTGTGCATTAATCAGCTAGAGAATCTTCCAATATTGGTAAACTAATCTTGGGTAAGCTCCTCCTACTTTTTGAGATATGGCCATCCCTGCTAGAGCGTCTTCCGATAAAAAAAAACAAACCTGCCCTAAAGAGGTGGTTTCCATTAAAAAAACAGACCTCCCCTAAAGGGTAGGCTACTTACCCTCCCTAAAGAGGTGGTTTTCATTAAAAAAATCTTATGCAACCGAAACCTCTTTACCCTCTATGTCCAGTTTCTACGAACCAAGAAGAGTACCCAGTTGTAAACAACTCCTTTTGCTTTAGAACATTTTTACTAGAACTAGTACCAGAAATCGGTTCTAAAGAAACCAATTTTAAAAAATAAGGATTTGGAAATCGATACTAAAACATTTTTCTGGGTTATTATCATTTTGGCCTTTTTGCAGTTTTAAAATTTTGTAAATATCAATGTTTTCTATCAAAATTCAAAAATCAATATCTTTACCACTGTAATACACTAGCAGCGAGGACATTGTGCAAAAAAGTCATACAAATTATAATCACTAAATAACTAATGCTAATATTAACCTGGACGCTTGGTCAGTCGGTCATTCAATTGAAAGAAGAAAAATTTATTCAACTGTTGTAGAAAACGAAAGCCATATTACATGCATACGAGAGATCATAACAAGCAAGAACTTGACAAACTTGTTGATTTACAGCCCAAACAACCAATCATTGCACTGGTTGCAAGCAGCTTGAGAGGAGGTAAGATTTATTTTAAATTGTGGCACTGTTAGTTACAGTTCTTATTTAGTGATCAAACATAACGGTTGTAATATCGAAAAATTCGGCTTATAGTTTTTTTTTTGTTAATATGAGATTCAAGTTTCAAGCAATAATTGCAGTGTTGCTTGCAATAACTTGCAATGTTATTGCTAAAGCGCAGGTGGCTGAAAAGGATTTAATAATGACGGCTGAGGAACGAGGTAAAAGAGCTTTGGATTTGGGAGATTTAGTGCGTAATTTGTTATTGAAAAGTGCTACGGCTAGTAATGTTAAGGGCAATATAGCAAGAAATGTGGTAAATGCAAAAAAAACTACACCAGCTCCGCGCAGACGTACTACGACTACTTTAGCACCTGTATTTGTTAAGGGACCTTTAAAATTTCCCTTTGATTTAAGTGCACTAAGTGGACCGCCTATTAATAAATTTAATGCAGTTAATAAATTTAATCCGGTTAATAAATTTAATAATGCTGGTTACATAAATTTTGATTATAATGACTATGGTGACTTACGACCAGTTCAACCAGCTCGTAGACGAAGGCCAACAACTACTACTACCACAACGACAACTACTACAACTATAGCACCTTTGCCAGCAGCTAGACGTAGACCAATACGACCCATACATTATGGTCAATTTGGTAAACCAAGACTAAACTATTATGATTACTATGATGATTATGATTATGAGGATCCAACTTCTGCAACAGCTCCTCCTCCACCACCTCCTTCTGCAGCACGTCCTAGAAGACCTCCTGCTGCCAATCGGGCTCGTATACAAAATCGTTTGCCTCAACTGCGTAATCGTTTGGTGTACCAGTATGCTCAACCAGATGGTAACATAAAAGAACTTGAAAATATTTGCCGTTATATTGGATATACACAATCCCTTTGCAGATACCTCTACCAATGATGATGACACTGATTATGGTGATGTCAATGCAGCTGCAGCTTCTGATGGTAATGCCAATGAACAACCACAACCACAACAACAACCAACCAATGCTAATGAAGAAGACTCCAATAATGAAACCTCAGCAAATACCAATGACTATAATGATGATACTGATGAAACTGCCAATAATTCGGCTGATCCTAATAATGTAGAGGACTCTAATGATTCTAGTGATACTAATAAAGCTAATGCTAACATCAATGCCAATGTTAATGATGATAATATTAGCTTAAACAATGTTAATAACAATAATGATAATTCACCTAATGTTAATACAAATTTTAATTCTGAAAATCCTAATATTTACTTCAATGTTAATCCATCTCAATTTGTAGCTTCTGCAGATTTAGCTGGTAATAATGCTCAAGCTCAATTTCAATTGAATGGTCCAGGGGGTGCCAATAACTATGGTGCTTCAGCTGGTTTTCAATATCCTTCATACAATGATTTTACAACACAATATCAACAACCGTCTTCGCCAGCCGCCTATTCTGTACGTTATTTTTAAGCTTAAATTTGAGAATATTTCCTCGTTTTTCACATACATTTTTTACATACATTTGTAGTTTTCTGCATAAATTTCATAAACAATTTATATTTTAGTGTTAAATAAATCATTTTATCTAAAAACATGTAGAATTTTCTCTATCGTGTCTTTTAAAAATAACTTTTAAGCATAAAAAAAAAATTTTTTGGGATTATATTTAAGAAAAATTTAAGCGAAAAAAATATTTACCGATTTTTGAAGTGGCTTAACCCTCTAACCGGCAAGCCCGCCTCTAGGCGGGGTATTTTAAATTAGCCATAAGTTCGCCAAAAAAGTGTTTTATTATAAAAATGTAAGCTATATCGATAGAGAACGAAGTTAGCCACATATTTTGCGAAGTAATGTTTTGTGTACATGACATGGTTTGGAAGCGAGAAAGCGCTATAGTTAAAATTTTCAGTAATTTCAAAAAATAAATATTTTGAAACAACCACAATTTTGATAAGTCCTTTCCTTTGGAAAATACTCTAAGTTTGCTTCAAGGACATACAGGACTTTAAAAGTATACATATAAAGGGCATCATCTTATCTTGAAAACGAGTGGACGGATTTTTATCAAATTTAGCAGAAATATTATATTTGGTAACACTATCATAGCTTCAAAGTTTCGTCAATATATATTAAAGTTAAGGTTCGTTTTCGCTCGATTTCGCGTTTTTAGAAAAACGAAAATCGCCATATCTTTTTATCTAAAAGCTCAAAACGGCTAATTTTTGGACTAGGTTTTGAGATAGCCTCTAAACCTATTTTGACCCATATCGCCTAAAATAGGCAACAAAAAAAATTTCGCTGAAACAAAATATTATTTATTTCTCGTGCCGAACAAGTGGAATAAATTTCAGTCCAAAAAAGCTTATGCCGGTTAGAGGGTTAATTTTCACTCATTACTTTTAAATCCGCTAACCAATTTTGCTCATATTTAATACTAAACTGCTTATGATATTAACACACGACTTACCGATTTTTGAAGTGACTTTTCATTTTCACTCATACACACAGAGAAATAAACTGCCAATCGAATTGAAGAGTGTATTTTAATGGTAGCAACTTTTAAATTCAGTTAGTACAATGATATTTACATTCGAATTTTGAAAATGTTGGGTGTTGGAACTAAAATTCAGTTGAATTAACCCAACTTTGTTGTGAATACTAATGTTCAGTTGTACCAAACGACTGAAATTCGTAACAAGAGAATTTGAGTCCTAGTAACCAAATTTCAGTTGGCAAATAGCTAAATTTTCTCTGTGTGTAACTTTTAAGTCCTAGAAACAATTTTTCTCATAATTAATACTAAATTAAATTGATATAAACACACGATTCGACAAAAAAAAACTTGAAACTCTGGAATATTGTCAGTATAAAAAAAATATGTCTTTACATTTGACTTATCACTTTTGAACCGGTGAGCCGATTTTGCTCTAGCAACAACTAGCAACCTCGCTTTAATATTGGCGGAGTATTTCGCTTTTCGATGGACATACGGATATCGCTATATCGACTTCGCTACTAGTCCATTTTTTAGCAAAGTTTCTTTAAAGACACGTAAATTTTTAAGAGCCTATTATAGCTTTTGATAGGAAGGCGATATAACAACAGTAAAAATCATATTAAAATTTGAAGTCTTGGCTACAAACGTGGTTTAAGCAAAATTTAGGTTTGTAATTTCAGGATTGCCATATAATGATTTAAAAAAAAAAAAACAATTTTTTGCTTTTTTTAAAAAAGCTTGTTTTTAACAAATATTTAAAAATATAAGGAAGACCGGCGTAATAAATGTGATTTATTGGTATATTATCTATTAAAATTTTTTTTTAGAAATAGACAAGAATGGAGCAAAATTGATGATTAATAGGTTTTTTATTAAAGTTCTGCCTATTATGGAGGCTCTTGCTTTTCTAAAACTTCGGGTTCTTATGAGATCTTTAGACAGATCGAAATACTAGTATCAACCTAGCTAATATGTTTGATTTGCTTTATTTTTGTAAATATACGGAGGTTGGAAGCTCGTTATAAATTGAAAAGAAAAACTTTAGATTCAACAAATTGACTGATTGAATTAAGATTTTTGCGTTTTTTGTAAAAATGGAAGTATGCGGAAAATTAATCAGTTTTTGTTTTTAATTTCAAAAATGTGCTATTTTCTCTTACATATAATTTGAGCAATGAGAGTTGCCAAATAACAATTTTAAAAAACTGTCTGAAGTGGCCAACATTTTTGAAAAACTTAAAAAAGAGTTCGAAAACAATAATCAAAATTTTTTGCAATTTTTCAATAGATGTTTGGCGTTTAAATACATTAAAATTAAAATTTGGAAAAAATATTAACCCTTTAAGTGTATACAAAGCGTTAAAATTTAAGTTAATTATACCACTACTTAAGGGAACGATAAGGAAATTAAGTATTGTCTATAAAAAAAATAACAAAAAAGTCCAGCCTTGTTCGCAACATGACTCTTTTTTTTGATCCACGTCTGGCCGGCTCTGGATCTGGGGCGAACGAAAGCGCTCCTGTCGCTTTCCAGGGGGGAAATCTCTGACATGGTGGCGGTGATAACCGGCCACTGTCTTACTGGCAGGCACGCTCGTAGGTTGGGGGTGTTATCGCCTGACTTCCGTAGGAGCTGCGGGGACGAGGAGGAGGAGGAGAGTATTGAGCACTTTCTCTGTTCATGTCCTGCGCTGGCGCTACGTAGGAGGGCCTCACTTGGATCGGCGTTCTTTCACGATCTTGGGGATCTTTCAGGTGCTGGTATTCCGCACCTCCTTAGCTTCGTAAGGAGCTCTAACTGGTTCAACGGTGGAGTCTGATCGGTAATCCGTCAGACTCGTGGCATCACAACTGACCTCGTAGTCTAAGTGTGCTGGTACTCACTGAGCCGGCTACCAGTCCGACCTAACCTAACCTAAATTGTTTAAATAGAGCCTTGTTCTTACTGAAAAACAGTCATGTTTTCACTAGTTGTTACTATTTTTTTTTATAAAATAGTATTATTAGTACATATTTTACTTTTATTTCAAGAAATTTTGGCACATTTTGGTCTGAAAACGCATTTTAAGCATACAATTTGTAAATATTTTACTGATCAGTTGAAATGCGGAATTTAGTTACTTTTTTACTTAAAATGTACTTACAATTAATCAGTTGTCCCATATATTTATTAAACAGCTATAAATGTTCTTAATTCTTTAGTCAGTAAAACAATAAAAGTTATTACTTTATCGGAGTCTTGGTGCAAAAGTGAGCCACTGACTTTCTTCTATACGATTTAAGATTGTAGAAGATATTAGAGGGCCAAAAGGTTTTGGCCTCTATGATTATGAAGAGGACACATTACCATACCATTATATCTAATTATATTAATTTTTCCAAATATATTTGAAAAATAAATACATCTTGCGTTATAGTTTTGAAACATTGGCTCACTTTTGCTCCACAGTGTAATTGCATCAGATTAGATCTAAACCCATACAAACAGATTCAATTATGTGGGCCCATATTTCGGATGAAATTTAATAAAATTACATATAGCGTCACATAGAAATTGATATGAGTACATAAAAATCCATGTTAATTTTTTTTAAATCGGGAAGTTTTAAATTTGTATGTTCCGAACAACAATCTTAAAAATAAGTTACAACAATTTGGGAAAAAAATCAATAAAAAATATTTTTGCAGCGTATGGCTCAACATTTTTTAAGTAATATTTAAAATTTCGAAAATAATACAGTTTTATTTCGCCCACGAAAGTCGTTATTTTAAAAATATTTGATTCTGAATGTGCATTAGGGCGGGTCGATTTAAAAATCGCTCAACTTTCAAGGAAAATCGTATTCTAGGGATCAAAATAAGAAACTTTGCCGAAGGAACCATACCTCTAAAACGAATTCTGATGTCCCGACTTTTGACCAGTAGGGTCAAATTTTGAATAAGCCCACTTTGATATTTCAGAAAGTAGGAGGAATCTCTCCAAGATTATGGGAGCTACTTCTTCTTCGGGAGACGCGCTAGGAGATTAATGCATAAATTATCATTCTAGGTAACCCTTAAGGGGTTAAAATATAAGTTGAAAGAGGTCCTTTTTAGCCGTGTTTTTATAGCAAAATGTACAAATCTCGGGATAGAGATATTTCAGAAAGTAGGAGGAGTCTTTCTAAGATAAGGGTCTCTATTTCTTCTCCGGAAGACGCTCTAGCAGATGAATGTATACATTATATTCGATTGGGTTGGATTCGATTGGGGCACTCTAAATGGGTCAAAGTGCGATTTTTCAAAATTTGAACCTACGGGTCAAAAGTCGGGACATCAGAATTCGTTTTAGAGGTATGGTTCCTTCGGCAAAGTTTCTTATTTTGATCCCTAGAATACGATTTTCCTTGAACGTTGAGCGATTTTTTTGCCTCCATACAAATCGACCCGGCCTAATGTGCATCTTTTTAACTTTAGTATTATTTGCCTCACCCTGTTTTGTGAACTGCGTTATCGACATACTTATTCGAGGTTTTACTTTGGAAAAAGTTGGTTATATTGATTTATATAAACAGATCTAAGGCTAAATTGTTTTTTTTTTTTAGTTATCTGTTATTTGTTTAACTGGTTATGTTTTAGCATGATATTAGTTTTCTATATGTTTTTGTTTATATTTCAAAGCTTTTAAATTTGTATTACAAACACTCCGTTGCAAATGTCAATTGGAAACAATAGGGATGCCAGATGTTTTCGGCAAAAATCGTCTGCCTTACAAAAATAATTCGGAATTCAGACCAATATTTTATTTGCACTTCAGCTAAAAAATCTCAATATAAAAAAAAATTACAAGACCATTTAAAAATGTAGTGAAAAAGTGACATTTGACTGTGCCAAATTTATGATTTTTAGGTTTTCATTATAGTTTTTGGGATTTAAACATATATTTTCAGTCTAAACTCCCTATAAGTTATTACCGTTCCAGAGGATCTATACTAACATCCGGCAACCCTAAAACGAAATCAAATAATCCCTTAACGACTCTGTGTTTATGCTTTACCTTTGTAAATGGACTTGTCAATTTGACACATGTAAACAACAAGAGCAAAGTAAGTGAAGAAAAAAAAAAAAGAAATTTTTCTACAGTGCGAAAAAAATTAAACGACCTTAATAAAAAAAGTTTTTCTTGGAAAAAACCTAAGAAAATCTTTAATTAAAAATCAAAAAAATTAACAAATAACATTTGTTACAACATGAAGTGTCGAAAATATATAAAATATTGTGAAATATCAATGAATTTGTATAAAAATATCAAGTTTTAATAGCAGGAAAAAAAAAAAATGAAATTACGAGGTGATTAATGTGATAGAAAAGAAGGAAAAAAGTGAAATTCAATATAATATGACGAAAAAACACGACAATTATTGAAAAATCAAAGAAATTAATGTTAATAGAATTCATTGAATACCATAAAATGATTAATAATCAAGATTATCAAACAAAGAAATTAAAAAAAATATGTTTATAATAATGCAAAACAAATTTACACAGAAAAAGAAAATTAAAAAATAAAATTTGTATACTCAAGTGAGTGGTGTGAAAAAATATACACAACATAAAACAACTGAACTCTGCTGGCGGGGAGTCTGCACTCGGGTTACACAAAACCTCAAAAGACAACAGCGGCACGAACAAGAAAAATTTACTTCAAGGTTTTTCTGGAATAGTCACTAAAACCAGTTACATATTCTGGAGGAACTTATAAGGAGAGAGATTGTGTTACGAATTTTTCCTATCGGCAATGCCTGGTCGTAAGCCATGGGTTCTCAGACCTTGGAAATATTACGTCAAGGCGTCTGGGCCTCTTTAACTGGTGGCTGGTTTTATGATCCCCATCAAAGTGTCTTCTGCAATATAGTCCACTTGTATTTATGGTTGTTTTTACTATGCACCCCATTTGTGGCCTATTTATATTTTCCGGGAACATGGCTTACCTGGTGTATATACTGTGTCCTAACCAGTATCACGGTGCTTCTACTCAAAGTGGCCAATATGACGTTACATCGTCTATACGATCGGGCCCAGTCAATGTCAGAGGCCAATATAAAACAACATTTTTTCAAGGTTACCAAGGAAACGGCCACAGAAAGGTAGGTGACCTACATACAATGTGTGGGTTATAAACATTCATTTTAGCAATTTGAAACAATCTTCTTACTAAATGAATGAAATAATGTGTTCGTTTTTTAAAAATTTCTACATTCTTTTTTTCGGGTTTGTTTGTTTTTGTGTGTTCTGCTGTTCTGTACGTCACAGAAGTCGTAACAATGAACCTGGCATTGAAATGAAGGTAATGCATGAGGGAGAAGAAGTGGATATGGCAGCATCTGTGGATAAGGCCATCAATGAAATAAGTGGAGAAAATAGTATGGTTTCTATAGATAATGTCAACAGTATTATTGGTAAGACATTAATGATTTATTAAAGGAATTTTAAATTACAAAATTTAATTTGAAACTAAAAATTTTCTATAGAAAAATTTTGCCAAAAACTGACAAATTTGTTATAGAAAAATTTTCTGTAGAAAAATTCGATCAGGAACTGCCAAATTTTCTATAGAAGAATTTGCACAGAATCTAAAATAATTGTTATAGAAAAATGTTCCTAGAATCAGACAAATCAAAAAAGTTTGCTAAGAATCTCAAAATATTTTTTTCTGACGAATTTTCTATAGAAAAATAATAGGAAATTTGCTCTGAAACTGACAGATTTTCTACACAAAAATTTACCCAGAAACTGACAAATTTTCTATACAAAAATTTGCTCAGAAACTGACAAGGTTTCTGTACAAAAATTTGTTCTATACAAAAATTTTGCTCAGAAAATGACAAATTTTCTATTGTAAAGAAAAATTTGCTTAGGAAACTAACAAATTTTCTATACAAAAATTTGCTTAGAAACTGAAAAAGTTTCTTTGGTAAACTTTGCCTTGAATAAATAATTTACTATAAATTTTTTTTGCTAAATCTGAAAAATGTACTGTAGAAAAATAAGCTTAAAATCTGAATAATTTTCTATAGAAAAAATATGCTTTAAATCTGAAAAATTTTATACAGAAACATGTGCTTAGAGTCCGACAAATTTTTTATTCAAAAAACCTTTGCTCAGAGTGACAAATTTTTTATTAAAAAAATTGTCAGATTCTGACAAATTTTCTACAGAAAAATTTCCCAAAATTTAACAAATTTTCTGTAGAAAATTTGCTCAGAATCAATAAATATTCTATAGAAAAACTTGCTTAAAATCTACAAAACTTGATCAGAATAAAAATAACAAGAAATTTTATATAAAAACATTTTGCCATAATTTTCTAAAATTTTCTATTTCAAAATTTGCTTAGAATCTGACAAATTTAATTAGAATCTCAAATTTTGTTTATAAAAAAATTTGTCGGGTTCTGAGCATGTATTAAATGTTATCATACTTAGCAAATTTTTGAATAAAAAATTTGGCAGACACCGAACAAATTTTTTATACAAAATTTCTCAGTCACTGGGCAAATATTGGACTCTGAGCATAGACAAATTTGTGAAAATCTGAGCAAAATTTTCTATAGGAAATTTATCCTACTCAAAACTAAATTCTTTAAAGAAAGTTCTTGGATCTAATTAGAATATTTTTCAGATTCTGAGCAAATGTTTTTATAGAAAATTTATCAGATTTTGAGTAAATGTTTCTACAGAAAATTTCATTTCATTTATTCAATTGTAATACATGTAGCCTAATTGGCAGACTCTGAGCAAATGTTTCTCTAGAGAATTTGTCATAATTTGAGCAAATTTTTCTATAGAAAATGTATCTGATTTTATGCAAGATTTTCTATAGAACATTTTTAGGAATCTTTGTATAGAAAATTTTACTGATTTTAAGAGAATTTTTCTATAGAAATTTTGTTAGAAAATTTTTCTATAGAAAATTTGTCCGACTTTAATCTAATTTTTCTATAGCAAATTTGTCATTCTGTAGCGAGTTTTTCTATAAAAAAAATTTGTTTGAATTTAAAAAAAAAGAAGTCTTTTCGAACATCTGTCAGACTCTAAGCAAATATTTCTATAGAAAATTTGTCTGACTCTGAGCAAATGTATATTTTTTAATATTTATCATTTAATATATCACATTAGTGATAAATATTTATCATTTAGTATATCACTAATGTTAAATTTTTCTTTTTTCTGTTTTTTTTTTAGATTTAAAAGTTGATGTACATCGTAAAAATAGTTCAGAATCTATAGAATTAATGTTTTATGCACCCTCAATGATTTCCGGTAATAGCCAACAGGATCAACAGTCATTAGCTGGCACAGCTAGTAACTCAAAATCGATACGTTCCTCACATACGATAAGCCACAATAGCCACAACAATAATAACAATAACTCAATAACGATAACAGATCCACAAGCCAAATATATATCGGTATATCCCAAAGATAACAGTCCTATAGCATCAACCAGTTCTAATTGTAATAATCATAATCTAAACACGGGTAATTCAACACAAACAAATATGTTAATTGGTCCCAAACCACCACATTTAATACGAAAGTCATCAGAAATTGTAAGGGGTCATCAGAGAAGACGTTTGGAAAGACAGTCAAGTTTAGATGCGGCGGCAGAATCAGCCATAGTAGCCAAGTTATTAAGACAATCATCGGATACGTCTTCAACAAAGCCTTTAGCTGGTGCGGCGTCGGCAACAAAAAATGCTGAAAAATGTGATAGTTTTTTACATGCACAAATATCGAAGGCTGGTTCCTCTTCTTCCTCGGTGGCAACCGGACATACAGGAAATTTACAATTACAGGCACAACGATCAAATACAACGACCTCAACAAATACAGGTATTGCCACATTAGCTGGTCTTAAGACAACACGTTTACAAAGACATCGTTCTTCCGAAACTCACGATGAACGTTTAAAACAACAACAAAGAGGAGGAAGTGGTAGCGGTACTACAACTGGTGGTACAGGCCAAGGTGGTGGTATTTTTCTATCAATACATCATGAAAATGGTCATCACCATCATCATCATAGACATCATCATACCCATAGAAGAGGTGGCAGTGGTGGTGCTCCTCCTATAGCCAGTAGTGGTTCTGTTGTCGTTCTAGGTTCCGGTGTTAATACCAGTGATAGTTTTGATGTTGATGACATGGAATTGGGTTTAGGTGGTAGTGCCAATGTTGTAGCCAATGGTAGTCATTTAAGTAATGACGGTAGAATGAGAGCTTTACCTTCATGGATTTTGGGTAAGATTTGAAATTTAAAAAAAAAAAGTTTTTTTTTAGAACCTGAACAAAATTTTCTAAAGAAAGTTTCTGAACCGAATTTCAGCAAATTTTTTTTTTTTATACAAATTCTGAACAAATTTTTTTTGATTTATAGAAATTTTTTTTGATTCTGAACAACAAACAAATTTTTCTATAGAAAATTTGTCAGATTCTGAAATTATTTCTATAGAACATTTGTCAGTTTCTAATACAATTTTTCTATAGAAAATTTGCCATATTCTGAGCGATTTTTGTTCTATAGAGGAAATTTCTGAGGAAATTTTTGCTATAGAAAATTTGCCATGTTCTTAGAAAGTTTTTTCTATATGCCAATCTGATCAATATTCTAAATTTGTATTCTTTTAATTTTTTTGCAGGTTCCTCTTCAGATGTATTTATAGAAGACGATAGTTTTACAAAATCCGATTTAGGTATTGAACAATTAGATGATCGTTCAGCCTCATCCTCGACACGAGTACATCCTAATGTCAATCAATATAGATTAAATCATTCTCATCAAAATACGCGTCTAGCCCAAATAACAAAAGATCCCATTTATACAATATCAGCATTACAATTACACAAAAGACCACGAAGGGAGGGGGCCATAAAACGGCGTAGACATTCGAATGCTACAACATTATTTAAAACACCCAATGAAAGTTCCTCTAATGTTGATAATCAACGTTCCACCGTAACATCGGTACGACGAATAAAATCGGCAGCTTTAGAAGTGGCTTGTCCACGGCCCTCAGTTTCCAATCTGTGTCCTCATCCAAATAGTGTAGAAGCTATAAATGGTCAACAGCAAATAAAAAATCCCCAAAATGCATTATTACCACCACCCAGTAAATGTTTGGTGCCGTAATCCTCACTTGAATTTATGCCCCAAATTTGGTGGCAGTTTTGGCGGTAGTTCTACTAATAGTAGTTTGGACTTTGGTTCCACCAATGCTCTTATAGATCCTATTTATGAATTAAAAGAACAAAAAGAAAAACAAAAGAAATTGGAATTGAAAAAACAGCAACAGGAAGAAGACTTGGCAAAAGATAAAGTGGAGACAATAGATAAGAAACATGATACAACAGAAGATATTTTAGATGATGAATCTCTAGGAGCTGTAGGGTGGGGTATGTCCTCATCATTTCCTACATTCTCATAATCAAAAAACACATCATCATAGTGCTGAATCGGATGTGGGTCAAATATTAAATGATGATAAAAATGATGATGATGACGATGAGGAGGAGGAGGAGGAAGAAGAAGAAGTAGAAAATGAAAATCATACTTTAGAGCGAGACTCGCAAAATAATGATCAAGATGAGGAAGAAGAAGACGATGATGATAATGATGAATTTAAAGATTTTGATTATAATGTGGAACATATATTAGAAGTTTTAGAACATACTCATAATCAATTGGATGATGATCTAAGAAATCAACAGCAATTGAATAAAGATAACGAAGCAAAATCTTCAACACTAGAAAATAATAGACAGGAAATTAAAAATAATCATGGAGAGGAGGATGAGGAGGAGGAGGAGTACGAAGAAGATGATAATGAGGGAGCTATAGTCTTAAGAGAACGTTTACATTCCACTGATTCTGAAACTGATAATAATGGTTCAAGGTCTCCATTATTAAGTGCGAACAAAAAATGGGCCTGTTCTTCGGCGGCCTCAAACAAAGAAAAACTAAATGAAAGAGTATTAAAGGAAGAAGTTAAAGCGGTACAAAAACAAAAGCATTCCCTAAATAAAAATCTAATGAATATAGTCAATCTGGAACAACCAGATGGTGATCCACAAGCTTTACCAGGTTTGCCTACAAATCAACAACAACCACCACAAAATCCGGCTAATTTAAGAAGAAATGAAACCGATTCGGGTTGTCCTTCCAGTGATTGTGAACAGATAAGTGCTTCATCAAAAGATGTTTTATTATCATCAATGGAATTGCCAAAAACTATTAAAGATATTGAAATAATCGAAAAAGCTAAAAATTCTGCAGATATACCCGACTGCTCTAGCTCTTCCTCTTCGGCAGTGGGTAAACGTTTGGGCGCCATACCAAAACAAGTGCAATATAGAGAAATCGATGAAAGACCAGAAGATAATTTTCAATTATCCGGTTGTCGTTTAAGTTATAAACGACATGCTGGTAATTGGAGTTCTGTGGCTCCCTCCAGTCAATCTACACAAACTTCCACTTCAGCGGCCTTAAAAGGTATCTCTAGAACTTCTTCCTCTTCCAATAGTTCTCATAGTGTTAGTGCAGAATCTTTCACAGCTGATATACATAAAATGTTATGGCTAATGCATGGTGGGGCAGTAGATGATAGGGGTCGTCCCATTAATACTGAAGATATTACGGGTATGCCCTCAGCCAATCAAGGTAATATGTCTAATGCTCATTTACAATTTTATCAAGATGCTTTAAAGGCATTAAATTCAGCTTCCTCGGCCGAAAGACTAGCTTTAACTGAACGTTTATATCATCGGGAACAATTGATAAGACGTAAAGATGATTTGTTAAGGTTAAGAGATGATATGTTGAGGCAAAGAGATGATATGTTAAGGCAACGAGGTGAACAGTGGCCAACAGATAGTAATGCAGCCATGTCTCATATAATGACCTCAACAGCTTCAAGATCCCAACCCTTAACACAAGTAATGATAGATTCACCTTCTTCCTCTACGGTATTAAATAATCGTAATGTTAGCACCGCCACTACGGTATCCCTCAAAGGATTTATACAAGAAATCATTAACGATGAATTAAGAAATATGGGTTCCGCCCAACGGGTTGGATCAACACCATTAGCTACTACCAATAATTCCGCCGCCATGGCTGCTATACTAAATGTTGATGGCCATCATATAGAAAATTACTGTGAATATTGGCGTCCTGCCTGTATGTTGACTTCGGAAAAACCATCTATAACTCCTAAATCATTTTATAAATATCGCTTCAAGTTGGGCAACTATAAGCAGGAATTTAAAATTTCTATGGATCGTTTAGAGTTGTTGGCTTTATTTGATCGTGATATCCACTGGATTCATATATTACTATCGGTCATACTCAGTGCTGCCGTAGCCTATTTAGGCGCTTCTATTTTACAACATAACTATTACAAAGATGTATTTGCGTTTCTATTTTGTGCCGTCATAGCCGGTTCACAATATTCTCTATTGAAAAGCGTACAACCAGATGCTGCCTCTCCTATACATGGTTTTAATAAAACGGTAGCATATTCTAGAGCAATATACTTTTGTCTCTGCTCGGGTTTGCTCTTAGTATTTCAACGTTTGAAGCTGGACTATGATATGGCATTGATGAAGGGTGAGGAACAGCCAGAGTATACATTTTTTGGTATACCATTTCATCCGGCACATCTTAATGGCTTGGTTTTACAAGCTCTTTACATATTTTTGCTAAGTTTTCCATTGATATTTTCTTTGGGCTTGTTTCCACAAATTAACACATTTATGATGTATCTAATGGAACAAATTGATATGCATGTTTTTGGTGGCAATGCGGCGGGAAGTTTAATGGGTGAGTAAATACAATTCTTACAAAAATGTTATGAACATCGTTAAAGATACATTTTTTGAGCAAAATAATTCCACAAATTAAACAAAAATTTCTAGTTTTTTTAAATAAATTAAACAAATTTTGTTTAATTTTTTAACAATTTCGAATATATATCAAATCATTTTTATTAAATTTAAACATATTTAACAAAATTTCAAAGAATTTAATTCAAATTCAAAAAAAAAAATTATTAAAAATCAACAATTTTTGATTAAAAATCAACAAATTATATTAAATTTCAACAAATTTTATTTAAATTTAACAAATTTGTTTAAAATTCAATTCTACGAAATTCAAATAGAATATTGAATTTACACTTGATGTAAAAGTTAAGATCAATCTAAAAATAAATTCTACTGTAGAAGACTGAATAAAACTGGCGAAACGTCGAGAATTCAATTCGAAGTAAAAAAATATATTTCGATTAAAAAAAAAATTATCAGTTTTAGATAAAAAGTCTACAAATTAGATAACAGTTCAACAAATTACATTAAATTTTAACAAATTTGATATTAATTTAACAAATTTTTTTAAAATTCAATTTTACGAAATTAAAATAGAATGTTTATTTTACACTTGATGTAAAAGTTATGATCATAAAGAAGCCGGAATTAAAATGTCGCAACGTTGAGAAAAAGATGAAAAAACAAACAAAACTTTAAAAACATAAAACTGGTCACAAAATAGAATATTTTTAAATAAATTTTAATTTTTCCTTGTTTAAAATTAAACAAAATTCAAACAATCATGGAATGCAATTCTAAATGATTAATAAAATAGTTTATATTGTATAATTTAAATTTTCAACAATTTTAAATACAAAATAAATAACGAAAATAGAATATAATAAAAATAAAATTTAAATATATGTTACCCAGGTGAAAAAGGGATCGTATATGAACATATATGATCATAATGGGATTGTATATGATCATATATGGGTTTCGCTGGTCATATATGTTCATATATGGTGCGATATATGACCATATATGATCTCATATATTTAAATATATGTTCGGATCCGAAATTTGAGGGTATATGGTCGTATATGATAAAATATGTTCATATATGCACATATATGATCCATATATGCTCATATATGATCATATACGACGATATACCCTCAAATTTCGGATCCGAACATATATGGTCATACATGAGACCATATATGGTCATATATGAGACCATATATGGTCATATATGAGACCATATATGGTCATATATTGAACTATATATGGACATATATGGCCAGCTATTCCCATATATGATCATATACAAGCCCATATATGATCATATATGTCAGATTTTTAATTTTTCAACAATTTTTAATTAAATTTTAATAAACTTTTCAGAAAATATGCTTCAGAACTAAACAAATTTTAAATATATATTTTTTGTTTTGCTTTTAAACCCGTTTTTTTTTACTGAATTTATACATTTGTCTACGAAATTATAATACTTTAAAATTACACAATATTTAAAAAAGTATTTAACAAAGCTTTTATAATTTTCAACAATTTGAGTAACCTTAAAAAAATTTTGTTTTAGTTCGGATTATGTAAAAAATCTACTCTAAATCTTTTTTCTCTCTAGAAATATTTCTCGAGTATTTTTCTAATTTTAATAAATTTATGTTTTTATCTTTTAGGTTCAGTTTTATGTGTTATACGTTCATTTTTGGGTGTTTTACTATTATATGGACCCTTGTATGCCGCTTTAAATGAAGGCAAAGGAACACAACATATTATCTTTTCAATATTTTGTGCACTTTTAATACCACTGGGTTATCATCTTTCACGTTCTGCCAGTGATTTTAGTCATATATGGGCTATTGTGAAAAATTGTATTATGTCTACTTATCATGACGATGATGATGAACTGAGTAGTACCAGTACCAGCCAAAAATTAACCTCTAGTACACCGAAAAAGAATTCAACTGCTAAAAAACGTGATAAAGATGATGAAAATACTCAACAAAGTGAAAATATTGAAATGTCTTCTTTGGAAAAAATTGGAGAAAATAATGAACAAGAAGAAGGTCAAGAGGGTGAATTAGACAAAGATCATTTATCTTTGACACAAAAGCGCAGTAAATCAAAAGATTCATCTTTGGGTGGTAGCAGTCAAACATTAGGAAAAACTTTATCAACCAGTAAAAAGGCCATCACAGCTTCATCATCATCTTGTAATTCAAATTTAGAAACCGAAACAAATATTAAGGATCTGGAGGAACAAACTGCTAAAAAAGATAATAATTCTTCTAATCCTCTAAAAGAAACTGAAGTAGATAAAATGTCTACTTCTTCCACCACCAATCAAGCTGAAATGTCTACTTTGACAGGTATTCTAAATGACAATGATAATGAGGGTTTTACCATGAATTGTCCAGATAACTCAAACGCTGAATCGGAAAGTAATTCCGATCCTTTACCCAAAAAATTACAACATACCGTTAATACTAGATTGAAAAATGATTTTGTTGTAACGATATTTCTTGCCGTCGTAGTATTAGGTTTACATTGTAGTACCGTATTTACGGTATTACAGCCAGATTTAAATGTAGTATTATATGGCTTTACTGGAGCTTTGGGCTTTCTGTTACATTATATCATACCACAAATGCGCAAACATATGCCCTGGTTATGTTTTGCCAAACCTTTGTTAAGACAAAAAGAATATGGACGTTATGAAGTTTCACATGCTCCCAAAATAATGTGGTTTGAAAAGTTTTATATATATTTATGTCTTCTAGAGAGGAATGTATTATTTCCTTTATTGGCTATATCGGCTATAACAGCAGATGCTACAGTTATAGCAGCTAAATATGGTATTGCTTGGGGTACTTTAATTATAGCAGTATGTGCTTTAAAATGTAAGATTTTTGGATTTTATTTAAGAAATGAGTAATTGTTTAAAGTTAATGTTTATTTTATTACAGTCATACGCAATGCTTATTCAGATCCTACCAACCAGTACCTGATTGTTATGTTTACTGTATTATTTTTTCGTATTGATTTTTCCATGGCATCGGAAACTTTTCTCATCGATTACTTTTTTGTTTCTTTGGCTTTTCGTAAATGTTGTGATTTCTTTTTAAAGGTAATTTAAAATTATTAAAATGACTCTAAATTTACTAGAATTAATTTAAAATAAAATTGTTTTTCAAATCCAATTAAAATTACAAAATAATTCCATCTAATATTTTTTCGTTCCTTTTTTAGCTTCAATTTATTGTCACCTATATTGCCCCATGGCAAATTACTTGGGGTTCAGCATTTCATGCTTTTGCTCAACCCTTTAGTGTGCCACATTCGGCTATGTTATTTCTACAAGCAGGCATTTCATCTTTATTATCGACACCTTTAAATCCTTTTCTTGGCAGTGCTATATTTTTAACATCCTATGTAAGACCTATTAAATTTTGGGAACGTGATTATAATACCCGGCGTATAGATCATTCGAATACACGGCTGAGTTCTCAATTGGAACGTGATTTAGGAGCAGATGATAATAATTTAAATTCTATATTCTATGAACATTTAACACGTTCACTGCAACATTCGTTATGTGGTGATTTGCTTATGGGTAGATGGGGTAATGTTAATCAAGGAGATTGCTTTGGTAAATTGTTTAATTTTTAAGATTTTCTAAAGACTAAGCTATCCTTTTCTATTTTTGTAGTATTGGCTTCCGATTATTTAAATTGTTTGGTTCATATTATCGAATTGGGCAATGGTTTGTGTACATTTCAAATGCGTGGTTTAGAATTTAGGGGTACCTATTGCCAACAGCGTGAGGTAGAGGCTATTACTGAAGATGTGGAAGATAATGATGGCTGTTGTTGCTGTGATCCTGGCCATTTACCACGTATGCTTAGCGCAAATGCTATGTTTTCTACACGTTGGTTAGCTTGGCAGGTAGTGGCTTCACAATATGTGGTTGAGGGTTATTCAATATCAGATAATTTAGCCAGTGCTACTTTGCAAGTATTTGAATATCGGAAGGTGTTGATTACGTATTATGTTAAGGTAAGTTTTTTTTGTTTCCAAAAAAAGGAAACATTTTACGTTTTTTTAATAACTGTTTAATTTTTAATATATTTTGTTTAAATTTCCATTAAAATAATTTTACTAAGTTGTTTTAGTTATTATAATTATTTCTTTGTTTTCAACAAAATTTGTGAATTTTTACTTGTGTTTAATTTTCAACACAAATTGTTTAATTTTCAACACAATTTGTTTAATTTTCTACATTATCCTAAATTTGTTATCATATTTCGCTAATGTCATGTAATTTTAAACATAAAATTGATTATTCCATTGGGTTTAACTTTCAAAATATTTTGTTTAAATTTTCATTTCTTTTTCGCAATTTGAATAATTTGCTTTTATATGTTTCAGAATTTTTTTTTTTGATATTTTTTAATTTTTTTACTTTAGTTTAACTTTAAACAGATTTTGTTAATTCTACATTTGTAGCATATTCAGGATATTTTCTTAAAAAGTGCTTAAAAATCCTGAACACAACCAGTTTACATTAAAAACTATTAATTTTACTTCAAAATTTAGGCGTTGTTCGAAATATTTAAATAAACAACATGCTGTTTTCTCGTTACTTATTGTATTTAGCATTTTGTATGAATTTATATTTTCAACAATATTTGTTTATTTTTTATTTTTTGCAAATATTGTTTTTTTTTTTTCTTTTTTAAAATTTTGTTTTTAATAACAATATTATTCAACAATAATTGTATAATTTTATTTTTTTTTGTTGCATACATTTTTTTTAGTATTGTGTTTTTATTTTTAACATTTTGTGCAAAATAAATTACATAGTCTCCGTTCATTTATATTTCTATTATTTTTAATATGCTTAATTTTGCACATTAATTGCTAAATATATAAAATTCTGATTTAGTTTAATATTCAACATAATGTTTTCTTTTCTGGTTACTTAATTGTAGATATATCTTGTTTAATTTTCAACAAATCTTTTTCTAATTTTAGACAATATTTGTTAAACATTTTTGTTCAATTTAAATCATTATAAGAATTCTGTTTTATTTGTTTTTTAAACGTAATTTCTTTAGTTACAAAACGATTGTTTAATTTTAAACTTAATTTGTTAAATTTAAACAAAATGTTTATTTTTTTTTGAAATTTGTTTAAAACTTTATTATGATTTGATTGGTTTATAATGTGTTGTGGCCAGAATTAAACTTTTGTTGGTAAACATAAAAAAATTAAACACATTTTGTTTAATTGTGAACACAATCAGTGAATTTAATGATTAAGGAAAAACTTATCAACCGGCCAGTAACTTATTTAAAAATAACCAGAGTTAACCATAGATATTTTCATATAAATTTGATATTCATACTAAAGTTAAGCAATTAAATTTGGTTATATTGAGATGCATAGAAAAAAATAATTGTCAAAAAATGTTCAATTAAACTTTTATTTGATTTCAAACTTACATTCAATTAAAAGTTTATCTATTAAAGGTTTATTTGAAAATTAAATTGGCACACACAAAAATTACATTTTTTTCCCATGCACTGGTTAGGGTAATAGTATATAATTTGTAATTATATGATTATTAATTAATAAAAAAAATAAATCATTAAAAATTAATTTCAATTTTATTGCTTTTTTTTAAAATTTTGCGATTTTTTTTTCGATGTTCCCAATTTTTGACAATTGTTTAATTGTATTCAATTAATTTTTTTAATAGATATGATTAAAATCCTAATTGAAACAAAATCAATAAATAGTTATAAATAATTTGAATTGATACTACGAATTCAATTAACAAAATTTTTAAATCAAACTTGATTTCAGTTTTTTCTGTGTAGCAGGTCTAAGTTTATTTTTAATTTTTTTATTGATTTTTTTTATTTTTTAATTGAATTTTCCCTATTTATAATATTTTTAACACTACTTGTTTAATTTCTTCTTATTTTCTATAGAGCATCATTTATTATGTAATTAAAAATCCCAAATTAGATGAATGGTTAAATTCTCCTCTCATACAAGAAGCCTTGCAGCATACCATGAGTAGACAATTTGTTGATTTGGATCCAATTTTTAATTTTAATCTAGATGAAGATTTTGATTTTCGTGCCGTGGGTATAACGCGCACTAGTTTTTGCTATGTCTATCTAAGTTGGCTTAACTACTGTTATGATAAACGCAAAGAATCTTTGAATCCTACACAAAATCCTACGCAAAATCCCACACCCACTTCAACGCACGGTGTAACTACACAACAGCCGACAGCTGCTGCATCGACAAGTACTTTGGCAAGTACTCCAAATCTTTCAACGGCTCAACAAAAATCACAATCTCAACAACAGTTAAGAATAAGACCACAAAAAAGTGCCACTATGACGGGCAGTAATGAGGGTGTAGTAAATTCTGTAGAACAAATGTCCACTTCACACTCTTTGGCTAATATATCACGACAGACTTCAGAAAGTGCTCCGGGATTAACTACTACAACACCTTTAACCAGATCTAGTAAATCTGCTCCATCCGGCAGTAAACATGGCTATCAAAAGGGTGATTATTCTCCTTCGGCCCGACAAGAAACAAGAGCTTCTTCGGCTGAGCCTTCTAGAGGAGCGAGTGTAAATGAAAAACTTCCTCAAATTAAATTAAAAGTACCATCTATAGCTAAAGATTCTCCTATTGTTTCTTTATGTTTGGCTTTAAGTTTACTAGCACGCAGATCTTTAGCTACAGCTTCTCACAGTTCTCTAACGGGAGTAGAGTTCTTTTTACATGGTTTACATGCTTTATTTAAAGGAGATTTTCGTATTACTTCTCCCCGGGATGAATGGGTATTTGCTGATATGGATTTATTGCATGCTGTAGTAGCACCAGCCGTTAAAATGGCTTTAAAGTTACAACAAGATCATATTTCTAATCCTGATGAATTTAGAGATCCAGACGCTTTATTTGAAGCAATTGATACCTGTGCCAAAGATTTAGTTATTTCTCATGAGGCTGATCCTGTGTGGCGTAGTGCTGTTTTACGTGGAGCTCCTAATCTCTTAGCTCTGCGTCATGTTATGGAAGATGGTTCAGATGAATATCGCATTATACGTTTGACCAAACGATTTCTAACCTTTCGCGTTATCAAATTAAATCGGGAATGTGTAGGGGTTTATGGGCTGGACAACAACAAGAATTGATTTATTTACGCAATCGTAATCCTGAACGTGGTAGTATACAAAATGCCAAGCAGGCTTTACGTAATATAATCAATTCCAGCTGTGATCAACCTATTGGTTATCCTATTTATGTATCACCCTTAACCACTTCCTATGCTGATACTAATGAACAATTGAAAGATGTAATAGGAGGGCCTATAACACCGGAAGCCATAAAAACAAATATCTTAGATTGGTGGCATCATATAAGAGAAAAATGTCGTCAGGGTTGTAGTTCCGGCTCATCGATAGAAACTACACATTTAGGCTTACCCTCTGGAGCTTGTTCGAATTTAGGAGAAAGTGGTGATTTAAGACCAATGTATATATCACCACCCATTTATAATACTCTCACCGCCAGTACAATGTTTAGTCGTGCCAATGCTGCTACCACAATACCAGGAGCTACTACTCTCCTAAGCTCTCAATTCGGCAGTGATGGTCTCTCATCAATGCGTAGTTCTATAACGGTCATAAAACCCTCATCCACTACTCTCTTGGCGGGTTTACTGAATCGTGAACAGGAGTTATTAAGAGAAGCTCGCACTTCATCAAACAAACATCAACATTCTTCGTCGGGCATTCGAAGTTCAGAACGTGAAAGAAGAGCTACTTTACCTATAGCCAGTACTAGTTCTGTTTTACCAGAAGTGATAAAAGATTCAGATGATTCTACTCAAACGTTGGATAAAGATGCTTCAAATGATAGCGTAGCTGCGGGTGGTTGTGGTATCAGCTGTGGTGCTGCTACTGGTAGCCCTCGTTATACCAAAATCTATTGTTCCTCGGGCAATCTTGGTATTGGTAATATAATTACTAATCCCGGTGATTACCCGCGTAAAACAAAAGGTCCTATATGTTTAACAGCGGCTGCAGCAGCAGTACAACAGCAGGGTAATACTACAGCAACAAATGTAAATACAAATAGTTCAGGAGTTTCCATAGTACAGGGCGATATCGGAGCTGGTTCTAGTAGAACGAGTACTCAAGATCAACAGGGAAATCAACCTAGATTTGCTTTGTATGAAAAGGTTATAATCGTAGATGAAAGAGAGGTAAGTTATGAAATAAAATATTAACTCAAGATTTTTTTTAAAACCCTTCCCTTAGAAAGATTTAATGGTGTTTTAAAGAGCCTTTAAACCTGAGGTTCTATCTGGGCTTTAATCTTACATTTATAAATCTTTTAATCCTAGTCTAAATGGAAGTATTTAAAAAAGCTTTTAATACAACTTCCAGTGTGACTTAATAAAGCTTTTTATCCGAGCTTTAATCATGGTTTGCTATAGCTTAATAAAGGGTTCTATAGAGCTGTTTATCCAGGACCATATTCGTGGTTTTATATTTAATAGAACCCTATGAAGCTGTTTTTCTACTCTTATTCGTTGCTTTAAAAATATTTAAAATGTTTTATAGAGCTTTAAATACAGACTTCAATTGTGGATTTGTAGAGTTTTTAGTAAAGGGTTCTATAGAACTTTTAATAAAGACTTCTTTCTGTAAAGTGTATAAAAAAGGTTCTATAGAGATTTAACAAAGGGTTATTTTTTTAAAAGCTCTAAAAAAGTATTGCATAGATCTTTTAATAAAGGGGTAGAGCTTTTAAAACATGTTTTTAAAGCTTTTAATAAACGGTTCTATACAGCTTTTAACCTTAGAATTAATCGTGGTTTTTATTGAACTTTTAAAGTTCTTTAAAGCTTTTGACTAGCTTTTAGAGCTTTCAGTCAAAGGTTCTATGGCCTTAATTAAAAATTTATGTAAATTTTTATAATGGGTTCAATAGAGCTCTTAATACAAGCCTCAATCATTGTTTTATGTCTGTAATTGTATTTTAGAGCTTCTAAGGCCGAGTTTTTAGTATGTAAACTTTGATTAACAAAGTTTGTAAATGCGATACTCTGCTTCTGAAATGTGGTGTTCTTTGTTTTATTACGATAAAGACCACAATTCTAAACAAGATGAGTGGTTCCGAAATATTTTTGTTAATAAACTTGGAAATCGCAGAATTAATTCGTTATCGGTTTAACTAATTCGAATTTAACTGACGTCCCAAAAAACTCGGTCTAAGAATTATATTGTAAAAAAGCGTTTAGTCCAATTATTTCTAGTGGTCTTTTAGAGCTTTTAATTTTGGCTTCAATAAGTAGTATTTTAGAGTATCCTTAAAAAAATATAAGATTCCGGGGAGCTTTTCCGTAAATAATTCAAGATTGCATAGAAAACTTCTCAAATTCTGTATCCCTGATAAAAACTTTTAGTTTTTAAGACTTTTCAAAAAAGTTGTCTGAACTTTTTTAATTAAAACATTTCAGAACTCTTTAGTTGTAATTGAAAATCCCTAAATTTTTTTTATTTTCTCCTTTAGATATTTCATAACATCGATCAATGTCGTAGAATTGTTTGGCCCTTTGAAGCATTACGTCAAAAAGGTGGTCGTCTCTCCTGGGATGGGTGGGAGCCTCAAGCTGGTATGGTGGGTTATGTTATACATATATGGCGTCCTAATCATCCCAATAAAGTGTGTCGCACTCCTCTCAACCGGGATGTATATTTAATAGAAATTGGTGAAAACTATGTTCCTGTAACTGCTAGTGGTTTAAGACAATACAATCAAGCTATGGATAGTAATCAAAAAGAAATCGAAAGTTCTCGACGCAGTTCATTGCAACGTGAAATGGCCGAGCTAAGACAACAACAAGCAGACAGAGGTTTAACACCTATACTAGGCAGTAGTTTAGAATCTCCTACCTCTCTAATGGGCGAAGCTGGACGCACTTCTTCAATGGGTAATAAATCGAAAATACAAGCGGTGAGTAGTAGTTCTTCAGAAGATGAAAGTTGTTTATTAAATTTACAAAAAGAAAGGCAAGAAGAATATTTAAAAAATTTATGGCAACAAGTAGTAGAACATGAACAAAAAGTTAAGGAAGAAAATATGCCAGAAAATACCACTGAAAATATAACAGATCATTTAGCTATGGGTGATATTAATAAAAAAGAAAGTTTTAGCGAAGACAAAGTTCTTGAAAATGAAGATGATGTTAAAAATTTACAAACTGATACCAAAAAGTCTGAAGAATCTACTGCCCTTATAGATTCAATTCCTAAAGAGGCTTCGTTAGACTCTAATATTACTAATGATTGTGCTAAAGAGATAGTAGAACAATTGGTAGATCATGTCGTTGATGTTTTATGTGATTCCGTCGAAACAGAATCAGAATTATTGGAAGATGATATAAAAAACCCTACCAATATGCAAAATAAAGATAATGATGTGGTTGATGTTGTTAAAACTCCAGATGTGGAATTAAAAGTAATTGAATCAAAACCTAGTGATAATAGTACAGATGTTTAGCATTTAAATATTTTGAAATTATTAAAATTTCTATTAAACTAATTTAAACGTTCTTTTTTTTTCAAAGTAAAACATAATTTTTTGTAAATCAAAATTAATATAGAGGAAGTGAGAGATTTCTTTTTAAACATTTTCTGGTTTAATTTAGGATTTAAAGAAATTTATAATTTTTTTTACATTTCTTTTACAAAATTATAATTAAGGAATTTTTTTACAATTATGTATTAGATTTTTAATAAAAGCTAACACTGTCGTAATTTGCGAGGAAAGCTTTATTGTTAGTGGTTCTTAAAGAAGTTTCTTTGTAGAGTATAAAGCAGAAACAAATTGGCTTCCATTTGTGGTACTCTAGATACTGAAAAACTTTGATATAAAGTATGAGATATCTATGTTGGGCGCCATATTGTTTACACTCTTACAATGAGTCTCCCTAGATGAATTTTTTTGATAGAAAAGCTTTTTATTTCTAAACGACTTTATTATTTTAAAATATTTTGCTGTGTAAGTAAATTTTTTATTTAAAAAATTTTATGATTCGAGGAACGCTTTTTTTTTTTAAATGTAACAATTTTAAAAGAATAAATTCTAAATTGAATTTCTCTAAATTTTACCAGGAAATGTTTTGAAAAATATTTCATCCACAAAATCCCGATACAGCAAAACATTAGAAGCATAGTGTTCTGTATACAGTAGAACTAAAGGAATTTACAAAAATTCTTTTAACAAATTTTAACCGAATTTCTTTACATTTTTTAACCAGTTTGTTTTCTTTCTAAGAATGTTTTTTTTTTAAACATAAAAATAATAATTGTAAATATGTATTTGTTACCCATAGTTAACTAATAATTAAAAAAAAAAATATGGTTGTTTAATTGAAAAAAAAATATAATTATTGAAAAAAAAAAAATTAACGTTATAAAAAACAGGGTTATTTGTTTAATTTAAAAGTATAAAAAATATGATTAATATATAAAAATATATTGTTAAATATTGTAAAATTCTTTATAACTGCTTTATTAGCTGCATATTTCATCTAAGTTAAAATTATGTAATATTTAAAATTTAAAAAATATGTATTATAATATAATAAATTACAAAAAAAAAAAAAATAGTTAATATCAATACAAAAAAAAAATACTCCCATTTTGTAAAGTGTTTTAAATAAAAGTTATTGTCTTTATATATCGCACTTGATCAACAAGAGGGTATTAACTCAAAATTTTTAAAATTTCACTTTTTTCAAGAAATCAACTAACAACATCAATATCCTATCTATTGTAAAAATTTCAACGTATTCCGATTACTCTTTCATCTCGAAAACCACTTTTGAGACCATTTTCATGATAATGTAGTGATTACCTTTATTTCAACAAAAAGGTATTATTTCGAGTTAATACAATAGTTCAAATAGAAATGAATCGTATATTTTCATAAAAAAGGTATTATTTTGATTTGAGTCTTTATTTATGTTAAAAATAATCAAACTGTTTTATTTATATTTGGTTGTATTTTGAGTTGATACTGTTTGTTGATAAAATTTGTTTTATTCTATAAATTTAAATCGATAAAATTTCAAAAAAAATGGTATTAACTCAAACAATTGATTTTTTTTTGCAATGAGTGGTAAAATTTAAAACAAAAACAATGTATATATATTTTCAAATGGAATTTGCTTATTACGATATGTTTGAATTTTTAAATTCTGTTAAAATGTGGCCATAAACAGTTTTTTTGACTCTACTGAAAATTTAAAAATTTTGAGTTAATACCCTCTTGTTGATCAAGTGCGATATGATTTATTAACAAAATTATTTTTAAAAAGCTAATACTGGAATTATTAAAAAGATAATATAACGAAAATTATAAAAAACATATATATAAAAAAAAAGTTAAAAATGTAGGGGATTATGGGGTAATGTGATAAAATCGAACAATTTCAAAAACTGTAGCTTAAAGTAGATTTATTTGTAACGCAACAAAATAGACCACAAACTAATCTATAGAATGATTCCTTTAAAAAAAGCTAAGCAAGTATTTTTGGTAATTATGTTGAGCCAGATCCCATTCCCACTTTACCCCACAATATCCCAATAATCCAGCTGTATTTATTTAAAAAGTTGTCACATTTTATATGCAAAATAAAAAGATTTCGATATTACTATTTTACATTATTTTAAAGAAGTTCAAGAGAAATATTCTACTGCATTTTCATATAACATTTAAATTTAACCGCAAAATAATAAGCGAAAATAAAACGCGTTTAGACAAAACAAATAGAAATCAATATTTCACTCTAAAAAAAGTTGTCAATTATTGAAAAAATTATGCAAAAGAATTCATCTGACCATTAAACGGGGCACCACATAAAAAAAAACTGATTGGAGGTCACCTAACTTGAATCTGTAACTTTGAAACTGGAGCCTGATTTTCAAAAATTTTCAAAAATTCATTAAAAATTGGCAGCTAAGATAATTAAATGGTATAAATTATTATGCTACAATATTTATAAATGATCACACATTAAATGCAAAAAAAAAAAATCCTAGAAAATTTCATTAAAAATTTAAAAATAGTAGAAAGTTTTAAGCTCAGAGGGAAATATTAAATTTTTAGGTTTTTCAAAAATTATTTTTTGTGAGCTATTTCATAATATTTTTTAAATTAATCAAGTTTAACTGCTTGACCTGATTCGTGTTTTTTTTTATCTGAAAAAAATCTAAGGATATGGCTAATTCTAGATTGAATGACATTTTTGATATATACCCCTCTGTTACGACTTTTAAATCAAAGCGAAAGTGAAAATTTTAGAATTTTTCGGTGTTCTTGCGATTAAATCAGAACGTTTTTCCCTATTTTTTTATTCGTTTTAATTCGTGTAAAAAAGCCAGGTCGAAAGTAAAACGAATGTCCTTTTTTTCCAATAAATTACAATTTAGGGTCAAAAATGGTGCTTAATATTAAAAATTTAGAACTTTTTTTTTACTTATTTCTGATTTTATTGCATTTTTGGCTGTATTGTTTATACTCTAAAAAACTGTTAAAAAAAAACATTTTTTGTTTTGATATTCTAGAAAACACTCAAACAAATTGACAACAATGTTAGAAGCATTTCTTAAAAGCATTTTACTTTCCATATGTTTTTTATTTTCCATAAAACCATATGTTTTTGGCACTTCGATAATATTTTCGAAAAAAATTCGAGTTTTCGAAAGCTTTTAGGATTTGAGAACACCAAATTTCAATTTCGTGTAATTTCACAAATTCGTTCTAATTGCAAAACGTTCTAAAGTAGGGACATGGGCGATAGAGAAATCTCGGTGTTCGAAAAAAGTTATAGACTTTCTTTGCAAGCGCTAAAACATTTTTGATAATGATGTCAGAATACAAGATTATATGATGAATTATTTTTAATTTGTATTCAGGCAAATAAATTGTTTAGTCAGAAGCATTTTCTAGAGTTTGCACATTAAACCTAGCAAATGATAAATATATTATTACTAGGGCAAGGAATATCATGCAAATTCATGTTTTTTCTCGACTATCTAAAACTGAATCGTTTTGTCCAAACATTTCTAGAGTTTGCACATTAAACCTAGCAAATGATAAATATATTATTACTAGGGCAAGGAATATCATGCAAATGCATGTTTTTTCTTGATAATCTAAAATTGATAAGAGTAAATATATATCCGAATCATCAAATTTAGAACAAAATTGCATCGATTTGTTGTAGCATATTTTGATAAAAGTGCATATTTTTGCATATTTTGAAATTATTGCATATTTATAGCTTTTTAATGCATATTTGCCATTTATTTATGGAAATTTTTCTTTAATTTGTTAAAAAAATAAAATTTGAATACATTTTTTATTTGTTTTAAAGCAAAATTATTTTTACATTTTAGCATATTTGTATATTTGCTGAAAATCTTTTAAGTGCATATTATCCATGTTTCTAAGGCAATTTTTTTATTTTTAGCTGCATTTAATTAACACCTATTTTCCTTATTTAGTTGCATAAAATTCCTTGTCCTAATTCTTATCATTTTTGATTGCTAAGCATAACGCCTGAACTGAAATGTTCAATGATCTTGTAGGAGAGAGTGAAAATTATCAATATTGGCTAAAGACTTTAATGTCTATCTTTCCAAAGAACAAGCAAATATAAATAAATATACAGTCCTGAGCCAAAATAACAAAAAACACTTACAATTTGAATGCAAACTCTTCAATTCTTTCAACTTATAGTGAAGAGTGCCCAATTGAATTTCATTTAAAATTTTAATGTTTTTTTAAATGTAAATCAAACATATTAATCGATTCAAAAAAAATAAGCTTTACAATTGAACAGTTCATGCGAATAAAGACGAATAGACCATTTGTAGAATTTTACAGGGGACAATAAAAAAAAAATAATATTTTTGTCAACTTTTTTTTTTTTTTTTATTAATTAATAATCATATAATTACAAATTATATACCATTACCCTAACCGAGCACTAGCTACTATGGCCTTCGGCGCGTTGTAGCGAAAACAGACCAGTGCATATGGTGGGAATCGAACCCACGACCCCCGCACTGATAAGCCAGCATGCTACCAACTAGCCTACCGGGGCGCACATTTTTGTCAACTTTTTGGTATTAGCTTAAAGATTTAAGTCACATCTACCTATATACAAACTTTTAGTAAGGTATTCGAAAGAGAACTTGCCAAAAATTGGACTTCAATTTTGCTTAAATGGAAAAAGGGCGAATATCCAAAAAAATGTATTGAAATTTGAATAAAAATGTGTTATTTTGCAGCAGATTTTGACTACATTTGCATGAGACTTGCAAAACTTGACCAACTATGGTTGGTATTTGTTTGTAACACTTTAAGGACAATTAAGTACAATTTCAAATTTTAGCTAATATCAATTTTAAACTCGCAGCTAAATAATTTTTATATAATATTTTGTTAAGGATGGATATTCGCCCTTTTTGCTTTCCACACTTTAAAGTCTTATAACTCAAGAACGGTAAATTGTTTGCCAATATAATAAGTGTGGTTTGTTCCTCGTAATGTTCTTTTAACACATTGTTACCGAAAGTAAAATTTTTGTATGTTTTTGTGTTGTATTTAATCAAAATTGTGCGTTAGTTTACTCCCAATTTAAACAAAAATATAAAAATATACGAATTATTGCACTTTCAAAGTCATTTTTTTAGCCTTAAAAGTCAAAATTTCTGCATAGGATTGTAGGGCTCTGCTTATAAAATGCATTTATGCAAAAAAATGTGTTTGCGAAAAAGTGGTCTATTCGTCCTTATTCGCATGAACTGTTCAATTGAAGCCCTTATTGTAAAAACATTTACTGTTTTATAATTCCCCGCTGTTTCCTAGACATTCATTGATTATTTTTTTGATAGAAATCTTGCTTAAACAATTATTACAAGTACCTAGACTATTAACATCCTGCAATTGTCCTATTTTATATATTATTAGCTTTAAAAGCCCAATACAAATCAAAAATTGTATGTTTTTACAATAAGCCCTTCATTTGCAAATTTAACGATTGAGGACTATTTTGTAGTTTTTAGACTTCTCATAGCTTCTCCTGTTTTTGTTTAAACTTAAAAATATCAATGAGCTCAAAGGAATTTCGAGCACCGTATTCAGTTAACGCCTAATTTCAGGATTTCCTAAACATATTAGAAAGATTTTTTTTACATAAAATATTAATTTAACAGTGGCTAACAGAACTAACAATAAAGTTGAATAAGACATGAATTAATATTAAAATTTCTCATAATTTCCTTATAAAAAATAACGAAACTTTTATATTAAGTAGAGCTGGGTTTACAAACAAATATTTAAAAAAGAAAAAAAAATCGAAATTAGTTTTAAGTTAATAGTAAAAATAAAATAAAACAAAAAGCTCTCATGTTGCCTTACAAAATTAGACTGATTTTTCTAACAATATTATGAAAGAAATTAAAAAAAAAGATAAATAAAATAACCATAAGAAATAAAACAAATTAAAAATCCTAACTTAAAACAGATATACTATAATTCTAACATAAGATCTGTTAATAAATTACTAAGAGTTATAAAAAAATTTAAAATATACCTGGGGGATTACCGCGTAAATCGATTAAAAAAAAAAAAAACTTTGAATTCTGAAATCTTGAATCTTTTGTAAAACAAACATTTGTTGCAAATATTTTTTAATTTTTAAATGTAGAGTTCAAGAGTGAGAACCTTGAAATAAAAAAAAAAAAAATGTTGTTAAGATCTTTTTTACAATACGTGCAAGATTTACGAATTCGAATTTGTTTTCTGAATCGAGTTATGCGTTAATATTTTTTTTTTTTTTTTTTTAATAAAGAAAAGCAACACTCAGGAAATTCTTCCTATTAAGTTATGTGTTGCTTTCTTTGGAAAGGGGATAGTGGTGAGATGAAAGGTGGTGGAAGATGAAGGGCTTCAAATATGGCAACACTGTAATTGCGCGAGATTGTAAGTCTTAGAACAGTTGTTGGTCGCCAGCTGATGTAGAGTTGGCGAATTTATTGAAGCTTTTTGTTTCGTAGCCCTGATTCATTATTTTACTTCGGTGGGGTTAAGTGCTATGGGAACACCGAAGGTGGGCGCAGCGATACATATCAGTGATAGAAAACTCATACATATTCATTTTCTAAATTGATGTTGTCGTCACCGGGAATCGAACCCGGGACCATCTGTGTAACAGTCCAACGCGCTAACCATTACACCACAACGCCCACTAAAAGTATTTTTCATATTCTTTAAACTTTTAACAGATTTTCCGTTAGCATTATAGCATAATCTCGTAAAAAAAAACATTTTTAACCAACAATTAGATCCATTTTTTTTTTTTAATAACAAAAATATTAAGCTTAAACCTACAACAAAATATTATTCCCATTATTATAACAATTCCTCTTAAAAATAAAATATTAAATAAATATACTCCTTTCTCTTCCTAATTAGTTTAAAAAAAAAAAAAAAAAATATATATACTCCCATAAAAAAACCCAAAGAAATTTGTTCATTAAAATCATTTAATAATTTTAATTTTTTTTATAAACATTTTTTCTACATTGTTAAAATTAATATTATATTTTATAAAATGTATATACAACAATTTATACAAACATTATTATAAATTATTAAAAAACATTAAAAAAAAATGCATATCAATTAAGTAAAAAAATGTAACTTTATAATAATCTATATTGGTGCATATTTTTCCTAAGAAATAAGTTTAAAAAAAATAAATTTTTTATTTAAGTTCATTGTAAAAACCTTCTACAACCATAATACAACCTTAACAAATTCAAAAAAAAAAAAAAAAAAAAAAAAAAAAAAAAAAAAAAAAAAACATTTTTAAAACTCTCAAAAAAATCATTTTAATCTTTATGTAATGATAATATTCAGTATAAATTAATTAAAAAATATATAAAAGAAGATTTAACAAAAATATATATCAATATTAGCTTTGTAAATATTATAAACAAATTATTAAAACAAGAAATATTATGTAAAATTAATTAATATTATATAAACAAAAAAAAAAAAAATAAGAAAATGAAATTATTGAGTTAATAAAAATTATTTAAAAAATTTAAAAGGTTTTTTTAGTGGTAGAATAAAATAAATTTCAAATTCAATGATCGAATTCAACTGAAATTCTAGTGAAATTGTTTGTAGGGTTTGTTATAAAACGTTCAATATTTTGTCAGCTTACAATTGGTTTGACCTACTGACCATTTTTTTGAAAAAACAAGAATGATTTAAGTATAATGTCAATTGAAAATATACTTTATCTGCTGCCAAAATCCTTTTTTTTTTAATATATTGTATCATGTCTAAGATATGCTCCACTTTTTGGCATATACAACAAATTTTGCATACAAAAATTTAAAACTAAAAAGAATTAATTACTGTTTGCTGCACTTGGCCTATGCGGCAAATTTTGCATACAAAATTAAAAAAATATATTTAATCAGGCATTGAAAATTCAGATTCGGCTTTAGAGCGCAAAAGACAATTTAAAAACTATACTTTAGCGTCCTGAGTTTTGCAGAAAATTAAAATTATAACCTTTTTTAGAAAATAATATGATTATTTTTTACTGAAATCTTACGAAATTTGACCCCATAAAGAACATACTCGGAATTTTGGATACGTTGTACTACAATACAATATAACTATAAGTATATATGTATACTATATAGACTATAACCACAAATTATTTAAGAAAAATTTTGAATTTTTGCATTTTGGCAAACTTTCTGGAAAGATATTGTACAATATTCTCACAAATATCTGAAAAGACAATATCCAATCTTTCATATTAGATAAGATTTGTAAAAAGCATATAAAAACTTAAATTAGAGCGTTTTATTTATAATTTAAGAACCAAGCCCATAGTGGTTCGTATTCTACAATAAATTTTTACAAAAAATAATAAAATAAATTTATATACAAAAAAAATGCCTTAGGTTAAGAAGGGTTATGTACCCAAGGGCACATATCCACTCGGAGACCAATACGGTCCATTGTAAATATTAAAAAAAATGTCTAAAATAAATTAAATTATAACTAAAGTTTAACGGGCAAAAATTTAGCAATAAGAATTTCAAATTAAGTAGATGATTAAAATAAAAAAATTTTGAAAAATAAATGCAAATTACCAAAATTATAGTGAGTGATTAAAACACTGCCCTAGTTTGCGCTTAAACGTGTCACTTGCAACAACAAAGCTTTTAAGATGTCTAGGTAGCGAATTCCAGACTCTAGTTATCCTCAATGATAAGGGATCTCTCGCATATATAGAAGAATTTATACGACAAAAAAAACTATCTGAGGGTTTCTACTTGATCTTGTAAATCGAAAGTTTTCAGCAATGTAACCATAACAGTTCGCTCTAATTTGCTTGTAAAACAATAACAAGATTCGCAGTTTTATAAAGTTCTCAAAGGAAAAGCAAGAAAATCCAACACAAAAGGAGAGACATGTTCTCTAATCCTCAATCTGTAAACATATCTTACTATAAGGTTAAATGTAAGATGAAGACGTCTAAGAATATTACTGTTAGTACCCGTAAATACCTTCAAAGCATAATTTAACTGAACATAAGAATAGCACTAGCAACACATTTCCTTACATGTAGAGGCAAACATAGATCAATAGATCATAATCGCCGTCAACGTAGAATTCACACGAGCACACACGTAAACAACGTGTTTCGAAAAACGTAAGTTATGATCTACAAAAACACCCAAACACTTCATTTCAGAAACAAAGAAACACCTCTCAATGATACACATAAATCAGGGGAATCAAAACCGAAGCTCATAGCCTTCGTTTTGCTAGGATTAATGTCTAACCCGTTTGTGTTCATCCACCGTTTAATCTGAACAAGGTAAAATTCTATGTTTGCCTCCAAAAATCAAAGAATTGTCTTTCTCCAGAAAATAACATCATCTGCATATACAAAAGTTTAAAAACAGTTATTACACTTCGAATACTATGTAGGTAAAGACCACTGCAAATGTAGTTAAAAACAAATGAAATTTCACTTAAAGAAATAACGATTTACATTTCAGTAAATAAAACTAACATTGTCATTTGTTTTTTAATGTTCAAAAAATGACTGACAATTGTAGTTAAAATGAACCACATGGTAGTAAAAAATAAACAAACATTTATTTTTTTTAAATAACAAAAACCTACTGTAAAAATGAATGTAAAATCATAAAACAGTCATTTGCTGTGGTTTGTTTTTTTAAATGAACTACAAGGTTAGTAAAAAATTTACTTTGTTCTACCAATGACTGACATTTACATTAAAAATAAAGAAACTGTATTACAACCCAAACAACTACATATTTTTAAAGCACAAATTCCCTGAGTGTATCAATTACATCAATAAAATCATTCAAATACATCATATATAAAATAGGATCAATTACCGATCCCTGCAGGCCACCACTGGTAACCTCCATAATACAAGAGTTAATGTCTCCAATCGAGACGAAGGTCTTCCTAAAACTTTTTTCCAGTTTTTTTAATATAATAGTTTTGAGGTTTTTAAATTTGTTTACTATTTTCTGGAATCAAACAAAATAAATATAACAATTAAAATATTTAAAACTTACTTATACCAGGGGGTTTTCAATTGCAGATTTTTAAAGTCTGTAATTTCTACCTATCTAATAGTCGATAAAGGTAGTTGAAAAAATAAAATGTTAAAAATCTAAAGTTTAAACAAAAAAACTAATTATTTAGCAATAACTTAATTATTAAAGTTGTTTTTGTACCGATTTATTTAAGAATAATAAGAAAAACACTGTTTTTATATTTCTCTTCGTGAAGGAAATTCACGGCATACAAATTTCATGAGCATGCATTTGCAGAAATTTTCATTATGAGTTCTCTTTAGCCTTGTTACTTACATACACATTTCATTACTTTTTGCAGCTTTGTGCGAAATTGCCAAAATTAACTACTCAAAACAACTGGTACTAAAATACGGTATTTTTGGTTAGCTATTTTTTTAATGACTGTCAAAAATAGTTATTTTACATTTTCAAATAGTAAAATGACCACAATCACAGCCAAAATGACTGTTACCGTTTACCACACAAACGACTGACATGTAGTTACTGGAAGCATTTTCTGAGTGCGCTTATTATGAACAATTTTTTTTTATAAATATCTATTTTGAACAAATTTAATTTAAAAAGTTCAAATTAAAAACTTTTTTATGATTTGTTGATTTTTTTCTTTCTTCTTTTTACTGAACTTATTGAAAGTTTTTAATTCTTTTACGTTTTTAAAATTGCCTGTTTAAACCCCCTACAACTCTATCAAAATGCCAATTTTCGTAGAAAATTTTAAAAGATTTCTAAATTTAGAAGAAAGTACCGCATGAACGAAAAGGTACTATTTTCAGTACCATTTCAAGCTTCAAATTTTCCATCCCTTATATTATTATTGTTGCACTGCATTACCATAACAAAGAACGTAGATCAAAACAAAATAGAAAACTGTTTTTAGGCGCAAATAAAAGTGGAAAGTCAAATATTTTTTTTTTGCAAAAGCTTAAATAATTTCAGTAAATAAATGTACAATTGAATATAAAAAATATATTAAAAATTTATATTTTTTCCCGATACCAACTTTTTGGTAATGGGTCAAGCATACGGTTGCCAAAATGTGTTTGTGCTGGCCTGTCAGCATGCATATCCAAATTCCATTGGAATGCGAAGTTAATTAAGAGTAGGTATATAAGCAAAAGTATGGATGGTGGTTGGTCACTAGAACACCAAAAGTATTTGCTTGCAGGTGGAAAAACTGATTTGAAAGAAATGTAAGTTCTTACCTTGAAAATATATTTCTTTTCGCTAATTGGCTTTTATATAAACACCACACAATTTTTTTGTTTTAAAATAGAGGCCATTAATTTTTCATTTAATTTTTATATATTTTTTAAATGTTTTTTTATTTTTTAATTTTTTGATATTTTTTAATTTTTTTTTTTATTTTTAATTTTTTTATATTTTTTTCTTTAATTTTATATATTTTTTCAATAATTTAATTACTTTACTTTAAAATATGTATTAATATAAAACTGCATACATGATATCATGTATGTATTAAACCAAATCACCAGACACATCTAACACAACTAAACCTAATGCAAAACCACTAACTCAACAGACAACTACAACAACACAAAAAAAAAAAATGGAGCCTCCGCTGGGCAAAAGTTGAGACACCAAAAAATTTGCAAGCTTTACATTCAATTTAAACACATTTACTTTTTAGATTAAAACAAACAAACTATATATTCTTATGAAATGATTATCCCTAAACACTTTAGACAGTTTTAAACTTTAATTTATTTAATTATTCTATCGATATTTGTAAAAAGACTACCACGATACCACAAACGATCTGCAAATCACCGAATATCTTATTCAACTGAAAAAAAATGTCATTCAGTAGAAGAAGAACTTTAGTACACAAGGTTGTATATTTTGGGAGTAAATTTGAAAGATTAACGGAAGATTTTAAATTTAAATGTAAAATATGAAATAATTATAATATAAACTGTAGAAAGCACAAATTTATAAAATTGGATCAGAAATTTATAAAAGTAAGCAGAAATTTATAAAAACTAAGAAAATTTTATGCAAAATTAAGAAAAATTAATGAAAAATGAATCTAGTAAGGGATTGTTATTACAAAAGTTATAAAACGTGAAAGAAAATTTAACAAATTCTAAATTAATGGTATTATAATTAAAACGATTGCAGTTTTAAATACTAAATTTTCTTCTGTATTGCTTGCTTTAATTTCTATTTGCCTAAATGACCAGCAAAAAAGGATATTTTTTATTTTAACTCATTATTGATATAGTGTTCCTTTTTCGACCCAGTACATTTAAACGACTATTTTTTTTTACTGGATACAGATAATTAAGCGATTTAAAAATCTTAAAATTATTTAACACCTTGACTACAATCGGAAATATATTATTTTTGAAAGATTGCTATCCAGAGTTGACAAATAATTATTGAAAAAATTAATTTTTAACATTTTTTGAAGGGACCATTTTCAAAAATTATTTAAAAAAGCCTAATCTTTTATATTTTCAACATAACAAGTTGATTTATATATATGAAAATGTATTTTCTGGTACAAATTAGTTCGTCGATTGTATATAATTTTTGAAAATCTGACCGACCGAAGTTTAAAATACTCCAAAATGTATTCGGTTATCACATACAACATAAATATGTTTGTTCATATATATTTAAAAAACGGTTAACTGATTCATATATTTTTGAATAAAGATTTGCTCCCAAAGTTATACAGAACTGGCACACAGAGAATAAATTGGTTGGAATTCCACTGTAACCAACAAAATTTAATCATTATTCAATAATTTTAATTGTAAGTACTTAAAATTCATCATCAGAATAATTAATCTGTATTGTGAACAGCAAAAATATGAAATTAACCAAAACACAGTCACATCATTCAAAATATTGGTTTTCCTAATCAATATTGAAAAAAGATTACATTACCTTTAATACTAACAACCAACCTCTTTTCGGAGATTTTATCCCTTGTATAAAATAATATATTAGTTTAAAATCGAATATTAGTTTCGTCTGCAAAAAAACAATCGCTCTATCTAAAATATTAGTTACCAATTTTAAAATATTGTGAAGTTTTTTAGTAGTTTTGGTAATTCTAATAAAACATTAAGATTAGCAACCCAATTTCTGTTGTACATACGAATCTATTTTTAGACATTCATATTTATACTTGAAAGAAAAAAATTAACAAGGTAGAAATTTGAAAATACGAACTTAAATTGGGTGTGGGCTAGAGGTAAAGTAACTGCCTGACAAGCAGAGGGTCGCCAGTTCGAGTATAGTAAAATAATACTATTCTTTTATAGTTTTTTTAACTCTAATTGAGATTAGCAATCCAATTTCTGTTGTACATACAAATCTATTTTTAGACATATATTTAAATTTGAAACTAGAAAATATTCAAGGTTTAAATAAAAAAAAACATTTAAATTGGGTTAGGCTAGAGGTAAAGTACTTGCCTGACAAAAGAAAGATCGCCGGTACGAGGCATACATTTATTTTATTAATAAAATAATTTTTGTTGAATGCATGTGAATCTATTTATAGAATATTATAATCCATAAATATAAAATATTCAATTCTTACAATAAAAATTCGAAATTTGTAAATAAATAGCGGTTGTTACAATAGTTTTAAAATTTAATAATAGTGATAGTACGTGGAACTACACAAATTCGGTTGGCAAAACATTCGGTTCCAACTACAAAACTTTTATGAACACCTTTTTTGGGTAATTGTTTATTGCAATTAATTTTTAGTGCAGTCTGTTTTATGTAAAAATTTTCAAGTCCAAAAAATGATATTCGAATTTTCAACACAAGCTGCTTTACGGAGGGTAAACAAGATTTAGAATAGGAAAATTTAAAGATGTTTTTTGTTTGTGTAAAGTTTATAATTTCATAAAAAAAAAAATTAACTTTATTTAAAAAAAGCCATGGATATTTTTTAAGGTTGGCCCCCGAAACGAATAACGCGTATCGATATTCGTATCGGTTTTTTGTTTGTTTCGTTATTGGGATGGGTATAGTTATTATATTCGTATCGGCATCGGTATAACAAAAAAAATATAAAAAACGTTGTAAATTATTAAAAAAAATTAAAATTTATTAATTTTTTATATAAAGTTCTTCATAAGTTTTAAGAATGTATTCATCCTTTTAGGATTTATACTTTGTCTAAATTTCAACTTTGGTTGCTAGTACTTTCACTAGAGGGCGCTTTAAGGCAAACATAGTTACAAAAATTTATTAACGAAGTATGGTTCTATATACACTAAAAGTTCTGTGACCCCTGTTTTTATAAAGCGAATGGAATAATTCCTCCAGAGGAATACGTATTTGTATTTTGTTTTTGTTACAATAACAAAATACATGTATACCTCTAGAGGTATTATTCCGTTCGCTTTATAAAAACAGCGATTAAGTGTCAAACAGGCGTGGGGGAGGGAAAACGGGACATTTCCTCCCCCAAAATTCAATACATAAAAATCAAAAAGATTTGAAAATTTATCAAAAATACTCTAACTTTTCTCCCCAAAATCCATTTTAAATTTAAAATTTCTATTACAAAATGCATATTTTTAAAGCTTTACTTTAAAAAGACTAAAAATAAAAATTTGGAATATGAATTAAGATTGTACTTGAGGGGCAAGTCACACGCTATTCACCACGGTAAACCCATATCTAACATTTCACAGTATTAATGAAACGAAAAGAGAATTTACAATAATTTGACAATTCGTATCACCAATACTGGGAAATAGTAGATGTGGAATGGTGGATAGCGTGTGAATCGGGCTTAAAGAAAGAATTTTAAATTTATACACACAAAAATCGATGCCAAGTAACTAGGAGAATTTCAGCTAATAAAGTTTTTTCCCTTAAATTATTCAATAATTAAGTAGAATCAAGTAAAAACTTGGTAAATGTTAAGATTTTTTAGTGTAGTACACACCAAAAAAACCTTTGCCAAGTAATTAGAGGCATTTCATCTAACAAAGTTTATTTACAAAAGTTATGCGAAAAATAGTAACATTTTAGCAATATTTACTTGATTCTAGTTATTGAAAAAACTTTATTAGTTGAAATGCTCCTAGTTACCTAACAGCGATTTTTTGTGTGTACTTAGTTCAACATTTTTTATATTTGGGGATTTTTTGGGAATATTTTTTCCTTGTTTGGGAACAACGAAAAAAGTATCTGGCAAGCATCTTGCATATCTGTCATTCCATACCAGAGAACGAAGATCACTGTTGCCAACTTTTTTGACTCAAAAATCGCTAGAAATAGCAAAAAAGTGTTTAGCTAGAAAAGTGAAAAAACTACACAGAAATTACAAAATTCTGTTTGTTTTATTAAACATTTCTCATACGGTATTTTTGTAAATACAAAATAGCTTTTAAACTTGGCACCAAAATACAAACACCCTTTTGTTAATTTTGTTGTAATTTTGAATTTATGTTTTTAAAAAAATTTAATGTAAAAAACTACATTTTATATATACTTAAAAAATTGTGAAAATAAACTTTAATTTAAAAATGAGCGTGTTTGAATTTACAAATTCCATTGTTTGAGTCTACTGTTTTTTCTGTGAAGCTAAATTAAAAAAACATCTAAAACTTGAGAAATAGACAAATTATTGCGTTGTTTTTTTTGGATGAAAAAATCGTTAGATTTCTACCTAATAGCTCAAGCCACGTTCAAACTAAATAGCAGAACACGTAATTAATCTCTTTATTCTATTTCAACAGTTCTTAATTATTTTCCACTAGCTGTGGCAAAATACGTTTTCTGCAATCTTGTGTGAATGTCTTGTTTAAATCACTTTTTTACCAGTCAAGAGTATAGACACAGTCCGAAGGCCCCAGGTATTTTCTATGCAATTTGAAATTTGATTTCGTGCACCGATTTCCGTGAGAGATAATACTTATTTTATTAATTTTTTACACAAAAAATCATAAGCTTTTTTATTGTAGCATGAGGTATATAATTTTTAGTTACAAAAAGTGTAGTAGGTCGGAAAGACCTAGATTAACTTTTGTGTAACTTTTTAACAAAAATAATATATTACTTTTTTAGTGATTTTATGTTTAAAGAGTCAAAACTATATAGAAAAACTAACACCAAGTTGGTTTATGCATCTTGTGCAAAATAAGTCAACAGTTAAGTTTTTATTCTTTTAAATAATAATTTAAAGGATGTATTTCAAAAGAGATCCTTTTGTGCGTTATTTTGTTTTATTTTTACAAAAACTGTACTAAATTATAAGTTACATGCATTTTTGGAACAAAATGTTATTATTTTCTATACAAAAGAAGTTTAATTATCATCTAGGTCTTTTAGACCTAGATTAATCTTTTACGTGCAAAAACAAAATTAACTTTCTAGGGTTAACACACCTATGCTCGCTGAATCCAAATCTGACAAAAAAATCTCATTTGCAGTTTTTGAAATAGAGCTGTTTGACTATATACATACGTACATTTTGCTATATTTTCGAAATTTTATGGCAATATAGTAGCATTGTAGTAATTTTTTTAAGTGAGTTGTATATGAGGCATATTTGGCCGCAAGGGCTTGGTTTGAAATTCTATAATAAAATAAAAAAATAAATAAATAAAATCATAAACATTTTTTGAAGTATATAAATCTACACAAAATTATCTTCTAACATATTTTTTTTTTTTTGACAGATTTGAATTCAGCGTACCTAAGTCTATTAAAAAATATGTACTTCAAAGACATGTTTTGCAAAAAGATAAAAATTGTTGAGTAGTGTAATTGAGAATGATTTTTCAATTTTCCGTTGCTATGTTCTTAATAATTTCTTCCGTGACGGTTTTACGTTCCGTTGCCAATTGTATTGTGCTTATACTATGAGTAACAAAAGAGAAAAAAAACGCCAAATCTAACTGGAAAATCTCCAAATTGGTAGCACAGATGTAGATCAAAACAAAAGAGAAAACTGTTTTTAGGCGCAAATAAGAGTGTGGAAAGAGAATCAAATTAATTTTTTCTTTTGCAAAAGCTTAAATAATTTCAAGAAATATAAACGTATAATTGTATAAAAATATATTAAAAATTTATACTTCCGATCAAAATATACGCCGCGATAACCCTCTATAGTGTTTTTATTGAAACCGACTTTGGTTATAGGTCAAGCAATCCGCTGGCCAAAATACATGCTGGTCTGACAGTGAAAAGACAACGTACCCACAATCCATTGGAATTCAAAGATAATTTATTGTATTGCTGGAATTCTAAGGAGTCTAGTTTGCTGGTATTGAATTTATGGGCTGCTTTGGCCAAATGTTTTTCGAAAGTCGCATGCGTACCAGTTATAAGCAACATTTTTGTATGGTGGTTTTTGGGGTAGGTCAATATTACAACAAAGGGCTTTACATGCTGGCGGAAGAAATATAGTTGAAAAATATGTAAATTGCTAAGAGTTTGGAAAACAAATTTACTTCCGTGACACTGGTTTCTTCAATTTCTTTTCAATGCAACAGGTTTCAATTGTAAAAATATTTATCAAAATACGTTTAAATTAAACTATAACTTTACAATGATGAAATAATTGGTCAAATTAAAATAGCCACCATACGGAAAAGTTAAAATTGTTGGGGATCTTTTCTTTTGAGTTTGAATAAACTCCAAAATCATTAAGAAAATAATTCCATATTTAAATGAGCCAACCCCTAAACTAAATTTATGATTTTTTTTAGCTACCTGCCAACAAGTAAGCTAAAAATAAATCAGTATTGGACTTAAAGGTGCATATTCACAGGAAAAAGTCTGTGACTCTAGTTTGAGTCCATTTCTGACTCATTTTGGAGCTTATTTGCTGGCAGGTAGCTAAAAAAAAAAAATCATAAAATCATTGTTTAGGGGTTGGCTCATTTAAATATGGAATTATTTCCTTAATGATTTTGGAGTTTCTTAAAATGTTGGTTGGTTTTATGATTCTTTTTGAAATGCTCATATTTTCGTCCAAAAAATTAGCAATTTTTGACAATAAAATTTTGAAAATTTCAAAAATATGTTTTATTTGATACATTTTCGACTCATAGAATAAGAACCCTCAAAAAAAAGGATACAAATTCTGCTGGCTGGGTAAAATAAAAGGGTCTAATTAAATCTATACATTTTAATAACTATAGATATCACAAGTATCGTACCTTCAATATATATTCCTTGTAAAACTTTTCGCCAGCTTGCAGGTATTAAAACAATATGTAACACTTTTTTTTATAACACAACATTTTTTTTTTATTATAGAGGCCATTCATTTTCTTTTTTTTTTATATATTTTAACATATTTTTTTTTACTTTTCTATTTTTTTTTTTATATTTTGGAATATTTTCTTAAATTTTTTTTTATATTTTTTTTTTTTTATATTTTGGAATATTTTCTTAAATTTTTTTTTATATTTTTTTTTTTATATTTTGGAATATTTTCTTAAATTTTTTTTTATATTTTTTTTTTAATATATTTTTACATATTTTTTTTTTTATTTTTCCATTTTTTTAATTTTTTCTTTAATTTTTTTATATTTTTTCAATAATTTAATTATTTTACTTTAAAATATGTATTAATATAAAACTGCATACATGATATCATGTATGTATTAAACCAAATCACCAGACACATCTAACACAACTAAACCTAATGCAAACCACTAACACCACAGACAACTACAACAACACAAAAAAAAATGGAGCCTCCGCTGGGCAAAAGTTGAGACTCCAAAAATTTGCAAGCTTTACATTCAATTTAAACACATTTACTGGTTAGATTTAAACAAACGAACTATATATTCTTATGAAATGATTATCCCTAAACACTTTAGACAGTTTTTAACTTGAATTTATTTAATTATTCTATCGATATTTGTAAAAACACTACCGCGACACCACAAACGATCTGCAAATCACCGAATATCTTACTCAACTGAAAAAAAAAATGTCATTCAGTAGAAGAAGAACTTAGAAGAACAAGGTTGTATATTTGGGGAGTAAAGATTAACGGTAGATTTTAAATTTAAATGTAAAATATGAAATAATTATAATATAAACTGTAGAAAGCACAAATTTATAAAATTGGATCAGAAATTTATAAAAGTAAGCAGATATTGTAAATAAAACGATTGCAGTTTTAAATACTAAATTTTCTTCTGTATTGCTTGCTTTAATTTCTATTTGCCTAAACGACCAGCAAAAAAGGAAATTTTTTCTTTGACCAGCCGACAATTAGAAATCAATTTTTTTAATAAATTCATTGAACACTTTAATCTTTAATTTTTATTTTAACTCATTATTGATATAGTGTTCCTTTTTCAACCCAGTACATTTAAACGACTATATTTTTTTACTGTATAAAGATAATTAAGCGATTTAAAAATCTTAAAATTATTTAACACCTTGACTACAATCGGAAATGTATTATTTTTGAAAGATTGCTATCCACAGTTATCCACAAATAATTATTGAAAAAATTAATTTTTAACCTTTTTTGAAGGGACCATTTTCAAAAATTATTTAAAAAAGCCTAATCTTTTATATTTTCAACATAACAAGTTGATTTATATATATGAAAATGTATTTTCTGGTACAAATTAGTTCGTCGATTGTATATAATTTTTGAAAATCTGACCGACCGAAGTTTAAAATATTCCAAAATGTATACGGTTTTCACACAAAACATAAATAATGCTTTTTTTTATCAAAATACTACTAAACTTATAATTATATCGTGAGGGTTGCCATATCAAAATTTAAAAAAATGGTCAAAACCATGATCTTTGTTCACATATATTTAAAAACGGTTAACTGATTCATATATTTTTGAATAAAGATTTGTTCCCAAAGTTATACAGAACTGGCACACAGAGAATGAATTGGTTGGAATTCCATTGTAACCAACAAAATTTAATCATTATTCAATAATTTTAATTGTAAGTACTTAAAATTCATCATCAGAATAATTAATCTGTATTGTAAACAGAAAATATGTTAAATTACCCAAAACACAGTCACATCATTCAAAATATTGGTTTTCCTAATCAATATTGAAAAAATGTTATCGTTCTGTTTTCGGAGATTATTATATTATTATATTAGTTTTCGTTACCAATTTTAAAATAATATGAAGTTTTTTAGTAGTTTTGGTAACTCTAATAAAATATTAAGATTAGCAACCCAATTTCTGTTGTACATAAACATCTATTTTTAGACATTCATATTTAAAATTTAAAGAAAAAAATAATTTGAAAATACAAATTCAAATTGAGTTTAGGCAAGAGGTAACGTAATTGCCTGACAAGCAGAGGGTCGCAAGTTCGAGCCCAGTTCGCGACTTAAGAATTTTTGTATTAATAAAATAATTTTAAAATAATACTAATTTTTTTTATAGTTTTGGTAACTCTAATTGAGATTAGCAATCCAATTTCTGTTGTACATACAAATCTATTTTTAGACATATATTTAAATTTGAAACTAGAAAATATTCAAGGTTTAAATTAAAAAAAAAGACATATTTAAATTGGGTTTAGGCTAGAGGTAAAGTACTTGCCTGACAAAAGAAAGATCGCCGGTTCGAGGCATACATTTTTTTTATTAATAAAATAAATTTTGTTGAATGCATAAACATAAAATATTCATTTCTTACAATAAAAATTCGAAATTTGTAAATAAATGTCGGTTGTTACAATAGTTTTAAAATTTAACAATAGTGATAGTACTTGGAACCACAAAAATTCGGTTGGCAAAAAATTCGGTTCTAACTACAAAACTATTTTCTATATGTAAGTTTTAAGAATGTATTCATCCGTTTAGAATTTGTAATCTGTCTAAATTTCAACTTTGCTTGCTAATACTTTTACTAGAGGGCGCTTTAAGGCAAACAAAGTTACAAAAATTTCTTAACGAAGTATAGTTCTATATACACTAAAAGTTCTGTGACCCCTGTTTTTATACAGCGAATGGAATAATTCCTACAGAGGAATATGTATTTGTATTTTGTTTTTGTTATAATAACAAAATACATGTATACCTCTAGAGGTATTATTCCGTTCGCTTTATGAAAACAGCGCGTAAGTGTCAAACAGGCGTGGGGGAGGGAAAACGGGACATTTCCTCCCCCAAAATAAAAGTTTTCAATACAGAAAAATCAAAAAGATTTGAAAATTTATCAAAAATACTCTTAACATTTCTCCCCAAAATCTTTTCCTGCCTGATTCAGTTTTTTAAAACACAAGACTCTTAAGGAATTTTCAAACAATCAAAGCATACTAAGAATCAATTTTTGTCCATGGAATTTTAAAACAATCAAATCATACTAAGAATCAATTTTTTTTCCATATATTACTTTTTTCTTACAGAATTTTGAAGTTATTTTTTCAACTTTTAAGGCAAGGTGACATTTAAAGTACTACATGCATTAATTTTTCAGACCTAAGAAATGGGGTGACAATTAAAGTATACAGACATTAAAAGCCGGTGGCAATTATATAACTCTTATTGTAGTTGAAAAATGTTCAGCAGTAAATGAATAGCTTTAAATATGATTTTATTTTAAATTTTTCCTCACTTTTATAGCAGTTTTCATGTTTTTAGAATGGTTCATATATGCACGAAATTGGCTTTAAGCTAGATTTACAGAAATTTCACATAAAAATCGTTTTACTTCTTTCGAATTGATCTAAAACACTAAGTTTTAATAAATTTAACAGTTACAATTTTCTTTAAATTTAAAATTTCTGTTACAAAATGCATATTTTTAAAACTTTACTTTAAAAATACTAAAAATAAAAACTTGAAATATGAATTAAGATTGTACTTGAGGGGCAAGTCACACGCTATCTACCGCGGTAAACCCATTTCTAATATTTCACAGTATTAATGAAACGAAAAGAGAATTTACAATAATTTGACAATTCGTGTCACCAATACTGGGAAATAGTAAATGTGGAAAGGTGGATAGCGTGTGAATCAGGCTTAAAGAAAGAATTTTAAATTTATACACACAAAAATCGATGCCAAGTAACTAGGAGCATTTCAGCTAATAAAGTTTTTTCGCATAAATTATTCAATAATTAAGTAGAATCAAGTAAAAACTTGGTAAATGTTAAGATTTTTTAGTGTGTACCACACACAAAAAAATCTTTGCCAAGTAATTAGAGGCATTTCATCTAACAAAGTTTATTTACAAAAGTTATGCGAAAAATATTAACATTTTAGGAAATTTTTAATTGATTCTAATTCTTGAAAACACTTTATTAGTTGAAATGCTCCTAGTTACCTAACAGCGATTTTTTGTGTGTACTTAGTTCAACATTTTTTATATTTGGGGATTTTTAGGGAATATTTTGTTTCTTGTTTGGGAACAACGAAAAAAGTATCTGGCAAGCATCTTGCATATCTGTCATTCCATACCAGAGAACGAAGATCACTGCTGCCAACTTTTTTGACTCAAAAATCGCTAGAAATAGCAAAAAAGTGTTTAGCTAGAAAAGTGAAAAAACTACACAGAAAAAATTACAAAATTCTGTTTGTTTTATTAAACATTTCTCATACGGTATTTTTGTAAATACAGAAAAGTTTTTTAACTTGACACCAACAATTAGTATTTGTCAATACAAACACCCTTTTGTTAATTTTGTTGTAATTTTGAATTTTTGTTTTTAAAGAAATTTAATATAAAAAATTGTTGAAAATAAACTTTAATTTAAAAATGAGGGTGTTTGTATTTACAAATTCCATTGTTTGAGTCTACTGTTTTTTCTGTGAAGCTAAATTAAAAAAACATCTAAAACTTGAAAAATATACAAATTATTGCGTTGTTTTTTTTTTGGATGAAAAAATCGTTAGATTTCTACCTAAAAGCTCAAGCCACGTTCAAACTAAATAGCAGAACACGTAATTAATCTCTTTATTCTATTTCAACAGTTCTTTATTATTTTCCACTCGCTTTGGCAAAATACGTTTTCTGCAATCTTGTGTGAATGAATACCAGTCAAGAGTATATACACTGTGCGAAGGTCCCAGGTTTTTTCTATGCAATTTAAAATTTGATTTCGTGCACCGATTTCCGTGAGAGATAATACTTATTTTATAAATTTTTTACATAAATGTATATACTTTTTAGTTTCAAAAAGTGTAGTAGGTCGGAAAGGCCTAGATTAACTTTTGTGTAACTTTTTAACAAAAATAATATATTACTTTTTTAGTGATTTTATTTTTAAAGAGTCAAAACTATATAGAAAAACTAGCACCAAGTTGGTTTGTGCAGCTTGTGCAAAATAAGTCAACAGTTAGGTTTTTATTCTTTTAAATAATAATTTAAAGGATGTATTTCAAAAGAAATCTTTTTGTGCGTTATTTTGTTTTATTTTTACAAAAACTGTACTAAATTATAAGTTACGTGCATTTTTGGTACAAAATGTTATTATTTTCTATGCAAAAGTAGTTTAATTATCATCTAGGTCTTTTAGACCTAGATTAATCGTTTACGTGCAAAAACAAAATTAACTTTATAGGGTTAACACACCTATGCTCGCTGAATCCAAATCTGACAAAAACATTCTCAGTTGCAGTTTTTGAAATAGCGCTGTTTTACTATATACATTTTGCTATATTTGCGAAATTTTATGTCAATATAGTAGCATAGTAGTAGTTTTTTATTTAGTGAGTTGTATATGAGCCATATTTGGCCCCATCAAGGGCTTTGTTTGAAATTGTATAATAAACTAAAAAAATAAATCATTAACATTTTTTGAAGTATATAAATCTACACAAAATTATCTTTCAAAAATTGTTTTTTTCACAGATTTGAATTCAGCGTAAATAGGTCTATTAAAAAATATGTACTTCAAGACAAGTTGTGCAAAAAGTTAATAATAAACTATGAGGAACAAAAGAAAAAAACGCTAAATCTAGCTGGAAAATCTGCAAATTGGTAGCACTGATGCAGATCAAAACAAAAGAGATAACTGTTTTTAGGCGCAAATAAGAGTGTGAAAAGAGAATCAAATTAATTTTTTGCAAAAGCTTAAACAATTTCAATAAATAAACGTATAATTGTATAAAAATTTATTAAAAATTTATATTTCCGATCAAAATATACGCCGCGATAACCCTCTATAGTGTTTTTATTGAAACCGACTTTGGTTATAGGTCAAGCATACCGCTGGCCAAAATACATGCTGGTCTGACAGTGAAAAGACAACGTACCCACAATCCATTGGAATTCAAAGATAATTTATTGTATTGCTGGAATTCTAAGGAGTCTAGTTTGCTGGTTTTGAAATTATGAGCTGCTTTGGCCAAAAGTCGCATGCGTACCAGGTAAGTGCTATAGAGTTATAAGCAAAATATTTGTATGGTGGTTTTTTGGGGTAGGTCAATATAACAACAAAGGGCTTTACATGCTGGCGGAAGAAATATAGTTGAAAAATATGTAAATTGCTAAGAGTTTGGAAAACAAATTTACTTCCGTGACACTGGTTTCTTCAATTTCTTTTCAATGCAACAGGTTTCAATTGTAAAAATATTTATCAAAATGCATTTAAATTAAACTATATCTTTACAATGATGAAATAATTGGTCAAATCAAAATAGTCACCTTACGGAAAAGTTAAAATTGTTGGGGATCTTTTCTTTTGAGATTGAATAAACTCCAAAATCATTAAGAAAATAATTCCACATTTAAATGAGCCAACCCCTAAACTAAATTTATGATTTTTTTTTAGCTACCTGCCAGCATATAAAGTCTAAAATAGGTTAGGAATGGACTCAAAGGTGCCTATTCACAGGAAAAAGTCGGTGACTCTAGTTTGAGTCCATTTCTGACTCATTTTGGAACTTGTTTGCCGGCTGGTAGCTAAAAAATTTTAAAATTTAGTCTAGGGGTTGACTAATTTAAATGGGGAATTATTTCATCAATGATTTGTTAGTTTTTTTTTTAACCTCAAAAGAAAATATCCCCTGCCTATGCACAGGAAAAAGTCTGTGACTCTGATTAAGACCGGTTTCCCCCATGTGTTTGCTGTTCCAAGAGCCGTAGCAAATTTTATTTATTTGAAATTTTCCTTAATAAACTATCCAAACATCATCATGAAATTAGAAATAAATTTAAAATTTTATTGTTGTTTTGTATAGAAAGTTACGACTTTCAGTCGTTTTATCAAAACTCTATCCCGTTGCGTAAGACGTATATATATATATGTACATCCACCTTACCTAAGTGCAACATGTGGTTTTTTATTTAGACGCAACCAGAAAAGGTTTTTTTTTTTTATCTTGACTACTCAGTTAAGTATGTAGTTAAAAATAGTCTTATCACAGTCATAGCGAATCACAGCTAGGAATAGCCATGGTTTTTATGCCAGTATTAAAAACTTTAATAAATTTTTGTATGAAAGTGGTTCATGCAATATTCAAATTCAATTACATTTCTAACAAGGTGCTTCTCCCCATGCGTTCTATCCGATCTTAATAAAATTTGGATATTTGGATGCGGTACTCTCTGGAGTACCGCAAGGTTCGGTTTTAGGGCCACTTTTGTTTGTAATGTTTCTTAATGACCTTTTTTATATATATGATGACAGTATGTGTACTTCCTTCGCATTTGCTGATGACTTGCAACTTATGATATCAGGTGATAAGGAATTTTTAGATGTTTTTCAGTCAAACATTAACTATTATGTTAATGAGACAGTGATTGGATGAATCGAAATGGTTTGGTAATCAATGCAAATAAGACCAAGACTTTGTTTTTTGGAAAGCCCTCGTATAGGGATAGTATATCAATTTTTGTTGGACCTACGGAAATTGAGTTTGTAGATAGATTGTCTTGTTTGGGTGTGGTTATTGATAGCGAACTAAAGTTTGTTTACCAAATTAATTCGATATCATCTAGAGTTCACTATGTTTTAAGAAAGCTGTATTGCACAAATTTATATATTCCATTAGCAGTTAGGAGAAGAATTGCCCATGCTATGGTTATGCCTATCTTTACTTATGGTATTGAGGTATATACTGGTACCCCTGGTTTTAATTTGAAAAAATTATCGTTACTTTTCAATCGTGTTGTTAGATATGTTTATTCATTAAGAAACCGTGATCATATATCTTCTTATGTGCAAGACTTTCTGGGATGTAGTTTTAATAGTTTTATCAAGATTCGTAATCTTCTTCTCTTTTACAGAATATTTAAGAACGGTTATCCTTCTGGCTTTATAGATCGATTTAGATTTAGTAGATCTAATAGGAATAAACAGATTTTGTTACCAAAGCTAACTACGATATTAGATCGTGCATATTTTGTAAGAGTGGCTAAATTATATAACGCTCTGCCTAGAGCGCTTAAATCATTTTCTAATTCATATGCTTTACAGAGGCGTCGTCTTATTGCTTATGAACAAGCACATATTACTGATTCATAATTTTCAATACTTTTTTTAATTAAAACATCGACTTGTTAATATTGTCTATTTAAATAGAGCACGAGGATCCTATACTTCAGATATTAACAGAGTTTATAATAGGAAGTAAATACTTTTATTCATTGATAAAATAACTATCGCTGAGTGGGTTTCTTATATTTTTATGTATTTTTAATATATTATTATTATTATTATTATTATGCACATTAGCTAGTAAGTTATCTTTGTAATTTTGCTTAATTGGCCCCATGGGCTTTAAAATTACAATAAAATGAATTAAATAATTAAATAAATAATAAGTGGGGTCAAAGTTAATACACATTTTTATGGAAACATGTCTGAAACATGTCTGAAACTAATGAAATTCAGATTTTTTTGAACGCAGATTTGATGTACTCGAAAAAGCAAACATTTTTATACCAATATTGCCTAAATAGTTTGTTAGGGTCGCCAGTTATTTGAAATAATTAAAATATATGTAGGTTAAAAAGCTCTTCGGCAAGAGTCGTATTAAAGCCGAACAATCGCGAATGTCGGAAAAATCTCAGACACCCGCTCGATTAAATTTAATATTTTCTTAGCTTAATACAACTAATAAAAATTTTAATATCGCTTAAAACACATTTTTTTTAATTAAAAAAAAAAGTACTTGTGAAATATCGGACATGTTTATGCGTCTCCAAAAGCTCTTTCATTTGGTACCCCATTTGTCAAAACATAACTGAAAAAAATCGAAATAAGCCGAAAAAAACGAAAAATACGGTAATTTTTGACCCCATTTTTTAATTTCTAGACATGAGATTGGGCCGCTAAACAAAAAATACGTGTGCCTTATATTTCTTTTGCATTGAGATCGGAGAGAACAAATCAAGAGACTCCCCTTGTAAATCAATTTTGAACCATTTTTTGGATTCAATACAAAATTTCTTAAAATTTTTGTGTCTTTTATGATTCTTTTTGAAATGCTCAATTTTCGTTCAAAAAATTAGTAATTTTTGACAATAAAATTTTGAAATTTCATAACAGAAATTAATGAAATTTCATATATCGCACTTGATCAACAAGAGGGTATTAACTCAAAATTTTAAAATTTTCAGTAGAGTCAAAAAACTGTTTATGTACACATTTTAACAGAATTTTAAAATTTCAAACATATCATAATAAGCAAATTCCATTTGAAAGTATATATACATTGTTTTTGTTTTAAATTTTACTAATCATTGCAAAAAAAAAAAAATCAATTTTTTGAGTTAATACCATTTTTTTGAAATTTTATCGATTTAAATTTATAAAATAAAACAAATTTTATCAACAAAACAGTATCAACTCAAAATACAACCAAATATAAATAAAACAGTTTGATTATTTTTAACATAAATAAAGGCTCAAATCAAAATAATACCTTTTTTATGAAAATATAACGATTCATTTCTATTTGAACTTTTGTATTAACTCGAAATAATACCTTTTTGTTGAAATAAAGGTAATCACTACATTATCATGAAAATGGTCTCAAAAGTGGTTTTCGAGATGAAAGAGTAATCGGAATACGTTGAAATTTTTACATAAGATAGATATTGATGTTGTTAGTTGATTTCTTTAAAAAAGTGATATTTTAAAAATTTTGAGTTAATACATTCTTGTTGATCAAGTGCGATATGGTTTATTTGATACATTTTCGACTCATAGAATAAGAACCCTCAAAAAAAAAGTATATAAATTTTGATGACTGGGTAAAATAAAAGGGTCTAATAAAATCTATACATTTTTAATAACTATAGATATGACAAGTATCGTACCTTCAATATATATTCCTTGTAAAACTTTTCGCCAGCTTGCAGGTATTAAAACAATATGTAAGACACTTTTTTTTTATAACACAACACTTTTTTGTATTAATTAGAGGCCATTAATTTTCTTTTTTTTTATATATTTTAACATATTTTTTTTACTTTTCTATTTTTTTTATATTTTGGAATATTTTCTTAATTTTTTTTTTTTTTATATTTTGGAATATTTTCTTAATTTTTTTTTTATATTTTGTAATATTTTCTTATTTTTTTTTTTATATTTTTTCATTTTTTTTTTTATATATTTTTACATATTTTTTTTTTATTTTTCCATTTTTTTTAATTTTTTCTTTAATTTTTTTTATATTTTTTCAATAATTTAATTACTTTACTTTAAAATATGTATTAATATAAAACTGCATACATGATATCATGTATGTATTAAACCAAATCACCACACACATATAACACAACTAAACCTAATGCAAAACCACTAACACCACAGACAACTACAACAACACAAAAAAAAAATGGAGCCTCCACTGGGCAAATGTTGAGACTCCAAAAAATTTGCAAGTTTTACATTCAATTTAAACACATTTACTTTTTAGATTAAAACAAACTAACTATATATTCTTATGAAATGATTATCCCTAAACACTTTAGACATGTTTTAACTTGAATTTATTTAATTATTCTATCGATATTTGTAAAAACACTACCGCGACACCACAAACGATCTGCAAATCACCGAATATCTTACTCAACTGAAAAAAAAAAATGTCATTCAGAGAAAGAAGAAGAACTTTAGTACACAAGGTTGTATATTTGGGGAGTAAATTTGAAAGATTAACGGAAATTTTAAAATTTTAACAGAAATTAATGAAATTTAAAGAAAAATTAAAAAAAATTTAATTAAAAAATTATAAAATATATTATTAAATATATAGAGTTGTATTTTTTATAGAAAACATTAAATTTAAGCAGAAATTTAAAAATTTAATAAAAAGTTAAACAAATACGAGGTAATTATAATAAAAATTTTTGAATGTAAAACATAAATCAACAAATTCAAAGTTATTCATGAAAATCGCAGCAATTTTCGATGAGACATCTTCGGTTGTGTTACTTTCTTAATTTTTTTTATGAATTCAATGACCTTTTATATGAGCTACTTCAAAAATTTTCGACACCTGTTGAAACTGACTTTAGATGGCTGTTATTTCTTAAGGTTTTTTGAATTGAGTGACACAAAGGACAGGGTTAGGTAAACTATACCTAAAAACTATGACATACAAAGTTTCAAAATGAAAAGTTTTTATCTAAAGAGTTGTTAGTCATTTAAAAGTCCAAAAATTAAAAAAAATACTTAAAAACTTACAAGAGTTTTTTTCATTTATTTTATTTTTTTTTGGTCATAGTTTTTAATCTTCAGATCCAAACCATTACTAAATGGAGTTACTAAACTTAGGTGATACATTCACTAAAGTGTAATTTCAATATCGCTGCTTGGTGAAAAGTTATATGGTGGTTTACAAGGGAAACCAAGATATTGTGATTTTTAAACTTTCGCAGTTTTTTTCATAGGGTTTTTGCGCCGTTTAATGGAATTAAGTTTTGAGAACAGTTTTTAAAAAATGCTGTAATTTTATACAGTTTGAGCTATACCAAGTTGATGTCAGCGAACCAATAACGGAATACGAACATCACTAATATATAAGGAATTGTCATAAGTTTTTGAAAATGTATGTTTTTTGCGTCTGAAAATTATATTTGAGAAAGTTTACTTATTAATTGATTGGATTCATTCAAATCTAAATTGGTAGAATTTGGTGAATTGCATGAATTGTAGTTTTTCATAGTATGCAAAAATGAAAAAAAAAATGTTTTTTTGTGCCATTTAAGATTCTTCGAAGGATTCATTTATTCTGTAGTTATTATGAATTAATTTTTTTATTATCCTCTTTATTTTGAAATAGTTAATTGTGTTAAATGATCTCAACAAATGTGAATGTAGTTATTATTTATATGATTGATTTACTTAATCTTTTATTATTTATAAGCTTTAAATTTTTTTAGAAGTTTGTTATTCATCTTTAATTAACCACATAAGGCCCTAAGGGCTCGGTTATATAAATGAAGACTTAAAAAAAAAGAAATGGTTTGCGTATTGCGTGAACTGAGTTTCTTAGTAAACATCATCTCCCAGTCAAAGAGGCAATTTAAAAATGCAATAATTTTATGAACTTTTTAAAAATTTTTGCGAAATTCCATTATTTTTTTTCGCATTTATTATAAAAAAAAAAACTTGGCTTGATAACATAGTTAGGAAACTGGAGTGAATCTTCACAACGAACTAAATTTATAAAGCGAAAAAGTAATTTGTTTCATTCCTAGCGGGTATATCAGGAGTTTTTCCAAACACATTTCGCTCTGTGGCATCTAAAGTGCTATATCAATTCCGAGAAAACGTATATCAAATAAACGATTTTAATGAGCTTAATACTAAAATCAAAAAGACAACACAAATATTAAGGACGTTTAATTTTATTTAGCAAACAAAATTTTCATAACCTTAAAAATCAGTCTTATACACAATTTTAAATTTTGTGAATTTAAAAGAATGTAATAAGTAACCCTAAAACCAATAAATATCAAAAGACCTTCAAAAATGTTTTTTTTTTTTTTAATTGTTTTTTGTTTCGGCTCAAGGCCCTCTGGTGTAAAATATTTAATAAAACTAAAAACACAAAAGTTTTATATTTTTTAGTAATTATTTATTTTCTTTTCGATATTTTGGTTAAATTTTTTAACCATCCTCTGGGAGTTTAAAGTAAAAAAACTTTAAACCTATGTTTGGATGTTAACTATACAAAATCTATTTTCCAACTGCAAAGTAATAAGTTCTTTTTTTAAGTTCTAATACAAGGTGGCGCAAAAGTAATCCTCCTATCAGAAAATGCTATAAATTTTGCGATTGGCCCCTAATGTCAGTTCTGTTTTGACATTTGTGTAGTAAACACATGCGAAATACACGTTAATAAACAATGTTACGCTACACTGCTCCAGAACGCGGAATATTGGTGACTATTTATTTGACCAATAATCGGTCGGTGACTTTGGCACAACGTGAATTTCGTCGCAGATTTCCTGGCCGTCCAACGCCTACTAATGAAACACTGCGACGTTTAGCCGCTCGCCTCGAAGAGACTGGCACAACACGAGATGCTGCCAGGCGTGGCAGACCCCGGAGTAGCCGTTCTGCAGAGAATATTGCTGCTGTAGCCCAGGATATCATGGAAGCGCCGTCGACATCGACCAGACGACGTGCCACGCAAATGGGTATCAGTCGACGGTCTTTACAGCGAATTTTGGTACAAGATTTGAAGATGCGCTCAAGCCATCCTTAATCACCACCAAGAGGAAGATGATTTTTCATCAAAAATAATCATGAGTGATGAGGCCCATTTCCATCTTAGCGGGTACGTAAATAAGCAAAATTTACGCTTCTGGGGCACTGAAAATCCGCGTGTAACCCACGAAGAGCCTTTACACCCGCTCAAAGTCACTGTATGGTGTGCTGTTTTCGCTGGAGGAGTCATCGGACCTTTTTTCTTCGAAGACGTCGCGGGCCAAACGGTTACTGTGAATGGTGAGCGCTACAGAGCAATGATCAACGAGTTCTTTTTGCCGCAACTTGATGAATTGGGATTGGAAAACATGTGGTTCCAACAGGACGGTGCAACGGCACACACTGCACGTGCCACAACCGACATGCTGAAGGATGCATTTCCCGGGCGCCTAATCTCCCGTTTTGGCGATTTGCACTTGCCAGCAAGATCGCCTGATTTGACCGCTCCAGACTTCTTTTTGTGGGGCTTTTTGAAGTCGCGGCTTTATGTCAACAAACCTCAGACTCTTGCAGCTCTTAAAAACAATATCCGTCAAGAATGTGAGGACCAATCGCCGGAAGTTTTGGCCAAAGTGATGGAAAATGCCATAAAAAGGGCTCAAATGACAATCAACTGTGGCGGCGGCCATTTACATGACATCGTATTCTCGACTTGATGTAAAAAAAATTAAAATACCAAATAAAAATAATCCACAAGAAGAATCAAAGTTTTTAATTTTTTTTTTTAAATTACAGCCAAAAAACATCGGAAGGTTATTTTTGCGCCACCTTGTATATGACAAACATTTTTTTGAGCGTATTTTAAATATAACGAGACATTTAAATTGATGTAACTTTAATTAAATCCAAGCAAAAACTGTAAATTTAAAATATTTAATAAACCGCCATAATTTTTGAGCCGTTTTCTAAAAATATTCTCACATATTTTTACAAAAGTTTTTTAGATATGCGCTTAATTATCTGATTTTTTTTATATTAAGTAACTTATACTTTTTTTCCAACTACAACTTAAAATCAATTTTTTTTAAAAAAATGCAAATTTCAAACCGTTTTTAGATTTTTTAATAATCTTTTCACAAATTTTTATAAAAGGTTCTTAGATATCCACTTAAGTATCTGAAAACTAAATTTTAAAAAGCTTAAAAAGAAAACTTGAATTTATGAAGTATCTTTAAAATATTTTTTCCTACTAAAATGCTGTAGAAATTGAAAATTTATTTTGAAAAAATTTAATTTTTTTAATCATTTTCAGACAAAAAAAAATTACAAATTCTTATAAAAGTTTGTTGGATATGCTCTCAAGTATCTGAAAACGTTACTTTGAAAAGCTGAAAGAGAAAAGCTTTGTATGTAAAGTATCTTTTAAGTTTTTTCCAACTAGAATTTTTCAAAAAATCAAAATTTCTTTAGAAAAATGCTTATTTTTAATCCATTTTGTGATTTTTTTAAAAATATGTTACAATGCCTAATTTTATAAAAGCTTAGGCTTCTAAAAACTAAATTTTGAGAAGCTTAAAAAGAAAAACTTGGATTATAAAGTTTCTTTTAATTTTTTTTTTTAACTAGAATGTTGTTAAAAGTCAACATTTATTTATTTTTAGATTTTTAAAAAAATCTTCTAACAATTTTTATAAAATTTAATAGATATATGAGAACTTTACTTTTAAAAATTTAAAAAGAAAAATTTTATGTATATAAGCATTTTGATATTTGTACCTTAACATGTAGGATTTTTTCCTATTTTTTATTAAATATCAAAGATTTTATTAACAATTACATCAGTTCTAATGTTTTAATAAAATTTTCAACCCATTGTGCGCCACCTTTATCTGATTTTTATGGTAATTAATATGGCGTTCACACCTAAATGCTAAACACACGTTTTGGCAAAACGATAATATAAATGGAAGTATATATCTGTGTAACACATAAAAGATCATTGAATTCTAAAAAAAATAAAAAAAAGTAACACAGCCGAAAGTTTGTTTTATAGATTTTGTTGATTGTTCTTTAATTTTCTACAAGTTTTATTAAATTTAATATATATCCGCTTAAATTTAAAAGTTTCCATAAATTTCAATTAAAAACTTCCAAATAAACAAATCTGTGTAATAAAATTCTACTTCCTTAAAGTTTGTTTTATAGATTTTTGTTGATTGTTCTTTAATTTTCTACAAGTTTTATTAAATTTAATATATATCCGCTTAAATTTAAAAGTTTCCATAAATTTCAATTAAAAACTTCCAAATAAACAAATCTGTGTAATAAAATTCTACTTCCTTAAATTTTTATATTTCTGCTTAAATTTTAAAGTTTCCTTTACTTTCATTTTAAATTTTCCAAAAATACAATTCTGTGTAGTAGAATACTACTTAATTATCTCGTTTAAGAAACTTTCCATTTCCAAAAATTTTTTAATATTTCTGCTAAAATTTTAAAATTTCTTTAACTCTCATTTTAAATTTTCAAAAAATACACTAAAATCCTACTTTTAATCTCCTACACTAAAATCCTACTTTTTATCTCATGTTTTAACTTCTAAAATTTTAGTATAAAATTTGCTACTTAAATTTACAATGTTCCGTTTCCTATACTTTATACTCCCCAAAAACTGCAACCTCAATAATACAACTGTGTGTACTAAAATTCTTCTTCTACTACATGCTAGCTTGTTTTTTTAGTTAAGTTAAAACTATCCGGCGTACTTAGCAAGTAATTTTTAGTGTCATTGTTTAATTTTCCAAAATTCAATTAAATAATTAAATAAATTAAAGTTAAAACATGTCTAAAGTGTTTAGGGATACTCATTTCATACGAATATGTAGTTAGTTTATTGGGATCTAACAAGTAAATATGTTTAAATATAATATTAAAATTGCAAAGTTGATGGTGTCTCAACTTTTGTCAGTGGAGCACCCATTTTTGTTTTGTTGTTTTTGTTATATGTGTTAATTTTGGCGCTTTTTGTGTTAGTGTGGTTGCATTTATGTTATGTAGAGTTATTAGAGTGGAGTAATATTATTGAATATAAAAAAATGTGTAAAATTTAAGAAAATTTAAAAAATTTTAAAAAAAATTCTAAAACAATTAAAAAAAATTTAAACAATTAAGAAAATTTAAAAAAAATTAAAGAAATTTAAAAAAAATTAAAGAAAATTTAAAAAAAATTTAAGAAAATTTAAAAAAATTAAAGAAAATTTAAAAAAAATAAAGAAAATTTAAAAAAATTTAAAAAAATTAAAGAAAATTTAAAACAAATTAAAGAAAATTTAAAAAAAATAAAAAAAATTTTAAAAAATTAAAGAAATTAAAAAAAATGGAAGAAAATTAAAAAAAATGGAAGAAAATTTAAAAAAATTAAAGAAATTTTAAAAAAATTTAAAAAAAATTAAAGAAAATTAAAAAAAAAATTAAAGAAAATAAAAAAAATTTAAGAAAATGTAAAAAAAATTAAAGAAAATGAATGAAAAATATTAAGTATGAAGAAAAAATATAAAAAATTAAAGACTAATATAGAAAAATCTATAAAATATAGAAAATTAATGGCCTCTATTCTATATAAAATGTTTGTGCTTAAGGAAAATATGTTTTATAGCTTGAATAATAGCAATATGACGGAAAACTACTACTTGGAATATATTTTTAAGGTAAGAAATTTGTCATTTCTAGTACTTATTTAAAATAAATAGGTATTAAGTTAACATTAAACAAACAACATTATCTAGAAACTTGTATAAAAAACAATTACAGTATTTTTTTTTTAACCAATTTTTAGAATTTTTATTGAAAAAGTTTGTCTCTAGAATCGGCCAAAATAGTCAGTTTAAAATTTTTGTTGACGCATGTGAAAAAAAATCTTTTCTTTAAATAAGTTTAATAGTTTAGTTTTTATAGTTGTATATTTTAAATATTTAAAAATTTGTATCCAAATTTGAAATTGTACAAATTTTTATATTATAACTTAAACCGTTTCGTCTATTTTTGTTGGCGGCCAAATGCTCGTTAATTCTGTTAGGGTAACATCATACAACATATTGTGATATTCTTCTAAAAGGACTGAAAAAGGAAAAGAAGTAAATTTTAAATAAATGAAGAAAAATCTTTAAAATAAAGCGAAAAAAAAACTTACAATTTGGATTTTTCTTCCACTGCTCAAATAACTTTTCCCGGCTATTAATTTGTTTTGCCATAAAACAACGTTTAAATTTCAAGATATATTCATTCAAATTAGACCAACTTTTTGTTAAGGATGAGGGTGTGGATTTTAATTTCGATTTGTAGGCTAAAAGTTGAGGACAAACTTGACCATCCAAAACAAACATGGCAAAGTAACTGGAATTAGAAAAGAATAAACATCAAAGAAAAATATAAAGAAAAATTGTTCAGAATCTAAAAAAAAACTTCTATAGAAAAATCAAATTGGAATTTGACAAATTTTCACAAAATCTGACAAATTTTGAATAAAAAAAACTTATTAGAATCCGACAAATTTTCTATTGAAAAATTTGTTCCGAATCTGACAAATTTACTATAGAAATTTGTTTTCAGAATCCGACAAATTTTCTATAGAAATTTGTTTTCAGAATCTGACACATTTTTAATAGAAAATATTTTTCAAAATTTTCTTTCAGAATCTGACAAATTTTCTATAGAAAATTTTTCAGATTCGGAAAAAATTTTTTAATAGAATATGTGTCAGATTGTGAAAAATATTTTCTATAGAAACACAGTTTCTGACAAATTTAATATAGAAATTTTTTCTTTTTTTCAGAATCTTACAAATTTTCTATAGAGAATTTTTTTTTAGAATCTGACAAATTTTGTATAGTAAAAATTTATTCAGAATCTGACAAATTTTCTATAGAAAAATTTGTTCAGAATCAGACAAATTTTCTATAGAAAAATTTGTTCAGAATCGGACTAATTTTCTATAGAAAAATTTGTTCAGAATCGGACTAATTTTCTATAGAAAAATTTGTTCAGAATCAGACAAATTTTCTACAGAAAAATTTGTTCAGAATAAGACAAATTTTCTATAGAAAAATTTGTTCAGAATGAGACAAATTTTCTATAGAAAAATTTGTTCAGAATCTGACAAATTCACTATAGGAATTTTTTTTCAGAATCTTACAAATTTTCTATAGAAAAATTTGTTCAGAATCTGACAAATTTACTATAGAAAAATTTGTTCAGAATCTGACAAATTTACTATAGAAATTTTTTCTTTTTTTTCAGAATCTTACAAATTTTCTACAGAAAATTTTTTTTCAGAATCTGACAAATTTTCTATAGTAAAATTTATTCAGAATCTGACAAATTTACTATAGAAAAATTTGTTCAGAATCAGACAAATTTTCTATAGAAAAATTTGTTCAGAATCAGACAAATTTTCTATAGAAAAATTTGTTCAGAATCAGACAAATTTTCTATAGAAAAATTTGTTCAGAATCAGACAAATTTTCTATAGAAAAATTTGTTCAGAATAAGCCAAATTTTCTATAGAAAAATTTGTTCAGAATGAGACAAATTTTCTATAGAAAAATTTGTTCAGAATCAGACAAATTTTCTATAGAAAAATTTGTTGAGAATCTTACAAAGTTTCTTTATAGAAACATTTGCTTAAAATCTGATGAATTTTCTATAACAAAAATTGCTTAAAATCTCACAAATTTTCTATAGAAAAATTTGTTCAGAATCTTACAAATCTTCTATATCAAAAACTTCTCAGAATCTTTACAAATTTCTAGAGAAAAATTTACTCAAAGTATTAGAAAATTTCAATAGAAAAACTTGTATAAGAATCTGATAAATTACGCTTAGAATGTAAGAAATTATCATAGCGAAATATGCTCAGAATATAAGAAATTTTCTATAGAAAAATTCTTTGAGTTTAAGAAATGTTCTTTTAGAACATTACAGACGGATTAAGAGACATTTTTTGTATAAAAATATAATGCATTGAAGGATATTAAAAAAACTTACCAATAAGCCTTTTCCTCTAAAGGCATTTCAACTTCTGTTAAAGGCAATTCCCAGCCAGCCTTGCCAAAGGTAGCATCTACATAACAGTACAATTTACCATCTTCTGGCTTATATCTAGGTAAAGGTTCTTCTTTTATAGCCGTAAAATTACACAATAAGGGAACATATAACAACAGCCATTCAGGTTCTATAACTGTAATGCCTCTTATAAACATTTTTGTAGAATCACCATTTTGTATTTCATAGGCCTCTTGATAGATAACCCATTCGGGTAATTTTTGCTTTAAAACCGAAGAGGAGTGCATAAACACGGGCTCTTCCATATCCAGACAGTTGTAGGCATATTTAAGTCTACGTTTTTCATCTTTATCACTTATATCGCTTAAAGACAACTTACGTGCAACTTTATCACCCATACCGGCTAATAAAATTTGCCTTAAAAATCTGGCCTGTGGATCTGAGGGAGGTGGCATGGCAGGATCTACACAGAGATTAACATCAGTGATACTTAAATTTATTTCATTAGTTAGTTGTACCCTTAATTTGCGAACTTCTGTTATGGCTTTATGTCTAAGACCATTATCGGCACAGAATTTAGAGAGTTCTCCCTTAGAACCGGAATATTCAGCAGCTCCTACTGCTCTTAGCAAAACCATAGGATCTCCTAATAATTGATAGTTGCCCGTGCAAGCCCATGATTGCCTTTTCTTTTGCCATTTGTTAAGGGTTAAAGAAGCATCGTCTTTTTCACGATCAAAATTAACTTCCATTAAAACTTCTTGTACCGATAATGCGGCCACTAGGCACACAGTATAGGGTAATAGATTTTGTTGATGGGATAAAGCCAACATTTTACCAAATCTAGGAGCTACTGGAAATCGAGAGATTATATGTCCTAATCTAGAGACTTTAGGTGGTATTTCTTTTGTTGGATCAGCAGCTGTTGAAACTTTTTCTAAAGCTCCCAAGATCAACAATCTATGTTCAGCAGCTTTAAGTTGCTCCGCATCGGGAGGAGAAGGAAAGGGAAAATTAATAACTCTGTCAATGCCCATACATCTCATTTGTAACATTAAATCATCTACGGGTTTCTTTTGTATATCTGGCACCGAAAAATCCTCAAATTCATCATTATATACAGCACTAGAGTATAAACGGTAACAGTGACCAGCACTTACTCTACCAGCACGTCCAGCTCTTTGATCTGCCGATGCCTTAGAGGTATAAGTAACCACAAAAGCACTTACTCCTGTGATTTTATCATACAATCTAGTCTTTTGTTTACCACTATCTACCACATATTTAATATTTGGTATAGTCAATGAAGTTTCGGCCACATTTGTGCTAACAATACATAGTCTACAACCTTCGGGAGCAGGTTGAAAGATTCGATTTTGTTTCTCCGTGGAAAGCAACGAGTATAAAGGCAATACCCATAAGGGTTGTTTGGTAGTAGAGGCAGCCGACTCTTCATCCATTTCCTGGTGATTATCATCTTCATCTTCTAAATCATCATTGGCTAAATCTTCCATAGCATTTTCTGAATCAGAATCTTGATTTTCTAATAAATCAGCTTCGGTATCATCACCGGGTAACTTATAATCATCTAAATTGATTTTAGGTAAAGCTAGTTGTGATAAAAATTTCCTTTTAGATTTACGCACATTTCTAATGGCTCTTTTCATATCAAATTCATCATCGGTATCATGGCCAGCTTGAACTTCTATAAGTTCTTCTCCTTCTTTTACATTTTTAACAGTTTTTGGGTCCTGATTTTGCGATTTTTCTTCCACTTTCTTATAGGGAAAGGTTCTTCTTAGTTTTCTTGCCAATTGATTAACTTCCTGTTGTCCTGTGACAAAGATTAATATACCTCCCTCTGGTAATTTAGAGTGTATTTTAACTGTCTTTCTATAAGCCTCCTCCACATAATTTTCTGGAGTATTCTTTTGAAAATGTACTGTAACCGGAAACTGTCTGGCTTCTACTTTTATTAAGGGAGGTGGTATTTTAAATAATCTAGAGTTGGAGGTAAAATCTTCTACTCTCAAGGTGGCCGACATGATTATCAATTTTAAAGGATTACCACCTCGTTTGATTCTTAATGGCACTATTCTCGATAAAAGACCCACTAATATATCAGTATAAGCACTTCTTTCATGGGCCTCATCTAATATTATGACAGAATAATTCTTTAACAAAAAATCTGATTCAATTTCTTTAAGCAAAACACCATCTGTCATGAATTTAATCTTCGTTTCCGGGGTAACATTACCTTCAAAACGTATTAAATAAGAAACTTCTTTATTGCTTAAATTCATTTCTTGACCCACACGTTTAGACATGGCTATGGCAGCTACACGTCGGGGTTCGGTAATGCCTATTAATTTGCCATTTTCACAATAGCCCGCCTCATAGAGAAATTGGGGTATTTGTGTAGTTTTACCGGAGCCAGTTTCACCCGCTACAATTATAATATTGTTTTCATTTATAACCTCCATAACTTGCTGCTCTTCGGCTAGTATGGGTAATTTTAAACGGGCTGCCTGTATCTCGGGCTCCCTTTCTACCGGCACATAAACGGTAGTTCTAGCCGGAGCCAAAGATTTTAAAGGTTCTTGGACAACTTTTGTATCTTTTGCAGTCGTTTTAGTTAAATCCTTTTTGTTTTCCTGATTTCTAGGGATTTATCTAAAGTTTCTGGTAATTTCTCTTGAACTAAATCCACTTGTTCAACTTTTTCTATAGACTTTTCTTTTTCTTCCTCTTCCTCCTCCTCTTCATCTTCTGTAGTATCATCATCTTCTTCCATACCGACTATATTTGGATTTTTACGTTTAGCTTCTATATCTTCTTCCTCCTCTAAAAGAAGCTTACGTTTTGATGCTCCCTTTATGGAGCTTATTTTACCTCCAACTGCTATTTTTACATTTTGTTGCCTTTGCTGTTTTCGCGCCATCATTTCATCCAAAGAATCCAACTTTTTAACACCCACAGTTTGTACTTGACTAATGGACGTATATTGTTTAAGTTCATTTTCGGGTAGTTGGACTTTACCTAAAGCTTCCAATAAATCGGCGCGCTAAAAATATAAAAAAAAAATATGAACAAAATAAATTTTAATAAAATCATAATTTTAATGTAATTTTAACTAAATCCGAGAAATTTTCTAAGACAATTTGAATTTTTCTATAGAGAGTTTTACAGATTCACGGCAAATTTTTCTATAGAAAATTTGACAGATTTAAATCAAATTTTTCTATAGAAAATTTGTCAATTTCAACGCAAATGTTTTTATAGAAAATTTTTCAGACTCAAGGCAAATTTTTCTACATAAAATTTTTCAGATTAAAGGGAATTTTTTTATTATAACATTTTTTACAGATTTAAAGCAAATTTTTCAATAGAAATTTTGACAGATTCAAGGCAAATTTTCTATAGAAATTTTATGAGATTCGAGGCAAAATTTTCTATAGAAATCTGTCAGATTCAAGGCAAATTTTCTACAGAAAA
>CM037852.1:5354937-5459461 GCA_021234595.1 Delia radicum
AATAAAATATATATTTGCGTTAATATTTTTATTTATTTATTTAATTTTTTTAATAAGAAACGGAAGCCTTATAAAAAAAAAACTCAGTCAGTGCTCGGAAATGATTTTTAATTTAATTGCTAAAAGTCATTCCAATTCTTAAATATATTTAAACATTTGTTTTGAATTTTTTTTTTTGCTTTAACATACTTGTTTAAACAACAAAGTTTTGAATTAAATTATGAGTGCGTTAAGTGATAATTAAATTCATTAACTTTTTAATAATTAAAAATATGTTAAACAATTTTGTTAATTTTACAAAAAAAAAAAAAAAAAAAGGAAATACAAACAAATTAAAGTTTTGTAAAATATTATGGAATTCTAAAAATCTTAAGGAATTTTGAAATACAACAAGCATGAAAACATTAATTTTTAAAAACTATAAAAAGTGTCAATTAATAAATTTGAAAACAAAAACTCTATAGATTATTTTTTAGGACAATATCCTTATAAAGAAATATAGAGAGAGTATGGCCTCTAACTTGACTAATTTTCAAAAAAATTATAAGAATCATTTTGAATTAAAATAAATCCTTAAGATTTTTATACAATTTCACATAACAAACAAGTTTTCAATTTATTTTTTTGATCAATGTTGATAATCTTTAACTTCGAGCTCATATATTAGGTCTCATGTAGTGAGTAAACTAGTTTATATGAATGTTTGATGTTTGGCATGGGATTGTTACCCTCTTTCAAAACGTGTTCTGATGATGGGAACCTAGAAAATTCCTGAAATAGATCTATCCAACACATTCCTGAAAGTGCCAGAAATTGCCAATGGTCCGAAAAATCAAGCACTGGCAGAGCACTGTTTGCCAATGATCCAACAAATAAAGTGCTGGCAAAGCACTGATTTACAACGCTTTGCAAACGTTAGTAAAAAGTGCTTTGCCAGTGCTTAATGAACAAAATTTACAACAGGCTTAGAGTGCTCTGCCAACGTTCGTAGAAAGTGCTTTGCCAGTACTTGATTTACAAAATTTACAACCGTAAAAATAAAAATGCACTGGCACAGTACTGACTTAGAACGCTTTCCCAACATTGGCAAAAAGTACATTGCCAGTACTTATATACAAAATTTACAAACTTTAACTTAATAAAACCAGTGTTCAGAACGCTTTCTCAACGCTGGCCAAAAGTGCTTTTGCTAGTGCTCGATTTACTAAATTTACAATCGTTTGTACAAACGAAATTTAATGCATGTACTTGTTTGTAAAAAAGTTAGCAGGTTTTAATAAAAATAACAAATGAATAGTATTTTTTAAATTTATTTTAGATACTTTAAAATTTAATTCTTTTTTTCAAATCTTAAATGAATTTAAAATCAACAAACCATAAGCATATGGTATTGAAATCAAATTCACACAATAAAAAAAGTCTATAAAGTCAGCAACATTTTTGCTCAAAGGATCCTTGTAGAAAAATTGCTAATTTAGCAAATTTTTTGCTGATATTAGCAATTTTTCTGCAAGTATCCTTCCAGCAAAAATGATGCTGACTTTACTGCCTTTATTTTGAGTGTATAATAAGTATTTACTCAAATCGTATGTAAAAACTTTTCTAATCTATACCTTTAAAAAATTTAAAATTACAAGAGTGGAAAAATTCAAAACTTAATTGCAATTTATGATTTGAAAAAGTATAGTTTTTGTACTAAAATTTTACTTAACAAATTTATTTTCAAATTTCTTTCTTAAGTAAAATTGTAGTAAAAAAACTTATCACAAAAATAATTTGATAAAAAAAATATTCAGTTATTTTGTAATTAACTTAGCTGAAGCAAGCCTATTGTTATTTCTGTTCAAATTACCAAAATCATTTAATAGGAAATAATACAACTCTTTACTGAAGTGAATTACTAAGTAGGACTTTATTGGTAGTTTTTGATTTTGGTACTGGTAAAGCGCTTATTGCCAGTGCTTTGCCAATGTTTTAAACAAGAAACGGCCAAGCCCTGCCCGGTGTTATCATTTTGGTGTTGGCAAAGCACGTATTATATTATTAAAAAAGCACTTTATTGGTTATTTTACTAATGCTTTGCCTACGTTTTAAAGTTATGGTTTTGGCACTGGCAAAGCGCTCATTGCCAGTGTTTTGCCAACGTTTTAAAAAAGGAACGGCAAAGCCCTGTCCGGTGTTATCATTTTGGGGTTGGCAAAGCACTTAAATCTTTATATATCTAACGCTCTGCCAACGCTCATACCACCGTTGAAGCACTGGGCCAATGCTTTGACGTTCGTATTTTTTTTGGCTGGGTGGTCATTTAATAAATTTGAAAACAAAAAACTCTATAGATTATTTGTTAGGACAATATCCTAATAAAGAAATATAGAGTTTGGCATCGAACTTTAATAATTTTCATTTTCATTGCACAATTAAAGGTCGAAAAAAACATAATTTTTATTATTAATAAAAATTATATCAAACTTGTTTCACACAAATTTTAAGAAATTTTTACTTTTTTCCATAAAAACTTAAGTTTATAAAAAGTAAAATTGTAAATTTAAAAATCGAATATTTTAATTAAAACATTTTTTAGACCTTAAAAATTAGATTATACAAATTTTAATTAATAACTACAAAATATAACCCAAAAAGAAGGAAAAATTTCTTTAACCTAGTTCTCATAAAACTTACGATATACATGTTTTGCCCACCTTTTTTTTTTTGTTTTTTTAGTTCCTATCACCTATCACCGTTATTTACCTGGTATTTTGATATTGTATATGTTTTCCTATTATTTTCCTAATTTTTCTAATAATTTTTGTTTTTTGTTTAAACACTTTAAGGCACGCGTTATATTTGTTTAACCATCAGATAAAAAGAGTCCCTTTAATATTTACTATTTATTTTCTTTCTTCTATTCTTTGTGTTGGTTTTTGATGAATGAATAACAAATTCTTTAGTTATTGTTTAAATTTGTGATATAAATGTTACCAATTTATTAAAGTCTTAAACAAACAAAAAATTAATAAGTTAAAATAAGAATTTAGACAAGAAAACTTAATGAAAATTTTTGAAAAACTATATTTGAATGGTTTACATTTTGTGTAAGTGAAAGTTTTTGTTGTTGTTGTTGTAGTGTTTAAAAGAACATAAAACTATTAATTAAGCTAAAATAACAAGATATTTACAGACAGACCACTATATAAAAGTCTAAAGCAACAAACTTGTTATAAGAACGTGTAAGCAACAAATACAAAAGACTTAAGAAACAAACTTTTTCTACTGTGTTAAATGTAAATAATTAGTAAAAGTCGCATTAAACAAACTTGGTTATGGGTCAAAGAAAACAAAAAAAAAATATATATATTTTTTTAAGGGTTTCATACTAAAACGAAAGACTTACCCCCTCTTTTTTTAAGGCGAACGGAATAATTCTGCTAGAGGAATGTGTGTATTTTGTTTTTGTGACAATAACAAAATACACACATACCTCTGTAGGTTTTATTCTGTTTGCTTTACAAAAACAGGGTGTTAAGCTTCAACCACAATTGATTTTCCTTTTGTAAATTTGGCTAAACATTTTTATTAATTTTTCTTTAAATTTAAGAACGAGCATATTAAACTTTTTTGAATTTGATGTGCGAATAAATTCTACACACAGAAAACAGTTTTGTAGTTGCAACCGAATTTTTTGCCAAACGAATTTTTGTATTTCCACGTACTATCACTATTATAAAATTTTAATACTATTGTAACAACCAACATTTATTTACAAATTTCAAATTTTTATTATAAAAATTGAATATTTTATGTTTATGTACTATACTATTCTATAAATAGATTCTCATGCGTTTAAGAAAATTTATTTTATTAATAAAAAAAAAATTATATGCCTCGAACCGTCGATCTTCCGTTTGTCAGGCAAGTACTTTACCTCTAGCCTAAACCCAATTTAAATATGTTTTTTTTTCTTTGAACCTTGAATATTTTTTAGTTTAAAATTTAAATACAGGGTGGGCCAAAAGTCACGCCTGTGTCTAAAAACTGACTAACTTTTTAGTTTATTATTCTTTTTTATATATATTTTCATATTTTATTCATTGAACTTTGTTACACCAACATGAAAAATTACACGCACAAACACAGGACCAAAGTGGTACAATTTTACTATTCCAATGAGCATTTAAGTGTACTGACGCAAAAGTCGGGAGTGACGCAAAATTCAGGAATCCAGATTAAACTGCACCTGAGTATTTCCTATGGCTTTATCTCAAACAACGAGTTTATGTGAATAATCATAAAACTATAGAGCAGCTAAAGTACAACATTAAACCTGAGATCAGGTCAATAGAGACTAATATTGCGTGCTGTTATGCAAAACTCCCGTTTAAGAACCCAATTTTAATCAGCCCAATTCTCAATAACAATTCCGTTAGAATTTTTTCCCTATTCCTTGTTCCCCTATTCTTAATAAAATCTGCCCGGGGATTTTTTTCACTTTTCCCTTTTCCCTTATGCTATAAACACATAGACCACAGCAGACTGCAGAGCTACACGACTGCAAATGCCGTTGACTGCAATCGTCGCCGTGTGGTCAGCTACTTATTATTTTGGAAACGACAGCAGCATAGTAAACAGCTGATCACGATTCAATTTAAAAATATCAACAGCTGTTTTTTATACAAATCAGGGATGTTAAAGTTGGTACAATTGTACTTTTTTTGGTACATTTTGACCTTCTAAGTACCGTGGTACTACCGCGACTCATTTGGTACAATTTAAAAATTTTTAATTTTTCCCCTTTTTGAATTTTTAGTATAGCAAACAAATTGTTATTGTGTCCTTTTTCATTGCATTTATTCGTTTTATGTAATGAACTCTTAAAATATATGCGACTATATCCGCCAGATTTTAAGATTTATCATCATTTTAAGGATTTTGAAGAATAAAGTTGGCAATTTTTTTTTTTTAATATCGATTAAAAATTTACGACTTTTTACAAAATTTATCTGGCAGCTCTTACATATATTGACACTTGTTGCAGCCAACTTCACTTTTATTTTGAATTTATTAAAATTCTGAAGAAGTGAAAATTGATATATAGATATGGCATCACTTATAACATATGGAAAAACAGTGGACATTAGAGTGAGGTGAGTTTCTAAAAATAGAACTGTTGTGTTGTTGGAGTTGTACTTCTGAGATTATGTATGCAAGAACAAAAACACCGTGTATTGAATAAAACTAGTTTTAATCACAACAAAACTCGTCCTAACTATAGCTCAGAGGGCTAAAGCGCTCTGTCTAACGTGTAGTGCGAGTGCATGTGTCATTAGAAATCAGTTTATCTATACCACGGTCAGTGATTGCACAGAAAAATTTCATATAGACGCAATCGAACAAATAAAAACATAACAAATATTACATTATTCAAAAATTCAAAAAAAAACACGGTCACTGACGAACGTTCAATACCAGAAACTGCGCAGTCTGATTCAGAAAAAATTGAATATTTGCAATGTAGTTATGATTTTTAGAAAATACACTCATTCTTCTCTACCACGCCTTTCACAATTAAATTAAATAAAATTGCATATTAATTATAGTATTAACTGCAATTGTCTGAAAAAGACGTTAAAATTCAAACTCAAACGAAAATTAAATTATTGTTAAAGAAATGAAAGAAAATTCCAAACAATCTTATATATGTTTAATTTAGAACGAGCTCTCAACCTCCGTATATTTACAAAAATAAAGCAAATCAAACATATTAGCTAGGTTAATACTAGTATTTCGATCTGGTTAAAGATCTCATCAGAACCCAATGTTTTAGAAAAGTTTTAGCCTCCATAATAGGCAGAACTTTAACAAAAAACCGATTAATCATTAATTTTGCTCCATTCTTGTCTTCTTAGTAAAAATATTACTTGAGCCAGAGTAAAAACTAAAATTTTTTTAACTGAAGTCGTTAAAAAATTAAAACGTTTGTAGTTTTTGGTCGGTAGTAGCTAATTTTCAAAATGAACTGAATGTCAATATGTTTCCAGACATTTCTAGTCGTTGCTGGAATTTTATCCATTCCACACTGGTCTGCAAATGTGGAAAGAGTTTTTTTCTTTTCAAAATATAATAAAAACTAAGGAAAGAAACAGACTACATTAGCCAACATTATCAAGTCTCATACAGACTAAGGATTGGTTAAGAGCGGCAAATTTATGCTGCTATGATGTAGAAATTCCAAATAGTTTATTAACTAAACAAATAATTCCATGATTTGGTCTCATATATTCATAAGACTTTTTTATGCCTTATTTTATTCATACATATAATGTATGTTATTGGAAGGTTTAGTTTTTTTTTTTTTCTGTACAAGAGAATTTTTATGTATTTTTTTTTTTGTTGTTTTAATAAATTTAAAAAAAATGGTACCGTCAACGTCCAAAAAGTACAATTTTTTTTGGATGTTGGTACAAAATTGAAAACTCCATTTAACATCCCTGATACAAATGCATTTTTGTTTCAGTAGTGCCAATTACATCTTTTTTTTCTTTATTAAAATAGAACAACATGCTGGGTTGTAGACACGTATATAAAGTTCACTTAAAAATACAATTACTTATTTATAATACATTATTATAACGTGAAAATAAATTTATATAACCCCTCTTGAATATTAATGCAATTATACCATTTGATGTTGCGACGTTTTTTGTGTTTAACAAAATAAAATATTTTTAAGCACTAATTTGTTACATATTTTGTTTTATTGTCAACACTATTTTTGTTTTGCAGCCAACAAAAATAGAAATTAACCTAAGTTGACTACAGCGGCAAAAGTTGTCGGGTAGCCGTGTAGTTGTGTTGGTGCCAAAATAATCGTTTTCATATAAACGTGTGTATTTTATTTTTGACAGGCTGTAGTCGTGTAGCTGCAGTCGTCTATGTGTTTATAGCATTATTCTAAACGAATTTGGGAAACTGGGAAACTCTTCCCCCGGAAAAAAAGGAGATATTATGAATGTCAATAATAGGGAGAATTGTGATAGCATTTGTATGAATTATTCAATTATTCAATTAATATTATTCAATTCTCTCTCCCTTATAAACAGGCGGGGAGCCTGTTTAGAATAGGAGGATTTTTTTCTCGAGAAAATAAAATCCGCAGAGGAAAAAATCCGAAGGAATATTCATAATCGGGCTGAATATGTTTTTTTTTTTTAATTTCAACCTTGAATATTTTCTAGTTTCAAATTTAAATATTTGTCTAAAAATAGATTTGTATGTACAACAGAAATTCGGTTGCTAATCACAATATTTTATTAAGAGTTACCAAAACTATAAAAAAAAATTAATATATTATTTTAAAATTATTTTATTTAAAAAAATTCTTATGCCGCGAACTGGACTCAAACCGGTAACCTTCTGCTTGTCAGGCAATTGCTTTACATCTAGCTTAAACCGAATTTGAATTTATATTTTCAAATCTCTACCTTGAATATATGTTTTCTTTCAAGTTTAAATTTGAATGTCTACACTGATAATAATCCATGCGTAAATATACACCAAAATGTTAAAATAACTAAAAATTTTGTAAAATAAACGAAAATTTGTGCATTTTACAAAAGATTTCGTTGTTTTGACATTTTTTTCGTAGTTTTAGCATGGATTATTATGAGTGTAAAAAAAGATTTGTATGTACAACAGAAATTGGGTCGCTAATCTTAATGTTTTATTAGAGTTACCAAAACTATAAAAACATTAATATATTATTTTAAAATGATTTTATTTAAAAAATTCTTATGCCGCGAACTGGACTCAAACCGGTGACCTTCTGTTTGTCACGCAATTGCTTTACCTCTAGCTTAAACCGAATTTGAATTTATATTTTCAAATCTCTACCTTGAATATATGTTTCCTTTAAGTTTAAATATGAATGTCTACACTGATAATAATCCATGCGTAAATATACACAAAAATGTCAAAATAACTAAAAATTTTGTAAAATAAACGAAAATTTGTGCATTTTACAAAAGATTTCGTTGTTTTGACATTTTTTTTCGTATTTGTAGCATGGATTATTATGAGTGTAAAAAAAGATTTGTATGTACAACAGAAATTGGGTTGCTAATCTTAATGTTTTATTAGAGTTACCAAAACTTTATGATATTTTAAAATTGGTAACGAATTTTTTTTTTTTGAAGGCTAAACTAATATTCGATTTTAATTGCAAATATTTTATTCAAGGGATAAACTTTCCGAAAACTGGTTGGTTGTTGGTATTAAAGGTAATGCAGAAGATAATATTTTTTCAATATTGATAAGAAAAACCAATATTTTGAATGATGTGACTGTGTTTTGGTTAATTTTATATATTCTCTGTTTACAATATAGTTTAATTATTCCGATAAAGAATTTTTTGTACTTACAATTAAAATTATAGAATAATGATTAAATTTTGTTGGTTACAATGGAATTCCAACCAATTTTGTTCTCTGTGTGTATGGTTTTTTGTTTTTGTTATTTCTTATTTCTTATATTTTTTTTTTGTTGTTATTTATAACATTTCTTTTGTTAGTTTGAAATGTTTTTAATTTGATTAAGTTTGCTACGATGAGTTTCGATTACAAATTAATCAAATTATTAGAGATGGAACTTTACGAGAGCTGACTTTAGCTAAATATGTTTGCTTCAATGTATTTTCAGAACAATCGCTCAGTCCCTTAATTCCTTTGTTAATTTAATTCAAAATTTTGATTAATTTTTCTTCATATTTGGCCATATTTGACTTTCTCAAATTTAAACACTTTCGCTACATTTGCAAATTAATTTTATGTTTCCTATTAACTTTTTTATTATTTTTAGTTTGTTATTTTTAAAATTTCTTTAATTTGGTTGAAATATCTTTAATTTGATGAAGTTGTGTTCGATAAGTTTCGATTACAAATTAACCAAATTAATAGAGATAGAAAGTTGACTAAAGCTAAATATGGTTACATCAATATATTTTTATACAATCGCTCATTTCCCTAATTCAGCTTCGCTAAATATAGTTGGGCCTTTACTTGATTTGTAAAACATGTGAAAAAAACAATAGAAAATTAGAAAAAAAACTCTCAAAAATATTGCTGCACTCATAATAATAAATGCTCTGATAATAAGTCATGCATAACAATACGAAAAAAATGTCAAAACAACAAATTATTTCGTAAAATACACAAATATTCGTTTATTTAACGAAAGTTTTTGTTATTTTGACATTTTTTTTTGTATTTTTATGCATGACTTATTATCAGAGCGGTAATCTCTGAGCTTAAAAGTTTTTAGTTCAAAGACATTTTGGCAACTTTTTTCTAAACGAACCCGACGAACTTGTGTGAAAATAATTTAACCAAAAATTAACTCATTATTTTATTTTTTAACCAAACTTTACAGATATACAGAAGAATGCTTCATTACACTGATATAAATCCATGCATAAAAATGCCAATAAATGTCAAAATAACAAAAACTTTCGTAAAATAAACCAATATTTGTTCATTCTACGAAAGTTTTTGTTGTTTTGTTTTGACATTATTTTCGTATTTTTGGCATGGATTATTATGAGAATAAGAAATTTTTGTATTTTTTTTTTGCCTAAAAGCACCCTCTAGGGGAAATATTAGCAACCAAATTTGAAACTTTGACGGAATATAAATCTTAGGCAATTGAAGATATTTTAAAAATTTTGTATAATTCTGTGAACAAATCTTCATTTTAAAATATGGCTTTTGATCATATTTTAAAATTGTCAAATGGCAACTCTGACATTATAATTTTTATACGTGTAGTAGTATATTACTAAAAATATTTAAAAAAAAGCCATTACTTTTGTTTTGAGTGAACACGGAATGAATTTTGGGATATTTTAGACACTGCGTATATGAAAAATTTATGCTCGGATCGATCCGATCAAACGCGAAGAATTAATTTTTAGCAGAGAAATAAATTTTTATATTTTCGCATTAATTAAAGATTGGTCGTTTTTTTGTATTTCTAAATAGTTTTTTAAAAAGATCCCATCAAAAAGGTCAAAACTAGATGTTTCCAAATAATTATTTGACAACGCTGGATAACTTTTTTTTATATTTATAAATTATTTTTTAAAAAGGTCCCATCAAAAAGATCAAAAAAAGATTTATTCAATGCTTTCACTCCCTCTAACGCTGATCCCCACAAGGAAGTTTTTCATCTTCTCTTACATTTATTAACAATTAGAGTTTTCTATTTGTAATAGTAACATTTAATGATGATCTCAAACCTAAAAATATATTGAATTAATTTAAGGGTTTTAAATCACTGAATTATCTTTAACCAGTAAAAAATATAGCCTTTTGAATGTACTCGGTCAAAAATGGAACTCTTGATCAATAATGAGTTAATATTAATAATTAGTATCATATTTAAGAGCACAACATCGGTTTGTCTTAAAAAAATATGGAGTTTTTTAGAGATTAAAAAATCTAAATAAAATACTTAGAAAAAAAAGACTTAAGAAACAAACATTTTTTTTTTGAATGTCTAAAAATAGCTTAAAATGTCTAAAAATAGCTACTATGTCAAATGACTTAAGAAACAGACTTTGTGTTTCTTTGTTGAAAAATATGTAAAAATTAAAACTTAAATCCGAATTTTATTGGATCAGGCTTTACGCTTAATTTTTTTTTTTTTTTTTGAGTTTGTCATTGCCCCTAGAGGAGAAATTTTGAATTAAAGATCAGCATTGCATAAAGGGTTTCTTAAAGGGTCGTTGTATTGTGGTAATTTTCAATTTGAAATTCAAGATGAAATTGGAATATGTTACAGGAGAGACAATAACATATTCGAATTTTTTTATAACAAAAAAATTTTATTTAGATAAGTTACAATTGTTAGTTTCGGAGACTTTTCCTTTAAGAAAAACTCACAAAGAGATTTTTTTTGCTGCTAAGATACATTTTTACATTCTAAGCCGTTTTCATTATATTTAATTTTGTCAGGTCTAGCGATTGTACAAAAATTCGTATAATAAAATATATTTCGTACAAAAAAAGACTCTAGAAAAAAAATATCTAAGATTCTTAAAAAGAAAAAAAAAAATATAAATTTAACTTATTTAGTATAGGACATGTCACTGGACATTTGTCAAACCAAACTTTGTAGATATATATCATTTTTAGATTTTCCTGGTTTAAAGCGCCTTATAGGAGAAATCTAAGCAACCAAAGCTAAAACTTAAACAGAATATGAATGCTAGACTCACACAGAGACTGAAATTCGGCTACTACGACTCAAGTTCGGTTATTACGAATTTCAGTCGGTTGGTACAACTGAATATTAAGTTCTTCTTGCTTCTAATGTTAACAAAAGACTTAGGACAGAAACTTGTGCATACATGTATAAATCATATAGAATAACAAAAGACTTAAGAAACATACATTTTTTTACATATTTTTTAAATCAGAAAATTAAAAAGTTAATTTTGTTACATGCTTAATTATATTATGTAAATTTTCAATTAATAAATTATTACAAACTACTTACAATGTAAATATGTTTCTTAATATCATTACATAATTCTAATTATTGCTATAAAACATACTTATTACTTGCATTAATAATTTGTATTCCAATAAATAAAACATGTATTTAAAATGTTATCAAATACACTATAAAAGCCCGATTTGTTAAAAAAAAAATTGTACTCGTATTATGTTACTTAGTTAGGTCTTTAGTGTTTTCAATTAAAAAAAAAACAGAAATAAAAAATTGTATAAATGCATGTTCATAGGTAATTAAAAATGCATAACAAATCTTGTATTTACCTGATTTTTTCAATAATATTTTCTTAAAATACAATAAAACCCAATAAACTCACACGCAACAAAAACACAAACCTTTAGAGCGCCAGAGACCACAAGAAAAAAAAAACACACAAAAGCCAACCTATAGTAAAAACCATATGAATTTTTTTTTTAAAGAAAAGCTACTGTAGTAACTTCTGCTGTATGTATAAAATCATATATACACATAAATATTTCTGTGGAGGTACACTCATAGATATAAACCAGTAAAAATAGCAGAAAAAGCTACTAAGAGTTAGTTAAAAATTACACCAAGGATATTATGTAGGTAAAGGCAACAGCAATTGTAGTCAAAAACCAATGAAATTTTACTTGAAGAAAAGACGACTAACATTTCATTAAATTCAACTAACATTTGTACTGTTCAAAAAATTACTAACAATTGTAGTAAAAATACACCACATATGTTAGTAAAAAATAAACAAACATTGCTAGGTCTGTCTGTTGTTGTTTTTGTTTTTTCTTTGATATTTTAAATTTTGAATCTCGCTCCTAGACGAGGACAAGAAATTCTCATTGAGTTTGTGATTTAACATAACAAATATCTCTAGAAATTCTAATAACAAGTCCCCTGAAGATTTCCTTGGGCAGGAATGAAATCCGGATAGGGACACGCCTACATCAGATTGTTTCACAATTTGTTAAATAAGTTTTGGGACTTTAGCACATTTAATTACTATAAATGCAATTAATGTTTATCCCGATGAAAATAAATTTAAATTTAGTTTTTTTATTTTTTAAATAACAAAAAACGACTGTAAAAAATTAATGTTAAATCATAAAACAGTCATTTGATGTGGTTTGTTTTTTTAAATGAACTACAAGGTTAGTAAAAAAAAATAAATTTGTTCTACAAATGACTGACATTTACATTAAAAATAAATAAACTGTATTACAATCCAAACAACTACACTCAAAAAAATAAGTTAGTAGAAAAGTTAGTAAAACATCTTGTAAATCAGGTATACTATTTTTCAGCAAATTTTTTGCTAAAATTATGTTTTAAACTAATATTTTAGTTATACTTAGTCAGCACTTAACTGCTTTGAACTAATGTTTTACTAATATTTTACTAATGTTTTACTAATTTGTTTTGCTAAAAAAACTGTGCTGATTAGCACATCAATAGTGTGAACGACAACCAGATTAAAAGTTATACGCAGAATGAATTAGATGTCAAGATGTAGTAGTGACGAGGAAAATTATACTAAAAAGTACAACTCTAGTAAAACACGTAAAAAAATCAACCATGGAAGGTTTTGTATCTGTTTTTCATACATTATACAAAATTGTGGATTGAAACAACTTAAATTTTGCGTTTTCACCGGCTTTTGAAAATAATTGTCTATTAATTAAATGAAAGACAAAATAAAATATTTAAATTTAAAAAAGATTAAATGTGTATTTGTAGTCAAATTGAGTGGTCAAGTTGATAACAAATATACAGCAGGTAGACAGACTAAAGCGAAAGACAAAGACATACATCTTAGGTAAATTTTATGTTTCCTTTTTCTTATTGTTATTTTTTCGTTTCGTTTATATAATTCTCTGCGGCATTAGCGTTCCTTTAAAAGATAGCATCATTGAGACAACCATTGATGTAAGTAGTTGAAAGATAATTTTGTTTATGTTTTATATAATTATTTCTATATATTTGCAGATATTACATTAATTTATGTCGTCAATGTGTGAGTATGAAAATTTTTATATTTTGTAACGTATTGTAAATTATTTTAAAAAGAATCACAAAAATATGTTTTATGATTTTCAGCAAAATAAATTAACTAAAGTTAAAATTTTCTACAAATTTTTTGAGTTTTTTCAGTCTACTAATATTCAGCAAAAATTATATTAATGTTTAGCAAGGGGTTTTTTAATTTCTAATCCACGATTTTGCTGACATTAGCATTTTTTTTGCAAGCACTCTCCTGACTAAAATTTTGCTGACTCAGCAAAATTTTTTGCTGACTTTACTAACTTTTTTATTTGAGTGTACAGTTTTTTAAAGCAGAAGTTCCCTGAGAGTATGTTGCAGAAAAAAGTGCTAAAACCTGGCACAGAAATAAAGACTGTTGTCTTTACCAAAAATTTAGTTATATTCGTGTGGAATTTTAAGTTAATTAAAAATACTAAATATTTGAAGACTAAAAACAGCAAACAAAAACTGTAATATCAACAAAATTTTTGCTATAATTTTTGCCATAAATTTAGTAGAATGTAAATAACAGAATATTTTTCTAAAATCAACAAGAATTTTTGCCCAAAAAAATATTGTAGATTGTTGATTATAGAAAGGTCAATTTTTATTCACATTTAAAAAAATCAAAAAAAAACCTTCAAAACTTCACAATTATTTTTATGATTTTTTTTTCATCTACTAATAATTATCAAATTTTTTGCTGATTTTATTAGATTAGTTTGTTACTTTTAATTAACTAAAATTTAGTTCATACATAACTAAATATTTGTAGATTTAACAGATTGTTTTTGCTATTTTTATCTTACTAATAATCTAATTTGTCTGCCACGTTATTTTGAACTAACTTAAAGTAGTTTTAGCTAAATTCTTTACAAAGTTTTTCTTTTAGTGTATGTTTGATTATATTTAACATATATTTTCATTTTTTAAAAATCTATACATTATAAAGGCTGTCAAAACTATTATTAATCAAAAGACATAAAACATACTGGTTGTCTGATTTGTGCTAGTTTTTCAAAATGTTTTCCATCAAAATTTACAAGATAGAAGATATATTGTTAATGTTATATCTCGACTTGTGTGTGGCACAATTAGCTTTAAAAAAAAATGCATTTTGTTTAAAATGTTTTGAGTGAAAAAAATAAATATCTGTTAAAATCTTAAAAGCTAATAAAACAAAAAAAAAAATAATAGTCAAATAAGGGTCAATATTGTTTTAAGTTCTAAAGAAAGTAAAGGTTAATAGCCTTTTGTTTTTTGGGTCTAAACATACATAAACAAAAAAAAAAAAAACAAAAACAACTACAAAAACAATAACATTAACCACAATAATGACCACATAAATAAAACATCCATCACAACAACTCAAAAATACACAAATCAAGTGCAACAAAAAAACTTTTTTTTTTTTTATGAATCACTTGTTTAAAAACCCCAACAACAGAAAAAATCTTAATGGAAATTATGACTTAAGATTTGTTTAAAACATGTTTCATGTTGTATGTTATATGTATATCTGTTACATGTTTTTAAACTATTACATTTCAAACTTATGTTTTATGTTCCCTTTTATGAGTTTGCGTGTGTTTATGTGTTCGGCTTTACTGCATTTTGATTGATCCATATTATTCTTTATTATTTTTGTAGTTGTCTATTAGTTTAAATTTCTTTTTTTTTTTGTTTTTGTGTTATTTGTTGTAATTAGAAAATAAATTTGTTAATCTTCTAACTTTAGACAACCAGGAAATTGAAATTTCCCCCAAAAACCCGAATTTGTTGTTGTTTTTTTGATTTTTTGAGCATGAAAATTAAAAATGTTTCGGAAATTAAATTTTAATCCAAATTTAATGAGTTTTAAATTTTATCTGTATAAAAAAATTATAAAACAATATTTTAAAATAAAAAACTCTCAGGGTTTTTTTTTTTTTATATAACACTTTAAAAACAAGCTTCTTTAATACAGGTTGCTTCTAATTAGCCATATAAGGCCCTAAGGGCTCGGTTATGTAAATGAAGAATTAATAAAAAATAAAAAATAAAAAGACTCTGTTGTATAGAAAAAAAAAACAGCGAATCCAACTAGAATTTTTAGCACAAAAATACAATTCTTTTAAAAATGGTCGATTTTGATTTAAAAGAGTTAAATTATATCGATAAAAAACATTACATACTTCACTTTCGTCGAAGAAATTTTGTATAAAGAAGTTACGATTTAGTAGCGAAAAATAGTCGAAGGTGGAATTTTGTAAAACTTAATAAAACATGTTTTTTTACAATGATTTCAAATTTAAAAAAACTTAAATGAAAAACATTTTATTAGACATTGAGAAATTCCAAATGAAATCGAGATTTTTTATTTGAAATTGGAAAAAATCCAAATGATAGTGAGATTTTCTATTTCAATTGAATTTTGTAAAACTTAATAAAACATGTTTTTTACAATGAATTCAAATTTAAAAAAACTTGAATTAAAAATATTTTATTTGACATTGAGAAATTCCAAATGAAATCGAGATTTTTTATTTGAAATTGGAAAAAATCCAAATGATAGTGAGATTTTCTATTTCAAATTAAGAAAATTTCATTTGAAATTTCGAATTTCTGCTTTTAATTAAGAATTTCCAACTAAAATGAAAATGAAAATTATTCAAGTTCGAGGCCATACTCTATATTTCTGTATTAGGATATTGTCCTAACAAATAATCTATAGAGTTTTTTGTTTTCAAATTTATTATTTGACGCTTTCAGGAATGTGTTGATAGATCTATTTCGGGAATTTTCTAGGTTCCCATCATCAGAACACGTACGGTAACAATCCCATGCTAAACATCAAACATTCATATAAACTAGTTTACTCACTACATGCCCTATGGGGTATTAGACCGGTTCTGGGTGTGCCACAGGATCGGTCCCTTCGTTCCAGAGACCGGTCCTCTGCTAAACCCTACCCTATGTAAACAACTGGCAACTTTAACATTGGCTTGTCATAGGAGGAAGTCATTTGTCCTGCTTTAAACCACATAGTGGCATGCCACAGGACTAACCAAGGATGGGCATACCACAAGACTGTCGCAAAAGGGCCATGTCGTATAAAATAAACGATAACTAAACAGCTTCCAATGGGTAAAATTCTGGCCAACTGGCTTTTTCTTGTTAATAAGTAATCTGGTTATGTGGCATGTCCTCCCTTTACCAGTCACAGGATTTGTAATTTTAGGACAATTGACACTGCTTAACCCACTTCAGTATTAAATTATACCAGTCCTGTGATAAGTCCTTCTTTAACCAGTCACTTTTAGGTCAATTGACTCCTCATTCCCCATAGGGGGAGAACTAATATATGAGCTTGAAGTTAAAGATTATCACCATTGATCAAAAAATAAATTGAAAACTTGTTTGTTATGTGCAAGGTCCACCTCTACACGTTTTTTGTTTTTTCTTCCTTTTTATTTTTTGTTTCGTTTCTAAACAAAACAGGACACAATTAAAGGTCGAAAAAAACATAATTTTTATTTTTTAATAAAAATTATATCAAACTTCCAACTGAAATTTATTTTTTTTATTAGAAATTTATAAAATTTCAAATTAAAATGAGATGATTGTATATAAAATTGAGAAAATTCTAAATGAAATTGAAAAATACATTTGCATCTGAAATTAAGACTTTGCATTTGAAATTGGAAAACTAAAATTGGAAATTTAGATTTTCCACTTTAAATTGAGAAAGTTTTAAATAAAATACAGAAAATTTCAAATGTAATTGGGAAAACCCCATATCTTTATGAAATAGAATAATACATGTAGAAATAAAATTAAAAAAAATTTATTGTAGAAAAATTAAAAAAGTGTAATTTTGAAAAAAAACATTAGCATTAGACCTAACCACGTGTATTAGACCTAACCACGTGCTTGATTACTAAGAAGACAAGAATGGAGCAAAATTGATTATTAATAGGTTTTTTTGTTAAAGTTCTGCCTATTATGGAGGCTCTAACTTTTCTAAAACTTCGGGTTCTGATGAGATCTTTAGCCAGATCGAAATACTAGTATCAACCTAGCTAATATGTTTGATTTGCTTTATTTTTGTAAATATACGGAGGTTGAAAGCTCGTTATGAATTGAAAATAACATAAAAATAATCTCGATGTATATAAAAACAAAAAACTAATATAACTGTAAAAAATTAGCAAATTATATTTAAACATTTTGAATTTTTTCGTTTGAAAATTTAATTTAATTTAAAATTTCCCATTCTTATGTGGAATTTTTTCACTTTCAAATGAATAATAACAATTTTAAATAGAAAGTCTCAATTTAACATAAGTAAGTTTTATCAATTACCAATGTTAAATCTCAATTTCAATTTACAAACGTTAAATATCAATATTAATATTTTTCTTAATTTCAGTAAAAAAATCTAATTTTTATTTAAAATTTTTCAAAAAAAAAAATTTCATTTAGACCTTTTTCATTTTCAAGTAGAAATTCTCAATTTCACAAGTTCTTAATTTTAAATTAAAAATCTCAATTTTATTTAAAATGTTCGCAATTTCAATTGAAAAGTCTCAATTTTATTTAGAATGTTCGCAATTTCAATTGAAAGTGGTGTAGAAAATAAATAACATTTTTGGTTCAAGGACTCACAGGAAAATGAATACATTTTATCAAATTTTCAGTGAACAATTTATTCATGTAGACGACATGTATGGTTTAGAAGCGAAAAATAGTAAAAGAAAAATTTTGTAATTATTAACAAAAAATCTTTTAAACGGAATCAAAAATTCTGAAAATAGTAAACCTTTTTATAAGATGTCGATTATAAACAAAAAGTTAGCAAAAAAAATTAATAAAAATTATATTAAACTTGTATAAAAGACAAAGTACAGTCTAGTTTACAGCCCCTGTTTTGTTATAAATGAAACAAAAAATAAAAAGAAGGAAAAAAAAACAAAAAACGTGTATTGAATATCCATCAGAGGTGGACCTCGCACATAACAAACAAGTTTTCAATTTATTTTTTGATCAATGGTTATAATCTTAAACTTCAAGCTCATATATTAGTTCTCATGTAGTGAGTAGACTAGTTTATATGAATGTTTGATGTTTGGTATGAGATTGTTACCGCTTTCAAAACGTGTTCTAATGATGGGAACCTAGAAAATTCCCGAAATAGATCTATCAACACATTCCTGAAAGGGTCAAATAATAAATTTTAAAACAGAAAACTCTATAGATTATTTGTTAGGACAATATCCTAATAAAAAAATATAAAGTATGGCCTCGAAATTGAATAATTCTCATTTTCATTGACAGTCTGTTCTTTGAAAATAAATTACGTTTTTGGTTCAATGACTCGCATAATGCCGCCAGGCTACGTTTAAAGGGCATTTAAGGAAATTTGTCCGTCAGGCTTCGTTGAAAGGGCATCCTCTTAACTTAAAGACGGGTAAGCGAATTTTAAGGAAATTTGGCAAGTTGCATACATTTTAAAAAGGAGTTAAATTATATCGATAGAAAGCAAATTATACTACATTTTCTCTGAACAAATTTTTGATACAGAAGTTATGGTTTCTGAGTGAAAAATAGTCAAACTCAAAATTGCATAAAAATTTAAAAAATAATTATTTTACAACAAATCCAAATTTAAAAAAATTACCAAAAATTCTAAACCTTTTTCAAAAACGTCAATTATAAACCAAAAGTTAGGTCAAAGAGGCCTATATAAGGAAAAATAAAATAAGTGGAAAATTCCAAATCCAAATAAAGCAACTTACAAACCAACTCTTTGAGCATTTTTGACTATATTTTATTGTATTGTGGTCACTAAGAAAAACATGTTTGCTAAAGTGAGCCATTAATAAAAACTTTATAAAAGTGTATGAAATAGTTAGAAAATTATGTAAAACGACAAAAACTTTTATATAAATGTTATTTTATTTTATTTATTTATAAAATATTAACTTAGAATTGAAATTATAAGTTAATTGAGAGAGCCATAGCAGCTAGGCACCTCAAAAATTATGTAGTTTTTTTTTTATAGTTTTGTTATTTATTATTTTCTTTAACATTTTCGTACAACAACACGGAAAATAACTAATGGCTCACTTAAGTAAACAGCTCACATTAGCGAACGTTCCCTTACGAATTGTCGTTACTTTTGCTGTATATATTCCAATTAATGTTCTATACAATATTTAATTTACTATAAACATTTTTTGGTGGAAAGTAATTTTTATTATTTGTCGTTTTTTTAAAGTTTGTGCCTTAAATCTTTTGTTTGGTGACAAAAGGTGTCAAAAGTTCAAAGAATGTTTTTTTTTACTTGTTAAAATTTTTTTAATAACAGATTTTTTAAATGGTTAATAAAACCATGTTAGTGGGCCTGTTTTTAAACGCAATATAATTTTTATAACCTGCAAAATAATTCCCACAAATGAAAGTGTTTTCAAAAACCAAACAATTCTTGAAAATCAAGTTTATTTTAAAAGAAATATATAAACAAAAGCAAAAATTATGCTACTAATTGTTTAAACAACAAGAAATTTATAAAACTTAAACAAAAAATTTTAAATAAATACAATTGTGGCAAGAAATTTAACATTTAATTAACAAAATACTAGCAAAAAGTTAAGAAGTTCTTTAAAGGAAAACGAAAAGTTATTAAAAAAAAATGGTTTTATTTAAAAATATTTTAAAAAGAGTGTTAATGAGTTTGATATTTAATATTATAAATACAAAAGCTATAATTAATAAACCTAACAGTGAATTATATTTTAAAAGTAAAAATAATGAAAATTATAAAACTTTACAAACGGGTACATTTTATTTAAATAGTGAAAATCCTTTATGGATATTACAAGATCAAGATCAAAAACCTTTTAAAGAAAAAGTGAAATATCATCAATTGAAACCCTTATACTATCACAATAGACAACAACAAGTACAACATAATAATCAAAATTATAAACATTTCAAAACGAAGAGAATTTCTTATACAAATAATCAAAATATAAAGTTACCCTATAATTATATACCATTTAAAAGGTTAAAACAATCTACATTTAACAACAATAGGAGATATCAAAATTCAAAATTTTTACAAAATATGCCCATATTTGATGCAGTGCCCGGCGAAGAAACATATTTTGAAACAAATTCAAATCCCATATTTATATATACGGGTAATAAAGGAAAAATGTTATTGAATACTATGATGAGTAAGAAAAAATATCCTATGCAGGAGCCTATACCAGGACAAACATTATATCCTCCGCCAAACTTAACATTTCAACCCAAACCAATAGTGGATAAATTACAACAGAAAATGAATATAACAATGATACCATTTTATGCCTATGAAGCCATAGATCCAAGATCTATTAACTACAATACTCCATCATATTCTTTTAATACCACCAACTTTAAACCTTCAAAAAAGTTTAAAAAAGCTAAACAATATTCAGCATTTTATTCTCCTCAAGAAGTATTATCCAAACCTTTTAATGATTTCCCCTATACATCATATCAACAGCCTTTAGAATATACCACCAACTTTCCTATGACATTAGAAAAACCATATGCTAATCATAGATTTAGAAATAATTATGAAACTTCTACTACTCCATTACCTCATAAAAAATTTGAAGTGACTTATAATGATGGTGAAGATAAATTTCAAATTATCTACGAAGATGATTCAGCGAATTTGGAAAGACCTTTTGAAGAGTTAACTACTCAAATGCCAACAACTTTACCACCTGTTCCCTATGAAAGTTATAAATTTTCTAAAAACTATTATGCTTTTCCCTTGTATTCGTTAAATAAACTCATGGAAAAAGATGATAAACTGGAATCAGGAAGTGATTCACTACAACAAAAGAAGATTGATTCTCAAATAGACGAAGCTTTGAAGGCAGAAAACGAAAAGTTACAAGATAAATCAGACGAAAACACTTGGTTTATATTAAATTCAAGGTAAGCTATTAAATCCTTAATTTTTTAATCCCTTAAAGCCCGGTGAATGTCTGGTTAAAATTTAACCAACAGTTAAATTAAAAATTTATATGGGAAACAGCAACAAATGTGTCAGTTAAAGTCCCATTTAGTAGCTAACCGGACATTGTGAAACTGAGTCTAAATGTGTTTAAGTTTCAGAATTCTTGTTAATTGTTGATTTTAAAAATTCAGCTAAGTAAATTCTTTGAAATTGCTAATTTAAGAAATAAAGCTTTATTAAGCTGCGGTTAAAGATATTCAGCAACATAAGTTTTATATTATCACATTGTCTCAAAACTTGAATCGCTGCTTAATAAATATTTCTTTCTTAAATAAGGAATTTTAAGAAATTTTTCTAAGCTGAATATGAAAATGTTTCTAAAATACGCAATTTAAAAAGTTTTTCAAAGTCTTATCAAACAAAAACTTTGCTGAATAGGAATTATCTCTGCTAAATAGTTATAATAATGTTAAAATTTATTATTCAGAACCTTAACACAATTGATTAGTTTCTTCTTAACGTTCTAAGCTTGTTTTCATAGCTGAGTTTAATATTTTATTTAATAAGTCAGCAAATAAAAAAAAATCCATCAAGGAACAGCATTCTTTCTGCTGATTAATAAAAATTTTTTAAAGACAGCAATTAAATAGAATTTCTTAAAGCTTAATCAAACAAAAACTTTGCTGAATAGAATTTATCTCTGCTGAATAATAAGAATTCTTAAAAAAATTATATTAAGAACATTAATATGATTTTTAGATATTTCTTAAAAATAAAAAAATCGTTCTAGATTTCTTTTCATAACTGAATTAAATATTTTATTTAAAAGTAGACAAATTGAAAAAATGCCATGAGTAAATCACATAAGAATATTGCTGAATATCCTTCTTGTCGGCTAAATAATATAATTTTTCTAAAATCAGTAAATCCGATTCGGATACTGCTGAATAACTTTTTTTCAACTGAATCTTGAAGTTTTCTATAATAAGCAATTTAAAATAAGTTTTCTGAGCAGAACCAAACAAAAAGTTTGCTAATAAAAAAATTAACACAAATTTTTATTTGAAAAAGTTTTTCCCGGCTTAAAATGATTTGTTTTTTGTAAAAAAAAACTGTTCTAAGTTTCTTTTCATAACGGAATTCAGTATATATAAAAACTTTTCATTAATAAACCGCATTTGTTTATAGCTGAACAACTTTTTTTCTGCTGAATATTGGAATTTTTATACAAATCTGCGGTTTAAAAGAATTTCTCCAAACTAAATCAAGCAAAAACTTAGCTGAATATATTTTTTCTTAGCTGAATATGTTTTTATATACAAATATATTTTAATTCTTAAACCTTAATAAATTTTAGGTAGGTTTTTTATTCAGTTTCATTACTATTTTTTTTGAAAATTAACATTTTCAATAAATTTTTCTTTGCTGAATTCAATTTCTACTTAGCTGAATAGATTGTTTATAGCTGAATTTGTTTTTTATATTTAAATTCTTAAACCTTAATAAATTTTAGGTTGGTTTTTATTCATTTTCATTACTATTTTTTTGAAAATTAACATTTTCAATAAATTTTCCTTTGCTGAATTGAATTTCTACTTAGCTGAATATATTTTTTCTTAGCTGAATATGTTTTTTATATTAAAATTCTGAAACCTGAATACATTCTGGCTTATATTTCTTCTTTATGTATGCAATTTAACTATATTTTTTATTTATTATTCCAGATACAAAGGTCCACTTAAATCAAGTGTACCGAACTTACATTCCTCCAAATATATACAAAGTTCACCTACTAAAGTACAAGATAATTTGGATTTTCTTAAATCATCTACCCACACAACGCAAGCAAGAACAAAGCTTAAACCCCAAATGAGATCACTATATGGAAAAGATATGAAAATAGTTTTATGATCATCGCTACTTAAGAAGGAAATTATTAAAAGTACAAAATAGTAAATCAATAAAAAATAAGAAAACCTTTCCTTTTGTCGTAATGACAATTTTATAACATTATGTTGAAGCTTTTAATAATTTTAAAGCTGTAAAAAAATAAGGAAAGTTACTTTTTATGAAACATTGTTGGTTTATGATAGCAGCAGTTGGTATTAAATATCAAAATTATGAAAGAAATTTTTTTATGGAACATTAATAAAACTATTAAAAATATTATTGTATTAAATTTGAAATGAAAAATTTTCGACCTAATTTCTGTAGTAGTTTTAATTAACAAATTGTTATTTTAAGTTAAATTCAGAAAAGCTTTATGTAGGTTTAACAAATTAATAAAAAAAAGTATCAAAAATATTTCGATTGTTTTATTAGTTTCTTCAAACTTCAATAATTTTCTTTGTATGTTTAACATTCATATGCTAACTAGCAATTCATTTATAACAAACAAATTGTGTACATTGTTTGTGTTTTTTTTTTTTTTTTTGGGTGATATTTTTTTACTATTGGAGTTTGAAAAACTTTTCTTCGGGCCATTGATTTGTGGCATGTGTTCTGGCATGTTAATATGTGGTTTTAATTTCTTCTTTATGATTTCTTTTATGTTTTTTGATGATCTTGTAATTCATTGATTTTTCTTGTTTTCTTTAGTTTTTTGTTTTTGTTGTTTGTAGCTCTTTAACGCTAAATTAATTTTAGGATTTTTTGAAGGGTTTTACTTTTCTTATGATTAGAAATTTTTAACATGTGCGTGTGTATAAAAGCCGTAGTTCAATGTGAAACGCTTTTAGAATTATATTAACTGTGAAAGGTTTAAGAACCTATCAAAATTTGTGTTAAGAAAAAAAAAGTGAAAAATAAGCAAAATTTTTAATACAATACAAAATTGAAAAAGGATTAAAAAAAGTCAAGAAAATGTTAACAAAAATATTAAAATATTTAGTGGTATGTGGACAAAATTATTAAAAAAAAAAATATTAAAATAAACAAACAAATTAAATTTTTTGTGTTTAAAAATGGAAATAAAAGGATTTCAAAATAAAACAAAAGACTTAAGCAACAAACTAATTTTAAACCAATATGAACAAGCACCGCCACAAAGAGGATTAATATACGCAACAATAAAGACACAGAAAACCATTATTTCTTGATAGAAATTTTAAAAAATCGGAGAATTTTTCCAAAAAAAAAATATTTTTTTAAATAAAGTCTTTAGAATCTGTAAATTTTTTTAAATGCAGATCGATTTAAATAATTTTTTTTTCATTAATAAAATATGAGAATCAGGGATTTATTCTACACAAAATCTATTTAAATATTTATTGAAAAAACAATAATTTAGAGATTATTTTTCTTAAAATGTTAAAGTCTTTTAAAAAATTATTTTGAAGTACTACACTGATAATACTCCTTGCGTAAAAATACAAATAAATGTCAAAATAACCAAAAATTATGCAAAATAAACGAAAATTTGTTCATTTTACAAAAGATTTTGTTGTTTTGACATTTTTTCGTATTTTTAGCATGCATTATTATGAGTGTACTACAAATTCGGCAAACTCTTTACAAACACTTTTTCTTTGAAAAAAAAAAAAATTCTTAAGGATTTTTTGAAAAACCAGCTTTAAAAAAATCGCCGATTAATAAATTAATTAGTTTCAGTGCATAATTACATTTAAGCCTTGCTGAATACCTCTTTTAGCAGCTAACTAACTTTGTTTCTTTTAAATTTAATATCGTGAAGATTTAATTGAATGCTGAATTAAGTTTCATCTATGCTAAATTTACTTTAAAGTAGCGGAATATCTATATTCTGCAATTAAGCTTAACCTAAAAATACTTTGATTTGATAGTAAGTTTGAAATTTATTTAAATTTCTACATAGCTGAATATATATTTTGTTGCAGCGTTGAGTTTTTATTCTGCTGAATAAACATTTTTATAGCTGAATGATATTATTCGTTTTGAAAATTGCTGCAATTGCTTGAAATTTAATTGCTGAAATAAGTTTCGCCTATGCTGAATACATTTTAAACAGGCGAAATAACAGTTTTCTTAAAATGTTCATCTTTAAACGTTATTTCCTAACATTTTCATCTCAAAATAAACTATGACCAGCTTTTAATTTAGCTAAACTAAACTTTTTAAATATGGGTTTGTTTGCTGAATTTAGTTTTGGCTTAGCCGAATAGATTTGAATATGCTGAATACATTTTAACGTGTCTGAATCTCCTATTGCTAGAATAAAGCTTTGTTTAAACAAGCTTTGGTCACAATAAATTTAAAAAATAAAAATGTTTAACCAATTTTGTTAAGCTTAATGCAGGATAAAGATAATTTGTTCATAAAGAAAACAATATTTCTGTAGAATTATTTTCAGATTCTAAAGTTTTTTTTCCAATCTTCAAGCATTAGAATGATGACTTATATACGATATTTGTTAAAGAATTAAAAACAAAATACCCAAGAAACAAACTTGATATCAAATATCCCTTAATTTCCACGACCTTTTTTTTAAATAAAAATTTTAGGAATACATTTCACTAACCGTTTGTTAAAGAAAAAATTCAAAATTAATTCCAATCGCTGAAATAAGTTCATAACTTAACTTTTAAAAATCAAAATGTTTTAATTAATTTTCTTAAGCTTAATGGAGTTTAACGTTGCCAAATTTCTTGAAATAAATTTAGTTAAATTTCAGATTCTCATAAAATTTTTCTGCAGGATAATTTTCAGATTCTAAAGCAATCATTCTTCGATTCTTAAAATTAAAGCTGAAATGACTTAAACGAATTTTTAACGAATTATAAACAAAAGACTTAAGAAACAAACTAACTATTCCTTGATTTTCACGATTTTTCAACGATTTTACTTTCTTCAAAAAATAAAATTTTGAATCTTAAGATGATAGAATATTTTTTACATTTATCAACAATTTGTTTTGGATAAATATTCTTCTAAAAGTTTCTTTAAATTCAAAACTTTATTTTTTTCTGGACAGACTAAAACTTCAACAATATTATTGACTCACTCAATTGCGTATTCTTACCTAGAGCCTTTTTTTATCTTATAGCTCCTTCTCCCCTTAATTTGTTCCTCACAATCATTTTGGTGGCGTACAACTACCACGTAAGTATTTAATGCTTACAAAGCACTTTAAAAGCCCTAAAAATTTCAGAACTATTCCTTGTTCTAGTGAAGCACCACCGCCTGTAATGAAACAAATACCCCTAACATATTTTCGTACCTATACCTATCAACAACCTATGGCTGGAAATTCTTTATCATTTCCTCTCATGAGTTCAACAGATTATATAACAAATTATGGAGCTTTGGCAAGTACGCCGTACTATAATCCAATGATGCCTATGATGACGCCCGGTGGTTTACCAATACATAATGAAATACCAATGGCAACAAGACCTTCGAAGAGTTATGCGGGAGTAAATGTGGTAAGATCTTTTAATAATAATGTACAACCGATAACTACCACAACGACGACAACAACTCCGAAGCCACCAACAACAACTACGACAACAACTACTACTACTACTGCAGCGCCCACCACAACTACTACCAGTACTACAGCAGAAACTCCTACGACATCTGTGGAAACGGCGTCCTCGTCAGGACCTTTAATTAAAACCGAGTCATTGGTTAATATAGAAGCCGCCTATCCCGCATTTAATAGAAAAGTTTTTACAAATCACTTTAACATTAACTACAATCGTCCGGTATATCCTTATCCTGAATATTCGGTACATAAACCAAATTCTCCCAACAGTCCCAATGTAAATGAAGAAAATAAAGGTTTAAATACAGCACCATCACAATCTAATGTGGAATTTGTACCCTGCATGTGTCCGGTAAATATTCAAGGTGACAATGGCATTGGTTACCAACCTGGTTATCAACCAGGTTTCCAATCAGGTTTTCCATCAGGATTTCCATCAGGTTCACCAATAGCTGGTAATCCTTCCAACTCTATATTCTTAGCTCAGGGAAGAACAAATACGGATATAGAATCTTCTTTAGATTCACCAATGATGCCTGCAAATGGAGAATCTTTCAATTCAGATCCTTTACAAACGGAATCAAATTTAATGGATCAGCAGCTACAAATTGTCAAACTGGATGAGGAAGATGATGATGCTACACAAAGTGCCTCTTCGTAAAATAATAATTTCGTTTAAGAAATTTTACTCATAAGTATTATTAAATTTTAGACTGATTGTAAATTGGATCGATGTGAATAAAATGATGAAAAGAAATGGGGAATTGGGGTATTATTTTGGTAAAAAATATTTTTTTCAAATTTCTGTAAAATAATAAAATCGGGGATTTTAAAGAAAAATATTTAAATGTTTAGATAAACAAAAAAGCTGTTGAGAGCTGATGAGCTTTTCGAAATAAGTTACTACATTCGTACAGTTAAAAAAAAAATATTTTGTTCTAGGTATTAAAAGCTTTTCAAAAGCTTTTTTAAATTTATGTTAAACAAAAAAATAAAAAAATAATTTAATATACATATCTGTACAGTTTAAAGAAACATATTTTATAGTTGAACAAAAAAAAAAAACAAAAAACCCTTTTAAAAGCTTTGAAATTTTGTGAGTTTTTTAAAAATAAATACGAAAGTTTACTTTAAAAAAAATATTTTTAAGTTTAGAAAAACAAAACATCTTTATAAAAGATTTGTGAATTTGTGAGCTTTTAAAATGATCCTCTTATAGGCAAAAGTCGTATAAATTTCCTATTAATTTTCACATTGTAGTAAATTTTTAATTCAGTAATCATGACTAAATGTTAAAAGCTTTCGAAAAGCTTTTATGCAAAGCTTTTATAAAAGCTATTATAAACAGCTTTTATAAAAGCTATTATAAAGAGCTTTTATAAAAGCTGTTATAAAAGCTATTATAAACAGCTTTTATAAAAGCTTTTATAAATGTTTCAAAAAATAAGTTAGGCTTATGGAAAAAAACCTTTCAAAATAATTTATGACTTGGTGTTTTAAGCTGTCGAAAAGCTTTTTAAACTATTGTATAATAATATAAACATTTCAAAAAAATGGTTTTTAAACTTTTATTTTTTTGTCAATTATAAATATCCTTTTATAGCAAAAAGATATGTTATAAAGTGTTTCCTATTTTAAAATAGTTTTCTGTTAGACAAATGATTAGATTCAATGGCAGTTCTAATAAGATTTTTCTGGTACCCAATGAAAAATGTCAATGTTTTTGTTTTTAAAGAAACATTTTTTAAGTTCTGCCCTTCAAAATGTCTTAAATGCCATAATGGCCGTTATTAAAAACTCCATTTTGAAATACGTTTGTAAAAAAGTTCAAGTTTCTAAAAAAATTTCTTCCAGGAAGTGAAATTGTTGGCCATTCAACGATTTCGATGAAATTTGAATTTGTGGTAGAGGGGACAAAAAAACTGTACTCTTTCCCTATCACATATCCCTATTTCAGTATGTCAGTAGGACACGTGTGGAATATTTCAGTATCTCAGTAGGACACGTGTGGAATAAATCCCTTGTTAGTTTTACAGTTAAGGTTTTGAAATTGGCTGAAATGTTAGCGGACAATTTTTATAACGTTAAATGGCTTCCACTGCATAACGCTTGCTTTTCGAACTTATTAAAGCCATAAACCTTTAACATACGTTAATCCAAGAAAACAATATTTGTTTAAACGTATATTCGAAGTTCGAATATTTATTAATTTTGAAATTACATTCAATTTTGACAATTCTGTTTAACCCTTATGTTTACAACAAGTTGATTTGTCACATTCATAACACCAGGGTCTAGCCAGACCCGGCACAAAACTAGACAACTTTATATGAAAACGTATAAGTTAATATAAAGATTTTGTGTGAATACGACTTATTTCTTTCCATTTTTTTTTAAAAATATCAACAAAACACAAACTATACACAACCACTATTTCGAATCACAATTTCAAATGAACTGATTATTTTCTTTGCAACTCATGCACATTTTCAGTTTAAATAATTTTTGTTGCAATTCAAAGCCTTCTTAGTTTTTTCAGTTGAAAATAAAATATTTTTGAAAAGCCACGTTGACTTTGTTTTAAAAATTGAAAGTAATTTTTTCAAAATTGCGGAAGAAAATGTTGCAATACCTGTTAAAATATTAAGAAAATGTTGCGGGTCTGACCAGACTCAGGTGGTACGGATACGACTAGAGTTTTAAAACCCTAAACTTTACACCCCCTAGCAAAAAAAAAGAGAATTAAATGTGCACTAAACTTTTCTAAAATGTATCCTTGAGGATATCATGGTATATCATTACTATAGCTTCTAAGGAAGTATAAAAAATACACAACAAAAAACAAAAAGGGCCTGGCCAGGCCCTGGTGTAAACATAAGGGTTAAATAAAAACACCGTATAGAATGTCATTGTATATATTTCGATACAATTTAATATACTTCGATGCAATTTGATTTATTTTTGATACAATTTGATGTTCTCATTTTTCGGATCAAATTATGTCCATATTTAAATGGTATCAATATTTTTACCTGGAAATGCAAGAATACGAATAAAAATTTATTCGATTTTATATAATTTTTGAAAATTATAAAAATTATAATATGAGGCTTGTCATAATACAGTTTTACTTACAATAACCCACGATATTTTTGTTTACAAAATTTTAAGAATCGAATAAATTAAAAATTTAAAATTGCATATATTTTTGAATTAATATTGGTCCACAAATTCTACGGAACTATATTTTTTAAATATCTTCAACCAGCTTGGATTCATATTCTGTCAAAGTCTCAACTTCGGTTGCCAATGTTTACACTGAAAGGCGCTTTAAGGTAAAAAGTTTCAAAAGTTTATTAATGAAGCACTGCTCTATATTTCTCAATTAGGGAATGCAATCCGGGATTCCCGGGAAACTAGTTTTTTCCCTGATTCCGCAATACCAGGAATTTGGTCCGGGAATCCCGAGACTTTTAAGAAAACAGTTTAAATTAAAAAATTTAAATATTCCACAATTTTAATGCAGAAATTAACAATTTAAAGAAATTTTTAAAGTAAAAAATTATGTTAACTTCAATGTCACTCTAGATCACTTTAAAATTTTTTCAAATTCCGATTTTCTAATTTTTCTAATTTTAACATGCTTTTTAAAAACTTGTTTCATTATTTCAATTACTGAAATTTTTTAACCCAACTCTAAGATTTAATGAAATTTCTGCAATTAATCCAATTTTTGTAGGACTTAGGCCGAATTTTTGGGATGTCAGTTAAACTTGGTTTAGTTAAACCGAAATCGAATTTTGTCCGCCATTTTCAAGTTTCTTAATAAACATTTGCCGGAACAACTTTTTCTAGTTCAGAATTTTGGTCTTTATTGAATTAAAACAGAATAAATCAAATTCCAATTGCAGTATTCAAGTTACAAACAGTTTTAAACTAAGATTAAAGATAATCTACATCCTAAAAACTCGGCCTTACAGTATGTTTACAATAAAGGCCAAAATATAATAACTAGTTCACTTTAGTTATTATGAATTAAAATTGAGGCACATTAAAACTAGGAAAAAAAGAGAGATTTCAAACAAAGTTGAGAGAGTAGTCAATTTTTGGTCAGAAATAGAATTGATTATATTCTGACGAAATTTTAGTCAGCAGTTTTGAGTTTCTTACAAAACGTATGGGGAATTTTTTCGCTATTAGTTTTATCTTTTATTGAGTTTCTTTTATGAGAGAGAAAAGCTTACATTTCTGAGAAAAAACATAGATTTATAATGGGAGAGGGAGGGCATATAAAAAATTATGATTTAATATAAACAAATTGTATAATTTATTTTTCGAGCGGAATCCAGAAATCGCGGAAATTTCAAAAAATTTCCCGCTTTCCCGGAAAATGAAGTAGTGCGGGACTTGGCATTCTCTAATTTTGTAAAGAAAACTTAATAAAATATTAATGACGTGGGACCGTAATTATTATGTCTTTTATCATAAAAGCCAGATGCACAAAGTTATTTTGTGAGTTTTATTTTTTTGATCAAATATAAAAGTTATTTTTTGACTTAGTTTTCGAGCAAAACTAAAATTTATTTTATAACTTTTATTTTTTTTAGATAAAATAAGAGTTGTTTTTTTATTTTTTTTGTTCAAAAATGAAAGTTAGTTTTTGATTTATATTTTTTAAGCAACTTTTTTCTCTTCTTGTTTTTAAATTTATAGCATCAAAATAATAAAAAAAATAATTTTAATGCATTTTTCAAATAAATTTACTTTTATTTTTGCTCGGAAAAAAAAAGTCTAAAAATAACTTATTTTTGCTCAAAAAAATAAACGTCAAAATATAACTGTTATTTTTGCTCAGACAAATAAAAATCAAAAATAAACTGTTATTTTTGCCCAAAAAAATAAAAAAAAACTCTAATTTTTTATTTTTGCTCGAAAAAATAAAAGTCAAGAAACATAACTTTTTTATTTTTGCTCGAAAAAAATAAAAATCATGGCATGGGATTGTTACCGCTTTCAAAACGTGTTCTGATGATGGGAACCTAGAAAATTCCCGAAATATATCTATCAACACATTCCTGAAAGGGTCAAATGAAAAATTTGAAAACAAAAAACTCTATAGATTATTTGTTAGGACAATATCCTAATAAAGAAATATAGAGTATGGCCTCGAACTTGAATAATTTTCATTTTCATTGAAAAATCTAAATTTTAAAAAGCAGAGCATTTTATAAATGACTTCTCCACAAGGATCAATATGGTATATTTGAATCTGTTCTAAAACATTTGCCTATATATGACTATTTTGGTTAAACATTTTAAAATAACTATTATTTTCGGCCCCTGATTAGAAAAGGAAATCGCTAGGTCTAGCCTAAATGGCCAAATCGTCAACCTTTGCCATGACCATTAAAAAATCGCTGAACTTGCGAAAAAGCACCAAGTTGGCATTAGTGTTTACACTATTGGGGTTGAATAATAAGAAATTCCTACAGAAAATAATACCGTAACATTGAATGCGCCGGTTTTTTAGCCACTAAGGGATGTTTTTATAACATTTTAAAAACAAAGAGTCTAAACGACTCTATACTACATGGAATATGATACGAATAGTCAAGTTTAAAAGCCACAATAAGGCAATAACAAGTGTTTGTATACGAAAGAGTATAAAACAAGAGATTTTCTTTGGTAAAACAAAAAAAAATGAGAATAATCGAGAAAGTAGAAAAAGAAATTAAATACGAATTATAAAAAGATAAAAACAGAGTTGTAATTTAAGGGACTTAAATTAAAACAATATTGAAGAAATCATTTGTCATAAACAGATACAATTATAATTATTAAAATATTTAATTTAAAAAAGAAATATTTATTATTTAAAAATTATTGAAAGTCTTTTAAAGACCAAATGTTTGCATAAATTCCTTTTTAAAACATCACTGTTTAGTCCTTTTTATAAACACCCCTGTTTATTATTGGCATTAAACGGTATTTGTTGTTTGTTTTCGAATTTAATATTGGTATTCGAAATTCCTATTAGAGTATGTAGAGTGTATTTGAAAGGCTCGTAAAGGTTAATGATGAGTGCAAAATTTTTTCATACACCAATCGGATTTTGTAGACGCATCTTAAAGCATACATACAGTCGGTAATAAAAATTATTTCAATACTGAAATAAATATTAAAGCCCACATTTTAAAAGGATTTAATGTCATAGAAAAAAGTAAAGAATTTTGTATATTCTAAAAAAAGAGAAAACGTAATAAATAAAATACTGAAATTTAACGAAAATGTTGAAAAGTTTCTTTAGAAATTTTTATTAAAGTAAAAATTGTAAAAAAAAAATAACAAAAACTACCAAAAAACATAGCGTGTTTTTTATAATATACTTTAATAGCCAAAAAAAAAGAATATAATTTTGTAAAAGGACTCCCAAAGCTCCATACCATTTATTATAGAGTTTAAGGGGAGCAAGCGTCGACGTGGTGAAAGTAATAGTATTTTTTTCGGGGTGTGCCACGCCAAATTTACAATCTTTTTAAACAAAAATATATAAAATTATAAAAAAAAAACTTCAACTAAAATTTCGATAAACCTTAAATTCTTAATAAATTATTGGAAAATTTTATTATAAAAAAAAGTGAGTGCGTGAAAAGTTTAAATAATCAAAGAGTAAATCGCAAAAGAAAATCTCTTCAAAACATTTACGTCATTTTCTTTTTTCAAAACAAAGGTTTTTTCACTTAAATACCCAAAAAAAAAAAAAACACAAAATCCCTTTACAGACAAAAATTCTATTTAGATTTTCATTTTTTCAATTGGATCTACAAAATGTTGAGGATAATATCATTAGGCTTAATGGCCTTAATGGTCATTAGTGCGACACAGGTACAGGTGAGTGAGTCATAATAGTGATTTCTAGTTCTTATTCAGAATTTATTGGGAAGTCTTTTTTTTTTTTTTTTTTTTTGAAAAATCATATAAAAAATGTTATGCAAAAAACAAGCTATCATAAATGAGTATGTATGTGTTTAATACATAAATTGGGGGAAATTGCTCTGGAATCCGTCCATTGAAACTTTTTATTCAAATAATGCAAGTTTTCATAAAATTTTATGAAAAATATCGTGTTATTTATTAAAGTTTTCATTCACTAAATGAAAAAGTCTTATTAAAAAACAAGCTTCATAAAAAAATGTGAAGCTTTTCATTAATCATTATTAGATTACTAAAAAATTTAATTATTTTTCGTTCACAAAAATTCTCTCTGTGTAATTTATTTTTAAATCTACATGCATGAATTTTTTGCTTAGAGCAATGAAATTGCTCTGGAATTCGTGCATTGAAACTTTTTATTCAAATAATGCAAGTTTTCATAAAATTTTATGAAAAATATCGTGTTATTTATTAAAGTTTTCATTCACTCAATGAAAAAGTTTCATTTAAAAACAAGCTTCATAAAAAAAAATTTGAAGCTCTTTATTAATAATCATTAAATTACTAAAAAAATTTAATTATTTTTCGTTCACAAAAATTCTTTCTGTACTGATAACAAGCACTTAAAGAATCTTCGATTTAAGCTTAAACTAAATCGTTCGCCAAGATATAATTTTAAAACAAAATATGTAATTTTAATATCGTTACTTTAGAAGTGGCCCTATGTTCCTCCTAGGAATTTAAAGGATTATATATACTTTAGAAGTTGTAGCGATTTTCTTTTTTCAAAAAGTGCATAATCAGGCTAAACAATGTCTACCTCCGCTTAAAACTAAATGTCAAATTTCTTTTTCTTTTATGTTACTACAACCAGAAAACAGGCTCGGTAGTAGCAACCGTATTTGTAGCCAATTGAATGGTTTCACAGAAAAAAAAAATTGCGCCAAGTAAACATTTTGTTGAATAAAAAAAAATAATCAATTACTTTTTTAATTGATTCAATTAAAAAGTAATCAATATTTTTGTTTATTTAAAAGTAATCAATATTATTTAAAATATTGATTACTTTTTAATTGAGTCAATTAAAAAAGTAATTGAGTCAATTAAAAAAGTAATTGATTATGTTTTTTTTATTCAACAAAATGTTTACTTGGTGCAATTTAAGAAATATTTTTTTGTGTGTTTGTTGTAGCTATCGAATTTTTCCGTAGTTATCGCAGAATTTGTGTCCAGGCAATCGAAATTATATTGTCGTGTCAGAATTTCTGTTGTTACAATCGAATGATTGTTATCACAACCGAAAACCTAGATCGTATCAACTGAAACATTCGATTGGCAACAAATACGGTTGCTACTTCCTGAGTCTGTTTTCTGGGTGTAATAAAGGTACAAATATTTTTATTCATCAAAGTTACCTTTTGATCCAAGTGCTACCATCTGCTGATCGTAAAATTTTCAAAACTTACCTATCGAAGTAAAACATAAAAAGCACACTTTAAAAGCTAGGAATGGAAATTTTTGTGTTTTGCGATATCTACTAGTGTCCGACCGAACAGTTCGGCCAGAAAATGCATTTGGTCTGCATTCGGTATTTTAAAGCATTATGGACAAATTTGGCGGACAAATGTTTATTGTCCAATTAGATGCTATTTTGAGTGTCAAATTTGAAGAAAAGTCTGTAGTTAAGCAATGAATTCACTGTTCGGCTTTAGAAAGTTCGGCCAACTTGAAAATAGTTCGGCGGCCGAACTTTTAACTTTATAGCTAAACTTCGGCTTTTCTCTTAAATTTTATATACAAAATCGAATTAAATCGGCTTAACAAACATGTTTCCAATACCAAAATTTGTCATCATTGCCTCTAGATATCAAAAAACCGACAATATATAGTTTTTGGCCGAACTGTTCGGTTGGACACTAATGTCTACACTAAAAAAAGTTAGTAAAAAAAATTACTAAAATAGTTTTCAATCTCACTTTACTATAATTATACTAATTTTTAGTATAAAGTTATTATTTAGTAACATTTTTTGCTATTCTTCTTTTACAAATTACTACTAATTTTTGTTTTACTAATTTTGGACTAATTTTGGACTAATTTTGGTTGCTTATTTAACTAATTTAAGTTTACCAACTATTGAAATCCGATATGCTGAAGTTAGCAAAAAAAAAAAAATACTGAAATAATTTTGTTTAAGCTAAAAATTATTTGATAGAGGATACATTTTATTTGTGAATTTTAATATTAAACACACTCAGTAAAAAAAGTTTCATCATATTGATGAAAATGTTCCATAAATCGTTTGTCAGCAATTATTCTTCATATTTTTTAAGTTTTTATAAATACGACGAAGATGCGCATAAAATTGAAGACAAATGTTTCATAGATATTCATCATCAAGTTTCATAAACTTTGTGAAAATAATTTTATTCAAGGTAAATTAATTTTATTTGTTATTGATAAAATTATACACTCAAAAAAAAAAGACTGTAAAGTCATAAACATTTTTCTGATAGGATTCTTGCAAAACAATTGCTAATATTAGCAAAATAAAAAAAAACTGCTGATTTTAAAGAATTGAATTGAAACAAATTTTTTCTAAAAAAATTATTACATTTAGTCAAAAACTTGGTTGGTTTTAGCAAATCGACTTCCATTAATAATTAACATTTTACTAAATTTTAGTAACTTACTAATATTGTTACTACTTTTACTTTACTAAAACACTACAGTGACATTTTGCTAAAATCAGCAAAACGATCTGCTGGCCTAATATTACAAAAATTTTCTGTAACAATAACAGTTTCTGTAACTTTTACTTTAACTTTAAAAAAAAATTGTGTAAATCACCATCTTGACTACAATTGCAAATAAAAAATAGTTATTTTAAAAAAATTTGTTTTGCCCTTTTCCAATTGGACCTTTTTGACAAATAATTCAAAAACATAAAAAGCCTAAATTTATATTTTGATTTTTTTGAAAATATTTATTTCTCTGCGAAAACTTAATTCATCGTTTGTAAGGCATAAAATTTGTGAAAATATGATCGATAAGACCATGAACTTTCGAATATTCAGGAAAAAAAGTTTCATCGTATTTATGAAACAGCTTAATTGGACAAAAATCTATGAAACATTCTCGTATGTATTAAGTTTTCATAAATTTGACGAAACTTTTCATAAATATTTATGAAAGATGATTCATAACTTCTTTATCAATTGATAGAAAAATTTCATCAATATTTTGTATGAAAATGGCCCATATCTCGAAAACTGAAAGAGATAGGGCAAAAAGAAAAAACATTTTAGACTAGTATATTACTAATACACTTTGCTAACAAAATTGAGCCTAGTGCGTCCGGAATTCCAATACGCATCACAATATTTTTATGAAACAGTTTAAAAAATATTTATGAAACATTTCATTGGACGAAAAACAATGAAGTTTTCATCATATTTCATAAAAATGACGAAGCTTTTTCTTTAAGTGTAGAAAATAAGCCAACATTTATTATGCTCTTATTCAAAACATAATAAATGGCTAGTTTTTATGGAAATACTACCGCACTCATAATAATTATAATGTCAGGGTTGCCATATGACAAATTTTAAAAAAATGCGTAATTAGAAATTGCCAGTGGTACAAAAATTAGGCACTGACATGTCACTAGCTAAACGACGAATTGTAAATAAATTCCTGGCAGAACACTTGTTCGCGACGCTTTACCAGCTTTTCCAAAAGACGTTTTGCCAGTATTGCTTTTACAATAATTTCAGTGGTCTAAAACAAAAAACATAGAATTGGCTGAGACCGCTATGCCAAAGTTGGTAAAAAGTGTTTTCACAGTGGTATCCAGTCAGAAAATGCCAACGGCTCAAAAGTCTAACCACTGGTAGAGCATTTATTTTTTAAAAACGTTGAAGCTTTGTTTTAGATTAGATTAGACTAGAGTGGCACTATGCACTGCGACCAGAAGTTGGTATTTTGTGCTGCCAGTGAATACACCGATGGCGTCAATATTCGTCAACGCACTCTCCTGTCGGAGAGCCTCGGACATTTGCAGAGAACATGCTCTGAGGTCTCGGGATCCAATTCACAAAACCTGCACGTATTAGTAAAGGATCGTCCCATCTTGTCGATGATGCTTTGTTTAAAAAAGTTTGTAGTCAAAACGTTTCGAGTTCGATCCAGGTTTCAAGCATACATATTTTTTTTTAATTGTTGTCTTATACTTTTTAACATTTTTATTAAAAAGTAATTGTCTTATACTTTTTAATATTTTTGTTATATAAAATTGATTATTTTGTTTCTGGAAAAGCTTTCTTACGACCAAATTTTTGTTTTGTCACAACGTTGACAAATTGTTTCCAGCAAATCTTATGCCAGTAATAGTATATTTGAGCAACCAACGGTTACCCAGCAGTTAACATTCACTTACGTTTTAAGCTATCAATCATTATATGTCTTGTTTACTCAGTGGGTAGAGCTGTCGGCTTCAAATCTGGAGGATAGGGCTCAAATTATAAATGAACTTTTTTGTAATTTTATTTTGCAAAATATATTTTTCGACTATCAATTTTATGATTTTATTTACCATTTTGTCAACGTTAGAAATTTTGTTGTGCTTTACCATATTTTTGATTAATTATTAACATTTGTATATTAATTTCCGAGCCTTTAGGGTAAAAATATTAAAAGTATCAAAGTTAATAAAAAAATTACCAAAAATTGGTTTTATTTAAAAATTTCTTGATTTTTATTAACAAAAATTTAGGCCTTTTTAATTTATTAAATACATTTTTTATTTATTATTTATGTCTCAAAATGTCTACTAAGGGTTTAAAGATTAAAGGTTAAAATGTACCCCTATAATACAATGATTTTCACCTGAAAAGGTCAAAGGTCATGTTTTAGGGTCTTAAGTTCTAAAGCCCAGGTTTCAAAAAAATCATATATTTTAAAATTAAAAAAAATATGTTTTAATTATAAAAACCTGTTCTGTTCTTGAATAATTTCAAAAATACATATTTTTAGTGATATGGAATTTTGAGCTCAAGACCCAAAATATATTTCGCAACACTTGTTGGTCAATACCTCAAAAACGAATCTGGACTCCGACATAAATTTTTTACAAATGTATAAGACGATTTACTTATTTAGATATTTTTTTAACAATTTTTAAAAATACAATAAAAAATTACCTTTTCATTTAAAAAATCGATATGCATATCAAACGAATTTCGGAACGTGTATAGTTCAGGAGATACATATGCACACTGAGAAAAAAAACATGGTTTAAGAGCAGTATGTTCCTAATGATCATAATATGATCCTTAATTATAATAACATCAGCTGCAGTGGTCATAATATGATCAGTTAAGATCATATTTATTGTGTTAAAGATCATTCTCTGATAGAATCGAATTTCCAATCATTACATACTGCTTTTAAACCACATTTTTCTCTTAGTGCGATTTTTTAACAGCCTTTAGCCTATTTTCAAAATATTCATAATATTCATATCTTAGTAACGAACTGATCTATTTTCCAAAAGTTTATGTTTTATGGGTTTATGGTTGTATTAAACATTTCGAATCTCTGTTACTAGCAAAATGTGTATTTTAAGAGAGTCTGCGGATAAATACTAAAGTTATGACTAGGGCAACCAAAACCAGCTCTAAAAACAATGGTTTAAGCGCTTAAAAAAAAGCTCCATAAATAGTAAAATAAGCTTTTTAAATATAAAAATAAGCTGTTTAATTTAAAAAAAACCGTTAAATTTTATATCTTTTTATAAAAATCTTTAACGCAAATAAAATTTGTGTACAATTTGTTTTCTTAAGCATCAAAGTTTTGTTTTCTTAAGCATTAAAGTTGACATTGGTTTATCAAAATCTTTTTTCGATAAACCAATAACATGTAATATTAAATTTTCACCGTTTAATTAATAAAAAATTATATAAAATACCGATTACTAAAAAATAGGAAAAAGCTGTGTTTTAAAGAAAAAGCTAAAACAAGCTTAAGTTTTAAAGAAAAAAGGTAGCAAAAAAGCTAAAATAAGCAAATATCAAAAAATAAGCAACAAAAGTTCTACCAAATATAGCTTAAAATATTCATAATTTCGTGATCAGAACATTTATTTAGTACACTCATAGAACTTCTGCTTTAAAAATATGTAGTTGCTTGGCTTGTAATACAGTTTATTTATTTTTTATGTAAATTTCAGTCATTTGTAGAACAAATTTTATTTTTTACTTACCTTGAAGTTCATTTAAAAAAAAAACAAACCACATCAAATGACTGTTTTATGATTTTACATTAATTTTTTACTGTCGTTTTTTGTTATTTAAAAAAATAAAAATTAAATTTTTGTTTATTTTTTACTAACATATGTGGTTCAATAGTTAGTAATTTTTTTTAACATTAAAAACAAATGGCAAATATTAGTTGAATTTAATGAAATGTTAGTCGCCCTTTCTTCAAGTGAAATTTAATTTGTTTTTGACTACATTTGCTGTCGTCTGTACCTACATAATATCCTTAGTGTATTAATAACTAGTTGTATCCTTTCAATTTAAAGGAAACTCTAGCTTACTTTTGGTTGCCCTAGTTATGACCAATTGATGTTGAACTATATAGAAAAAAATTTTGGCGTATGAGAAATTCAGATTTTCAAAAATTTTTAGACAGCTCAAAATCGTTAAAATTTTTAAGGCGACTTTCCTTAAAAATTTCATAGGGTACGGCTGCATTGGTTTTATGAGTTGACATCCATTCTCCCTATAAATTTTAGCTAATTTAACTAATACTTTTCTGTGAGTGTAAATTTGTGTAAATGAATACTATTGATGTTTTTTTCGTTCCTTCCTTTCATTGTACTTGTACGTTTTTTTTTTTTTTTTTTTCATTATTAATGTTCGACTTAAATGAAGACAGACAAATGTTAAATGAACACAAAACAACATGAATAGAAAATAAATATAAGAAAATACACTGAAGAAATGACACAATACCATGGAAAATGAATAGGAAAAAAAGTTAGTAGAAAACAGTTAAAAACATGGTTGTGTTTATAAATAAAAAGAAAATAGTAGATTAGAAAAAAAAAGAAAATGTGCTGAATAGTATAGAAAAAGGCAAAAAAACAAAAAAAAAATGTAATAAAGCTCTACATAAAAAACTGTAATGAATAAGAAGAGGGTCAGTTTATAACATCGTTCATTCGTTTGTTTGTCTGTCCGTCTGCTTTTGAATAGAAGAATATCAAAATCCTAAGGCTTTAACAAACATTGATTGCTATGTAAGCCTTTTCAGTTCAGACTGACTACTAAAACACTTATACATCTATACCTACACTTATACAATACACACACATACACAGGCACACACCTTAACTTGGTGTATTGGTTTGTAGAAGTAGAAAAAAAACGAACAGGCCATGGCAAGCCAGGGCATGGCTTTTTGGTTTATTGAATGAAAGAAATATCTTCTAACAAACAACAAAATGGAAAAAATATAGCAATAAAACATGTTAGGAGGTTATAATAGAATCATGTATTGTATAGATAAAAATATTTATAAAATATGTAGTTTTTTTTTTTTTTTTTAGATTTCGTGTTATGATTTAAGCCATTTATAGTTGAATACAAGATCAAAGTTTATTTTATTATTAATTAAACTATAAAAATCTATGTAAAAAAAAAATATGGGAAAGGTAGAAAAAATTTGAATTAATATTAAATAATAATGTTCTAATGAATAAGTAGGTTATAGAAAAAGGTTAAGAAATTAATATTAGTTTTTAGGAAGAAGAAAATCTGCACTAAACAAAAGTCAGTAAAGTCAGCAAACATTTTTGCTGAAATGATCCTTGCGGAAAAATGGCTAATATCAGCAAACAAATATGCTTAAGTCAGCAAAAGTTTTGCTGAATAGAAAAAAAGGGTAGTAAAGTCAGCAACATTTTTGCTGGGAGGATCCTTGCAGAAAAATTGCTACTATCAGCAAAAAATTTTTGCTAAATTCAGAAACAATTTTGCTGACTTAGAAAAATTTTTTTGATGTTAGGAATTTTTCTGCAAGAATCCTCATAGTAGTGTAGGGATGAGCCTAAAAGTAATGGGTGGACTCATTACCTTGTAGGGGGTAAAGTAACTGGTTACTTATATGGTTACATGGTGGGAAAAAGTAATGTGTCTATAAATAGATTTTCATAAAAAAAAAATGCATAAAAAATTTTTTTTTACAGATATTTTGTTTTAATTAAATAAATAACTTTTGTTTTTTTTTTATTAAATAAATTACGTGGTCATGCTGGGTTTCGAACCTGGGGTCTTTGGTATTTAACAATTAGTTAGACGAGAACTCTACCAACTGAGCTATCGATACATATAATATTTTATTGCTTAAAATGTAAATGAATTGTTGTCCTTCGTGTTTTCGTTCGTGATATCAAAAATGTACACCTTACTCTCATGCTTACAAAAAATCACAAAATAATGTGTCTATAAATAGATTTTCAAAAATAGAATTATAATTAGACTAGAGTTGCACTATGCACCGCTACCAGAAGTTGGTGTTTTGTGCTGCCAACGAATACACCCTATAGGTTCAGGCTCCCTACGACGAAGCCAACTATCCTACCAGTTAAACAATTCCAAACGTCCGATGGCGTCACTATTCGACCACCAAAATAACGCACCCTCCTGTCGGAGAGCCTCGGACATTTGCAGAGAACATGCTCTGAGGTCTCGGGTTCCAATTCACAAAACCTGCACGTATCCGTAGAGGATCGTCCCATCTTGTACAATTGATACCTAAGGCCACAGTGTCCCGTGAGGTAACCCGTAACGGTCAAAAATATATATTAATAATTACTTTACGTTTATAATTTATGCATTATGTAATTGATGATCGGTAAGTCATTATTTTATGTTCTGAAGTGTAATGAGATATCATTACAAATATAATCCATGAGTGTTCAATTATCGGTAACTCATTACTTCTTGTTGGAAAATAATGATACAGTTAAGGAGTACACATTACAAGGTAATGCATTACTTTATCGCACCCTTTACCAAAGTTTTGTTATTTAAATAACAATTTTCAATAAGTGAAAAAAATCTTTAAAATCAAATACCGGAAGAATATCCCTGCAAAACCACTCAATACCAAATAATGGCTAAAGTAATGTATCGCCATAGGGGCCCACGCATTACAATACACCTTACTTCACTGATGAATTTTACAGGTAATGAGCCAAAAAGTAACGGGTGGGCTCATTACCTAGTAAGGGATAAAGTAACTGGTTATTTATATGGTTACATGGTGGGGACAAGTAATGTGTCTATAACAAGATTTTCATAAAAAAATTATAAAAAAAAAAAATTATTACAAATATTTTTTTTTAATTAAATAAATAATGTGGTCTTGCTGAGATTCGAACCTGGGGTATCTGGTGGATAGGGGAGCACTCTGCCAACTGAGCTATCGTCACATGGGTTGCTTAACATATAAATGAATTGTTGCGCTTCGAGTTTTAGTTTGTGATGTTAAAAATATATACATTACCCTCATGCTTACAAAAAGTGACAAAGTAATGCGTCTAAATATAGATTTTCAAACAATTATTGTGAATATTAATTTATGGTAATATTTTATGCATTATGTAATTGATGATCGGTAAGTCATTACTTTATGTTTTTAAATAATGTAAAAGATAATGATGCATCATTACAAGGTAACCCATGTGTGCCCAGTTATTGGTAACTCATCACTTTATATTTTGAAATAATGATGAAGGTAAGGAGTATTAATTACAAAGTAATGCATTATGTAACCCATTCCAGCAAAAATAGTACTTACCCAGAAGCGCTTCCGTAAGTCATTATTTAATTATGAAGCGTTTCTAAAGCAAATCTAGAAGGCATGATTTTTGTTCGCGATGTCCCACTTGATATGTCTCTTTTAGGCATGTGAAAAGCGCTTCTTTCATGTGCTTTTAGAATTAATAAATTCATGCATTCTTAGGCAGTAAGAAGCGCTTTTTTTTGTATGTTGACAACAACAATGCTTTTTTGTATGCATTATTTATTGCTTCATTGTAAGCATTACTCACTGCTTCAAAGAAATCATTTTGGGAAGCACAACAGAATGCCTTCTCTAATTGCTTTATTGTATGCAAGGCGGTGAAGCGCTATTTTGGAAGCATACAAATGTAGTTACTGCTTACCAAATCAAGGTTATTTTTTGCTGAGATTATTGGCAACTCATTACTTTTTGTTGGAACATAATGATATATGCAAGGAGTATACATTACAAGGGATATTTTTCTTTTACTGGGATATTTATTCTTTTCCTGTAATATTTTTTCTTTTATTAATGGACTTAATTTCAAGCAATATATACCTACTTCTGCTTAGATACCTACCGTGTACACGAACAAAATCGGGTAGGTATCTAAGCACCGGTAGGTATCTATTGCTTGAAATTACGGGCATAAAAAGCTTAATTCCCTACAAAGAGAACAAGGTATATTTGTAAAAAATCTACCTATAAATACCCAAGTTTAACTCAAAAATTTTTTCCACAACATTTTTAACCTCAAATCTTTTGTTTACCTGAAAATTGTTTTTAACCGTCTGAGACCCGAATTAAACCGAAAACGGTAAAAGTTTTTAACCCCTTGGCTGTTATTTTACAAATAACGTAACAGTAACAAAAAACCGTTTTTTCTATAAGGATTTAACAAATATTGTATGCAAGCTTAATTGACATAAGACTATGACCATTAAAACCGCTTTAAATTAAAAACCAACCCTGTTTCAAATACTCTCACCAGTATTTTCCCAAAACCGTAACTGCTATCGATATATATATAAACGTTACAAAATACCACCATTATGGGGTTAAATTTAGAATTTGATCCACAAACTCATGTTTTTCTTCTGTAAAACCTTAAAAAAACAAGTTCTGGTTAGCAAGAACCTACTCAAGAGCTGTATAAGGGTTTTTTTCTGGACTCTTTTTTCCCAATCACAAATATTTTTTGTTCATTAAATTGTTACAATTTCAAAATCCTACTAAATCTTTTGATGACATTTTCCAGTAATTAATTTGTATAGAATTTTTCAAAACAATTTGTAACTAAATATAAAATATAGTTTAATACAAAATTCAATTGAAATAGTTCAATTAAAATATTCTCGAATTTAGCCTTAAGAAATTTTCTTTGTACAACTTAAAAATTTTATAGAAATTAACTTTAAATAGAGTATTACCTAAGGACTTAAATACAAATAAAGGGTCCGACAAATAACTTTTTTTTTTTTTTTTGAACTCCTGAACTAATTGGACTTTGTATGGCGTCATACCAAGGTCTTTATGCAAAATTCGTCTCAATGATGTCTCCGAAATGTTCATTTGTTGAGAACGACGGTGAATTGATGTTGATGGCGCTTCACGCACACTTTCTGCCACAGCAGCAATATTCTCGGGTGTACGCACTGTTTTTGGCTTTTCACGCTTTGGTTTATCGATGAGGATGCCAGTTTCTTTCACTTTTTTCACAAGATAACGAACATACGGACCATATTCGTTCAGCGGAAGGATAAAACTACTTATTTGTCAAATCAGACAGAGCTAAGTGTTACCATTCACGAAATATGCACTAGTTGAAAAAAAAAAACGTTAGATGGCGGACCCTTTATATAGTAGTAGTCAAATGTACATGATGATGATGATGACTAAACTAAATAATTCGAATCCTTATAATAAACCAAAGGAATAAGACATAGGACAACAACAAAAAAAAAATTCGATATTACACATTTTGAAACCCATATTAAAATTTATATACATACAATATACTAAACTGGACATGTTTACTTACATGTGTGGCAGTATCAAGTATTTTTAAAAATATTATAAAGTTGTGTAAACTAACAAACCATATTAAACACTACATATATGGAAGGATAATAGAAGGATAATAAAACCCTTAAGCAAACATTATGGAACTAAAAAACCAAACAACAACAAATTGTGTTTTAAAATATAAAAATTCCAAAAAATATTGTACTAAAAATTTGTTACCAAAACAGTTACTGGTAACTGCTATAGTATAAAAGTGCTGAACTGAAAATATTTAAATAAGTCTCTTAGGGGGTTTTTCGTTCATATACTTTGTGCTGTATTCCTTTTTTTGGGGTAATATGTTAAAAAAAAAACTAACTTGGCTTTAAAATGCATAAATAATTAGTAGAATGTGAAAAGAATTTACAAATGAAGAGGAAAGCATAAAGAAAATAATGTTTATAAGCATATACGATTTCATGTTGTGTATGGTAGTATTTTTATTCAAAAGCAAATAAATATGTAAGACAGAAATTTTGTACATTGAATACAAATAAAAAAAGGGAAGTAGTAAGCTTATTATTGCTACTTCCTAAATAACAAAAAAGAAGAAAAAAATAGACTGTAAGAATTACATTTCTTAAACACTCAAACCGAAATGTTAGTACAAATGTCTAAAAACAAAATAACTGTCGATATTATATACCCTTGAGTACTAAATACTCTTTCTTAGTGTTATTTAGAAATTTATCTAACGAATTTAAATATAATCCTCGGAAAGTAGTATTACTTAAACAAAGATTAATGAAAATTAGGCTCCACGTCGGCCGCCAAATTGTGTGTGCCCAGTTCTTGAGGACGCCGCGAAATCGACTGATTTGGATCGTTTGCTACGGACGCCTGAACGGCAGCGATTTTTTCGGCACTTCGACCAACCCGATGTCTCACTGGCACGGCAGCACGTGTGAGACATCGGGTTGGTCGACTTATAGTAAAATTTCACGGCGAATATTTTTGCAAAACATTTTAACCCCTTAAATCCCGGTTTTAAAGGTGTTTTTTGCTCTTTTTTAAAAGAAGGGCAAAAAAGACCCTTACTTCAGGAGTTAGAGGGTTAACATATTCTACAAAAATGTTTGATTTTGGTGTATTCAGGGACTTATAGTAAAATTTTAACATTTTAACCCCTTAAATCCCTATTTTATAGGTGTTTTTTGCTCTTTTTTAAAAGAAGGACAAAAAAGACCCTTACCTTGAGGAGTTAGAGGGTTAACATATTTTACAAAAATGTTTAATTTTGGTGTATTCAGGGACTTATGGTAAAATTTTAGCATTTTAACCACTTTACTCCCTGTTTTAATGGTGTTTTTTTGCTCTTTTTTAAAATAAGGACAAAAAAGACCCTTACCTTGAGGAGTTAGAGGGTTAACATATTCTACAAAAATGTTCTATGTAACATTTTACATAAATTTGCTGAAAACACCATATACTTTAAAAGTAAGCTTTACTCGATTTTCTATGCCGATTGACAATACAAAAATTTGCATTTGGGGGAAACTTTACCTCCCCCTAAAATGAAAGCCAGATGTAAACTTTCAAAACGCCGATACACGTGTCTTTTTTTTTTGTCTCCTCTATCAAAATTTATAGGTCGGACCTTGTATTTTTTTTTTGTGTTGTACAGTGTTATTTATGTTTTGAGTGAAAACTAAATAATTTTAAGAATACTTTGTGTTTTTGAAAAATTCATCGTCCGATCATTTGCGATTTTCAAAAATTGTATGTAATCGATGAATTATTTTCTAACAGAGAAATACATTTTCATATTTTTTCATCAATTTAACAATCAAAAATATAAATGATTAGGCTTTTTATATTTTTAAATAATTTTTGAAAAAAGTTCTATTAAAAAAGGTAAAACTTTGATTTTTTCAAATAATTATTTGACAACTCTGGATAACAATTTTCCATAATTTTTTATTAACGATTGTAGTCAAAATGTTTAATTATTTAAGGTTATATTAGTTTTTTGTTTTTATATACATCGAGATTATTTTTATGTTATTTTCAATTTATAACTTGCTTCCAACCTCGGTATATTTTTCAAAAATAAAGCAAATCAAACATATTAGCTAGGTTGATACTAGTATTTCGATCTGGCTAAAGATCTCATCAGAACTCGAAGTTTTAGAAAAGCTAGAACCTCCATAATAGGCAGAACTTTAACAAAAAACCTATTAATCATCAATTTTGCTCCATTCTTGTCTTCTTAGTAATCAAGCACGTGGTTAGGGTCTTTTATTAACAAGGTTGAAAAAGTACTGGGTTAAAAAAGGAACACTGTGCCAATAATGAGTTAATGCTCCAGAAATTTCTTATATTTATTTAGTTTTTCCAACATTTTATACTTTTAAAATACATTTTTTTATAACAACAAAAACTTCAAGTCCTTTTATTACGTAATTGAACTCATTCTTACAGTTAAAAGGTTTAAATAATAATTATTTTCTTCTTTTGTAAGTCGGTTTTTATTAACACATCTTTATGTTAATATCAATATCATGCGATTTTTCAAAATAAGAACAAATTGGATAATTTACATGTTAATTTTACGCATTATATGTAGAACGACATACAAAGATCATTACAAGTAAGACAACAGAATGCATAACTGACTCAGCGACTCAATAAATGGGTGGCTGGCTGGCAGACTTTCTTTTATACGACTCGCTGATTCTCAATGAGTATCAGTCAATTAATTGTAAAATATTTTTATGATAAAAATTGCAATTTTATTGCCAAAACCATAGTATACATTGTAAGTAAGCAGTTGTAATGAAAATATGAATAAATGTAGCAGGGATGGGATATTAAAATTAAAAATACATATATAAAAAATTAAAACATAAAAAACTTAATGGCTCCTTAATAATTTATAAACAGATTTAAATTTAATTCATCAAAACTATCCAATAAAATTTTAACAATTAATGCGGAATAAAATTTTGGGTTCTAAGACTTGTTTTTTCATACAACACTCCCGAACTTTACTATAGAAATCTCCATAAGGATGAAGGATGAAAATATCGTTGATTATATAAAAGTTCATGAAAATGCTTTCTAAATTAATGGAAAAAATATAATATAGTTACTTTGAATGGTAGAAAAAACACTGAAAAGGTTATTAAACACGAGCTGAATGGAATGCCATTTTCTGGTCAGCTACGACCTTCATCAACATTGATCTCGCCATTATAGTGTTAATTGTAAATATCTCCAAAGTAAATAAAAAAAGAGCTATTTATACCCTGCGGGAAATGAACCAGTCACTGGTATGGTCACGTGACTAGAGCTTTGTGTGTATGAACCTGTCCTAGTTTCGGTTCTGTTATATGAAAGTGACCGGTACTTTTAACATGGGCTTGTCATAGGAGGTGGCAATTGCTACCTTTGGAGCACCTTGTGACGTTGCGAATAACTTGACGAAGGTTACCTATCACCGTACCGACTGAAATTAATAAGCTACTGGACAAGTTAGAAGTAGACAGTGTTAAAGTAGGATAATTTTAGGATTTATGTGACATGCAACAGGACCAGTGGAAAAATAATTATCACGTGACTGGTGTAGGTCTATGTATCGCAGAACTGAAGAACAGCTTTTGATGGAAAACTAGTCACATATTAAGCGCAATGTGTGCTGTTACTGAGGTAGTTTGAATGGATTAGATTTGTGAAGTACCACTGCACTGGTCTAGGGAGCACATGTCGCCGGGTATGCGAAAAATAATTAGCAAATAACCTTTTACTTTTTATTCACCGTCTGTTATATTATATACGAGTTGCTAAATTGTCCGTCCGGAACTAGTCACTAAACTTCCCCAAAACAGTGTTCACAAAACCTTCAAAAAGGCACAACAAAAATCAATTTTAAAATAAGTTTATTTCAGTGCTATATCCGATTTGTAGCAGTCAAGGGACTGAATCCTTTGGCACTAATTGCCATGTTTTCATCAACTGCTAACGGAATTGAACCAGTTCAATGACCAGTAAGAACTTCAACTGCATCGGCCCTAGTTACTTCAGTACACTATAATGTTATGTTACTTTTTCTACAGTTACATGATATACCTGATACCAACTTGTCAATGTTTTGTCACCATTACTATAGTCACGTGATTGGTCATTTCACACAAATTAACACTTTTTGGTACACCACAATTTCGGTTTCACCAGTTTCGTGACGTGCCACCCAATCATATATCACAAAATCGTCACTTCGGATCAATCGACCCTTCATTTTCCGCAGGGAAATGACACGCCAATGTTGAAAGTAGTAGCTGACCACATAATGCATTCAATTCAGCTGGTGTCTAATAACTTTTTCATTATTTTTTTCTATTATTCAAAATAAATTATTACAAATGGATGAACAATAAAACTTCATTATTAAAACAATATTTTACATTGAAACTAAATGACTTCGAACTTAATTATCCATATATTCATTAATTTCGAATAATACAACAAAATATATATTTCCAAATTTAAAATTGAAATCCTCAGATTCAAAGTTAGTTAAAATATACTTTTTCCTAGTAGTTTGTATAAATTAAGCAAATATTTGGTAAAATGTACCAAGTTTAAACGTAGTTTTATCTAAAAACTTGTTAAATTTTCAAAAATTTTTGCATAATATATAAAAAAATTTGCTAAGAGCTTATTTTTTTTTTACCAATTTTTATTTTTTTTAGATTAAAATTATTTTTCACAAAAATTTTTTTGAATTTTCAAAAGTTTAAACAATAAAATGTATAAAGAATATTTATTTGGCTTATTATTGGCTGTATTTGCTAACACTTGCTTAGACTAATTTTTATTTGGTAAGTTTTCAAAAGTTTTTCCATAATTTATACAACTAATTGGGTACAGCCTATTTTATTTGGCTTAGCAGTTTTTGTCAATTTTGACATATTTTTATCTAAAAACTTGTAAAATTGCAAAAGCTTTTGCATAATTTATTAAAAAAACTGTATAGACCTATTTTAACAATTTCTTACAAACAATCAAAATATAATATAATAATAATTTGAAAATAATATGGTCACGGCTTTACTATGTTACCTTTTTGTATGGCGAACTTTTAAAAAGTACTGAAGTCCCATCCCTGATATGTATTTTTTATAAAATTTAGCGTGTTTGTATGTTTGCATATAAAATGCGGATGAATAGAATAAATATGAAAACATAGAGAAAAACATAAATGCAAATTAAAATTTGTGTTTTTTTCAATACCATACATATGTATATGGTAGTGTAAGTGCGGGAAGTGTGGAATAAACGGGTAATGTGAAATATACACTTTAATCAGAAACTCGTGAATATCTTTTAGAAATTAGGGAGGAATATGACAATAGTTATTCAAAATAATACGTCTGTAATTTCCCTACAAAGTAGTAAACCAGTTACAGGCCATATAGAGTAAGTGTGGATAATGTGGAATAGGCAGGTAATGTGGAATATCAACTTAAATCGATAATTACCAAATAATCCATGAATAATCGTAAGCCATATCACGATATCTAGTGTTTATCTACATTAAAACATACGTTTGTAATGATTTAAGGAACCAGTCATAGGACTAGTCACGTGACTAATCAAAGTGATTTTAAATATGTACCTTTACTTTTTAGGTAGAACACTAAATAAACAAAAAAAAAAGGTATTCCACATTATCCGCAGCTTCTTCATTAACAAAATTTGACAAATAAAAATTCGGTCATGCAAACTATTTCATAGCGAAAATAATATTTGCATGTATCTGTACTAGGGCAACATAAAATCAGCGTAAATACATACAACATAAATCAGTGAACTTTAAAAAATTTAAAGAAGCTAATTTCCTTTAAATTTTTCTTTAAAAAAAAATCAAAAATTTATATTTTTGTCACCAAAAAAAAATTTTTGATAAAAAATATTTAATTTTTGATAAATTTTTTTTTACACAAAAATTTTTTTATAATTTTTTTTTAAAACATTAACTTTTTATTAACAAAGAAATGTTTTAAGAGGCTTCTATTAGCAAGTGGCATTTAAAAACTCATCATTATTTGCAAACGTTTTTAAAAATTATTATCAGTTCAATTTTAAGTTGTTTTAGAGACTGATTTTTACAGCTTAAAAACACTTTTTAGTGATATTTTTATGTTGCCCTAATCATTACACCATTGGCAATATTATTTAGCAAAACTGTATTTTAAATACACTCTTATTTCAAAACTGTTAAATTTTCTTAAGATTCTGCGTACTCTTCACACACATAAAAAAACTTGCTAAAAAAATTTATGAAACAAGTGCTTCCCAAATTGTTTGTACAAATTATTCTAGAAATTGGGAAAATTTTACAAGTTTTTTGCTAAAAAGAAGTAAAATTTTGGTTATGCTTACCACGTTTTAAGCATAATTAACACAATTCAACTAAATTAGTCATTAGACACCAAAACTCATTGCAAAAAGGTTTGGAAAACATAATTAGGTACAAATTTTGCTCAAAAAATAACTTTCGCGGAAGAAAACATAAACCTTTTTGAGAACAAATTTTGTTTGCCATATTAATTGTTTGCCATAAAAAAGCGTATTTAATAAATACATCTTTTTTTCTCGAGGTTTTGCCTGTGTTTTTGATAAAAAAAAAATACTTTGAGGAAACTTTAGGTGCAAAATGGTGTACCGTATGTGTACATTACTATAACTACATATTTATGCTATAATTTAAGCGTGTTCTTATTTATATTTTGTTGCAAAATTTTCATTTTACTAATACAACAACACACAGTGGGATATAATACAAATTTTTGGAAATACTTCGGCCATTTCTTAATTACAAGGAACGACCGCTGATAGATTTCCAATTGCCATCAAATTTGGGCATGTGATAGAAAGCTGCCCAATTTCACGTTTAAGAATTTAAATTTGAGGTCCAAAATATCCCAATTTTCAGTTATTGGCGCTTTTTATGCTTATTCAAAGAAAAAAAAAAAATACAAGTTTGGCATCAAATGAAAGGTATTTGGGTGGCCTTTCCTGTGGTATACAAAAAATAGTAAAAAGTTTTAAAACAAGTCAAATAAAGCGTTAAATTAGTCTTTATACACCAAAAATCATTGCAAAAAAGTTTCGGGAAGGAATTAGGTACAAATTTTGCTCAAAAAATAACTTCCGTGGAAGAAAACATTAAATAATAATAATAATTTTTTGGTATAAAAAAACGTTTTTAATAATTTATTTTTACTAACAGCTTTTTTCTCGAGGTTTTGGCTTATTCAAAGAAGAAACTATACAAATTAGAAAACAAATGAGAGGTATTTGGGTGACCTTTCCAGTGGTATACAAAAAATAGTAAAAAGTTTTAAAATCAAAAAAGTGTCGAATAACTTTGAAACCCATTTTTAACTTAAAGCTGCCCAATTTCACGTTTAAGGATTTAAATTTGAGGTCCAAAATATCCCAATTTTCAGTTATTGGCGCTTTTTAAGCTTATTCAAAGAAAAAAAAAAATACAAGTTTGGCATCAAATGAAAGGTATTTGGGTGGCCTTTCCTGTGGTATACAAAAAATAGTAAAAAGTTTTAAAACAAGTCAAATAAAGCGTTAAATTAGTCTTTATACACCAAAAATCATTGCAAAAAAGTTTCGGGAAGGAATTATGTACAAATTTTGCTCAAAAAATAACTTCCGTGGAAGAAAACATTAAATAATAATAATAATTTTTTGGTATAAAAAAACGTTTTTAATAATTTATTTTTACTAACAGCTTTTTTCTCGAGGTTTTGGCTTATTCAAAGAAGAAACTATACAAATTAGAAAACAAATGAGAGGTATTTGGGTGACCTTTCCAGTGGTATACAAAAATTAGTAAAAAGTTTTAAAACAAAAAAAGTGTTGAATAACTTTGAAACCCGTTTTTAACTTAAGGTCGATGTTACGTCACTTTTACCTATTCCAAATTTTATTGCAATCGCACCACTTAGTTAGAAGTGTCCAAAGTATTTCCAAAAATGTTGTAATATATCCCACTGTGCAACATTGTACATGTATGTGGTTGAAGTTACTACTGATGCTGCTGATATGTTTTCGTTCTATACTTATTTTGTTGAATCACGTTATTTCGATTTGTTCGAAATAATTTCAATTTGCATTTAATTTTTATGTATTTTTTTTTTCTTTCTTTCTACTGCATACATTTATAAGCATATATAGCACGTACATATGTATTAAATGTAAACATTATCGGGCTTAAAATGAAAATGTACAACAAAAAAGAAAAATTGTGGAAAAATCATATTACTACAAAATAATATTGTTATTTCAAAAAATTTGCAATTTTTCCAATTTTGCTCGTTCTCTCAACAGTATTTGTTTTCGTAAATAAGTTTATTTTAAATTTATATTTTTTGTTGTTGCTGTTGTTTTAAATTCTGTTAAAAATACTTTATATTCTGTTTTATTTAAAAAAACAACATACATTTTATAAATTTTTGTTATTGTTTGCTTTGTTGGTTATTTATTAAATAAATAATATATAAAAAACATTTCAATACGGAATTCTGTATGGTATGTAATATATTGAGAGCCTAGAATCAAAATATGCCAACTTAATTTTGGCCAAAATATGTTTCCGATGGCAAATAGCTCCCCTAAGCAATACTCATCTGTGATATAAATTTCAAAGCAAAAATATAATTTGTTCTCGTTTTATATAAATTTTTGTTATTCTGCTATCTCAAAATATATATTTTTTTTTTTGTGAAAATAAATGTTAGCTCCCATTGTAAATTACCAAAATTTTTAAAATAAAATTTTTATTTTTTTTTTTTTTTATTAATTAATAATCATATAGTGACAAATTATATACTATTATCCTAAGCGAGCACTAGCTACTATGGCCTTCGGCGCGTTGTAGCGAAAACAGACCTCTGATGGGAATCGAACCCACGACCCCCGCACTAATAAGCCAGCACGCTACCAACTAGCCTATCGGGGCGCACATAAAAAAAAATTAATTTATTATACATAAATCTACACAGAAAAAACTAAAAACGGGTTTCAATTAAAACATTTATTGAATCAATTAATATTTTAATTGATTTTGCACCTATCACGGCAATGATACTATCAATTAAACATTTTATTAAAATTAAGAAGGAAAAAAAGTTATAAATAACTTCTACAAAAAAAAAAATATGATACCCACAAAAAAAGTGTGTGATCTATACGTTGGTATGTGTGTTTTTTGATATGCTGAGTCTGTTTGTGTGTGTGCTTGTTTTGTTTGTTAACCTCAAATGTATTTGTTATTTTATACTGAAAATTTTCTATTTATGCATACAGTGTATGAAAAAATAATATGATAATTGCGTCTAAAATAAAATATATATTTATATATTTAAAAGTCAATTAAAATATTAATTGATTCAATTAAATATTTGTTTAGAAACAAATTAAATTAAATTCAAATCAAATCTTTAATTAGATATTTTAGGTTGATAATTTTTTCTGTGTAGATATTTTAGGTTGATAATTCTTTCTGCGTACATGTCTTTGGCATGCTGAACACGAATCTGGTAAAGATTTTGATATCCAATGGCTAGTTTTCGATATATGTTCATTTTTAAGATATTAATACATAGTCGTTCCAAACAAAAAATAAAGATTTTTAATATGTACACTAGGGCGGGTCGATTTAAAAATCGCTCAACGTTCAAGGAAAATCGTATTCTAGGGATCAAAATAAGAAACTTTGCCAAAGGAACCATACCTCTAAAACGAACTCTGATGTCCAGACTTTTGACCCGTAGGGTCAAATTTTGAAAAAGCCCACTTTGATATTTCAGAACGTAGGAGGAATCTCTCCAAGATTATGGGAGATACTTCTTCTCCGGGAGACGCGCTAGCAGATTAATGCATATATCATCATCCTAGGTGACCATTAAGGGGTTAAAATTTAAGTTGAAAGAGGGCACTCTAAATGGGTCATAGTGGGATTTTTCAAAATTTGACCCTACGGGTCAAAAGTCGGGACATCAGAATTCGTTTTTGAGGTATGGTTCCTTCGGCAAAGTTTCGATTTTCCTTGAACGTTGAGCGATTTTTTTGCCTCCATGCAAATCGACCGGCCTATTGTACACTGAGAGAATTATATGCACTAGTCCATTTGAAACTTTTCATTAAATTAATGCCGTTTTCATACAATTTAATGAAATAATTCATTTAATTAATTTAAAATTTCATACGCCTAATGAATGATTTTCATTAGATATGGTTTCATTAAAACTATGAAGCTTTTTCATGAAGTTTAAGAAAATTTTCATTCACATGGTGAAGAAAACTTCATTAGTTTAGTGAACAAATTGCATTACAACTCGTCCAATTAATTCTCTCTGTGTATATGTTAGTTTGTTATGGAATATTTTTATGTTATGTTTTTTTTTCTTGTAGTTTTTCAATTTTTATATCTAATTTGGAATATAAAATCTCAGAAAATGGTTAAACAATAAATATATTTCAAAGAAATCTTTTTTTTATTTTCCGATAAAAAAAATGTTAACTCTGAAAGAATATTACTAAAAATAGGCTATCTCAAAAAAATACTCAAACAAGTGCAAAATATAACATCTCAGAAAATGGTTAAATAATAAATATATTTCAAAGAATTATTTTATTTGTTTTTCGACAAAATATGCTAACTCTGAAAAAATATTTGTTTTTTTTGATGTACTAAAATAGGCTATCTCAAAAAAATACTCAAACAAGTGCAAAATATGATATTTTTTGCATAAGTATAAATTAGTAAGAATATTTTAAAACATCTTATGGAAGGTACATTGTTTATTTTTACAATAATAAGCGAAATAACTAGTTTTTTAGATCTCCTGAAATGTTGCCTTTTTTGAGTTGGCATTTATTGAAAGTGTAGGAGATATATGTAGGAAAGAGTATATACGTAGATGATATAAAAAATAAAATAACAATGTAAATCAGTAATTAAATTTTTTTTATGACTAACAAAAACCAAATTAAATTATTTAGTACGAGTTGTAAATAATATATTATTTAAACAATTTTTATGGGAAATAAAAAAAAAATCAATTTATTTTATTAACCGTTTAAATTTGGAAATATTTAAAAAATATATTCAAATACTTATACTTGGCTAATAAAAAAAAAAACATTTTGGGATAAAGACAATAATTTGGCTTAAGGTGTAATTTATTCTATTTTTTTTTTAGTAAATTAAAAATTTTGTTAAAAATTTTGTAAAACTTCGAAAAATCAAATATTTATCGATAAATATTTGATTCTGCAAAAAATGAATAAAATTTGATATTTCATATCCTGTTCAGTGGAATTGTAGCCAATTTAACCGGTTTGAATAAATAACACAATTTTTAAGTGATATTTTGTTGAATATCCCAGCAAAAAATAGTGCTTACCCAGAAGCGCTTACGGAAGGCATCATTTGATAACGAAGCGCTTCTAAAGCAAATAAAGAAGGCATGATTTTTGTTCGCGATGTCCCTCTTGGTATGTCTCTTTTAAAGTGCTTCTTTCATGTGCTCTTAGAAGCAATAAATTCATGCCTTCTTAGGCACTAAGAAGCGCTTTTTGTATGTTGACAGTGCGCCCCGGCAGGCTAGTTGGTAGCGTGCTGGCTTATCAGTGCGGGGTCGTGGGTTCGATTCCCACCAGAGGCACTGGTCTGTTTACGCTACAACGCGCCGAAGGCCATATTAGCTAGTGCTCGGTTAGGGTAATAGTATATAGTATATACCCAGGAAAAAATTACACATTCCAAAAAGAAGGTGATGCCCACACTTGCTTACATATCTCATTGCCAAATTTAGTAACTGCAATACCAAACTCATTCCAACGATAGAGTCAAAAAAGCAAGTAGTATTGTAATCAATTCTTTAAATTTAAACCAGAAAGCATGAACTCAATAACAAAGTAATTATTTACTTAAAAGAAAATAACAATGTTATTAACTTATATGTATAACTTTTTGTACTCAAGAAGTAATCATATACTTTTTCTTAATAAAAGGACGTTATTGGAAGTAGTTCCTAATTTTGAAAAAAGAAGTTATACATTTTTAAAAAATTTATCTCATATATTTTTTCAAACAAATTTTTATTTGCAGAATAATAATTGTTTTTCAATTTTGAATTGTTCGTTTTTTTTTGAAAAATTTATATTTTAGTGGTTTATAGCTCCAAAATTATGACAAACCCATGTTATCGTAACAATTCGATGTTTCACTTTTTAGGATTTTATATCCGTATGAATTTTGATCGTTATATTTGATTGACCTAGGAGAAATACCTGTGAGTAAAAGTTGAATATACTTATGGAACTACTTATTTTTTTTTAAATGTAAGTACTTCTTATTTTTTCTAGAGAACTATTTATTTATTTTTTATGTAAGTACTTCGTAGTTTTACAATGGAACTATTTCTTTATTAAAAAATGTATGTAGTTCTTAAAAATATAAAGTAAATTGTTCTTCGGTGAAAAAAATAATCAATTATAAAGAATCAATTATTTTAGTCTCACGCCCTGTTAAAAGAATCGAGTAGGTAATCTAGTAAGGAATGCGTTCTGCCCAAAATGCTTGATTACAAACCCGCTTAACTTTTTGGAAATTTTTTGCTGGGTACTGCTTACCAAATCCAGATTATTTTTTGCTGGGATACATCATTTCTTTTCACAATTTTGCTATTTTAGTGTCAAGTTATTATTTTATGGAGCCCAATGAAGGACCTTTAACTTTAATATCAATAAAATTATGATAAACAAATATTAAAATGATTGAAAATCAATTTTTAAAAATTATCAGTTGTCTGCAAAAAAAACTGTTTTGGTAGTTGGTTATTAATAGGGCAATCAACAAACAGCTCTAATAACAATGTTTTAAAAACTTGAAAGTAGCTTGAAAAACGTTAAAATAAGCCGTAAGAAACTAAAATCAACTCTAATGTACGTTTTATAAAATGTATTAAAATATTTAATTCTTCCCCCTAAATTGTGCCTATAACAAGATTGTGTTATAACAACATTTTTATTCAATAAAGTAATTAGACCAACTAATTTTAGTTTTTGTCCCATAGTGGCTGTTTAAAAAATAGTTTTATATTCTAAAAATATAAATAAAAAAGAAATTATTAAAAAAAAAAAACATTAAAACTAAAGATATTATAAAAATATGTTTCATATCCGGTTCTGCCAAAATCATACCGATTCCACTATTGCGAATCGGTTATGCCAAAACCAAACATTTCTCTATCATTTCAATTACCTTATTATTGACCAAGTGTTCAATTTTCGACCCAGTACTTTTAAACGGCTATATTTTTTTTACTGGATATAGATAATTAAGTGACTTAAAATAGTTCAACTTTTTGATTACAAAGGCGAATGAAAAACATTTGAAAATTTGTCATCCAGAGTTGCCAAATAATTATTTGAAAAAAAATCAATTTTTTACCTTTTTGATGAGACCTTTTTCAAAAATTATTTAAAAATATAAAAAACTTTTATATTTTGATTGTAAATCAGAGGTAGGCATTTCATAGCACAATTGTGCAGAGATCACTTTACACATATACTTATGCTCTTTCATTTAGTTGTCGATGAGACTCCGACAAGTGTACATGCGGCGGATGCTTTTATATTTTTTTCCAGCAATACTTACCCAACAAACATTTCTATTTAATAATGAATTACGAAAAATATTTTATGATTGATAATGCATTTGGTAATATACAATGCATTTTATGTTATCAAATTTAAAGCACATTTTATTAATAAGAAATTGTCATAACAGTATAAATAAATCAGTTTGGAAGTATTAGAAGTTCCGTTTGTATATCAATATCGTTGTTAATTTCTTTTCTACGTTTCCCATTCCAAAAACTTCAGCATTCCTTTTTTAAAATCATACAACATGTTTAGACAATTTAAAATATGTATATTTAAGTGAAAAGCGTAACACATTACCTACACACAAAAAAATTGTAGCCAATAACTTGACTAAAATAGCCCTATCTATCTTGTTAAATTTTCGAAAGTTTTTGGCTAAACAATTTAAAAACTTATTTAAATTTTGCAAAACAACTTGGATAGGGCTATTTTAGCCAAGTTATTGGCAATTATTTTTTGTGTGTAAGGAACTAAAATGATATTTTGAAACGCTCGATTTGTGTTTGCTGGGTAGTTCGCTCACACACACAACCTCATTTTACGCTTTGCCGACCTATGTTGTAAATGTATGAAATATGAAAATATATTTCAAATACACAAAGTCTGCAATATTCTAAAATATACTCTGTTGTCACTCAAAACCTAAATAATAGCTGGTTTTTATTAAAACTGTACTACACTTGTTAGAATTATAATGACAGTGTTGCCACATGACAATTTTAAAAAATGGTCAAAAACCACGATATTTTTTCCAAAAAATTTTAAAAATGGGTTAACCTAAAATAAATTTTCCGTATATTTTTGAATAAAGATTTTTTCACAGAATTATACAAAATACATTTTTTTATGTATCTTCAACCGTCTAGGATTTATGCTCTGTCAAAATTTCAACTTTGAGGGCGTTTTAAGGCAAACACATCAGAAATTTCTTCACGAAGTATTGTTCTATATATCTGCAAAGTTTAGTTAAAGTTTAAAAATAATAATTTAGAGCCCATTTTTTTTTAACTAAAATAATTTTCTATTTTATTGCAATTTTGATATAAATTGTCCTTTTTGGCGTCCACGTCAGAGCTTCGTCAAATTTCAATAAAAATAATAATTTCTAATAAAATAAAAAAAAAAATTGATAGTTACTTGTGAAAGAGAGATAGGATTAAGAAGAGGAAGCATTCTAGTTGAGAAATGAATTGTGCATTGGTATTAGTTAATTCTGTCTCTTCTGATCGAAACAATACTTGTGTGTACGTAGTGTGACAAAACTCCACAGTCATCGCTGTGTCGACCGTGGCTCAACTCGTTAAGAGGTGAGATTACGATGCATAGCTTGATGCTAAGGCAGTGAGTTCGAATACCAGTACGACACCAAAAAAAAAGTAAAAAAGTTTTTCATATAGAGCAACTTAACAATATAAAATACTTTGTTCAATTGACACATAAATTAACCACTGACGAGTCCCAGGAGGGGGACGAAACTGTGACAGTCTGGTGTATCCCTTGTGTCCGTAAAAATTTTCAATAAAAATATTTTCTTCTTCTTCTTCCTGTAAAGAGACTCACTAAAATAATAATCTTTCCCATAAAATTTTCGACGTAAAGCTAACTTTTGTAAAACAAATACAAATCATTAAAACATTTTTCCTATTTAATGCTAATTAACACACAAAATGTATTTTTTGGCGCCCAACAAAATTTATTAAAATAACAGACTTTCTTATCAAACGAGGACAACGAATAACGCTTCTTGGTTAATTATACTTTCTAAATGGACCAATAATAGTATTCTTATTAATTCACACAGAGAAATAAAGTACCAACCAAATTGAAAAGTGTATTTGAATGGTAACATCTAATAAATTCAATTAGTACAACGATATTTATATTAGATTTCTGAATATTTTGTGTGTTGCAACTACTATTCAGTTGAATTAACCGATATTTGTTCTGAAAACTAATATTGTACCAACCGACTGACATTTGTAATAACGGAATTTGAGTAGTAGTAGCCAAATTTTTATTGGCAAATAGCTAAATTTTTCTCTGTGTTATAATAAATCCAACAAAAATTTTAAAATTTGTACGCATTGTGGCCAATAGGACATACTTTGTTTTATTAGTTTAAAAAAAAATATATTTTTTCATGCAAATTTTGATTAAAATATGATATTGCAACCAACACCGTTTCATAACCGGTTAAACCGATTCAACCGTTTCGAATTGGTTATACCCGAAAATGATTAATTTAACATTTTTCTTCAAAAATATACAATTTCTAGCAAATGTCCATTGAATAATTTTTATGCTTTAAGCAATTTTCGTTATTTTAATCTGTATTTTTCACATTTTGCCATGAATAAATCATTTGTTTTATTAATCTTTTAATAATTTCCGCTACAAAAACTGAAAAGCAATTCAATTTTCATTTGCTTTATCTTTATACTGACCATTTTATTTGCACCATTTAACTAGTTTATAACAAACTAAATTGGGTCAAAACTTGGTTTTATGTATCTTTTTTTTTTTAATATTTTTTCCTCATTTCTATTCAAACATTTCAACTCGTTTTCATCTAAAAACAAAAGCTAAAAACATGTAAAAAAATATTCATAGAAATAACAGTTTAATCAAGATTTCATCCTTAGTTAAATACTACATACAACACAGTAATCATTAATAGTAGATATCAGCAACAGCATCAGACTCAAAATCAGTAGCATCAGCATCAATGGCATCAACATCCTTATAGTCATCCTCGTCATAAATAAAATTCTTAATAAAGGAAAAAAATAGAAGAAAACAAAAAATAAAATTGAAAAGTGAACAAAAATAATAGAAAAAATTATGTTAGAGATAACTGGAAAATTTGAAAATTGTTTATACCTTATGCTGTTCCTTATAGTTTTTTTCATTTTTATGTTGACTATTTCATAGTCACAACTAAATTATTATATCTAGAAATTTTTCTATTAAACTAAATGTATCAAAGTTTGTTTTTGCAATTATTATAATGGTTTGACACTTTTTTTTAAAAAAGAGAAGCAACACTCAGGAAATTCTTCCCATTAATTAATGTGTTGCTTTCTTTGGAAAGGGGATAGCGGAGAAATGAAAGGTGATTAAAGATGAAGGGTTTCAAACATGGCAACACTGTAATTGCGCGAGTAGATAAGTCTTAGAACAGTTGTTGCTCGCCACCTGATGTAGAGTTGGCGAATTTATTGAAGCTTTTTGTTTCATAGCCCTGATTCATTCTTTTACTTCGGTAGGGTTAAGTGTTATGGGAACACCGAAGGTGGGCGCAGCGATACATATAAGTGATAGAAAACTCATACATATTATTTTTCTAAATTGATGTTGTCGTCCCCGGGAATCGAACCCGGGATCATCTGTGTAAAAGTCCAACGCGCTACGATATAGGTATATAGAGCAATTCCATATGAAAACGATCAAAATTGGCAAATTTTTGGACGACCCCTCTCCGATTTTAAAATAAATAGTCTCAATCGATTGCCCAGCAAAAAATAATGTACCTACATATTTTTTTTTTTATAGTGACTGGTTTAGTGGTGGTGTGCACCACTGTCATGTGACAAAATTGAAGAATTCTTCATAAGGGACCTCATTGAAAGTTGTTTTAAAAAAAAAACTACTTCTGTGGAAAATCGGAATATTTAATTTTCATGAGAAAATTTAATTTTCATGGGAAAATTTAATTTTCATGGGAAAAAAGGTAAATTTCTGAGAAAAATTAGGAAGATTTTATTTTTCAATTAAAGCCTGATTCAATACCTTTCCAACGAGCTATCATATTAGGTACATTATTTTTTGTTGGGTAATCGATTGAGACTATTTATTTTAAAATCGGAGAGGGGTCGTCCAAAAGGTGATCGCTTTCATATGGAATTGCTCTATAATCATATGTATTCATATATATAATTCACTTTCACATCATATCATAGCTGATTAGAAAAATGGGAATAAGATCCCATGGGATCTCGTCTGATATAATTTTTGTTCAAGCGTATACACAACCATATTCGTTCAGCGGAAGGATAAAACTAATTATCTGTCAAATCAGACATGAGCTGTGTGTTACCATTCACGAAATAAGCACTAGTTGAAAAAAAACGTTAGATGGCGGACCCTTTATAACAAATATCTGGTTCATACAAAACAGTGATTTTTAAGTTCACATAAATTGTTATAACTTTGATATTTATCCATGGAATTTCTTAAAATGTAACTGGTTTTCTTTGTGAAAATATAAACTCTACATAATAAACTATTTCTTTTGCACGATTTCTGTTTTACCCGATTTTTCCGCATTTTAAATATATTTGGTTGAATACGATTTGTGTTTATTAGTTTTTTCGCGGTGCAAACTTTTTAACAGAATAGAATAATTGACAAATAATTTTAGCAAAACTTATTTATTTCTTAGCTTTTAGGTGAATTACAAACGCTTTATGCGTAAATTAGGGCATTCTCTTTGTATTTTTAAGCATTTTGTTTTAAAGTTTACACACATTGTGTGTATTAATATTACACACAATGTGTGTATAATTTTAAATTTACACACATAGAGTAGTTTTACAGACATTAAAGTACCTACTTTTAATAGGGTAAATTGAAATAAAAATTTATTAGAGTGTACATAAGAAACAATTTCTTTTGCTCGATTTCAGTTTTTCCAAGTTTTAAAAATAATTAAAAAAATATTTTTTTTCTAAAATATCTTTAGAAATTCATATGACCTACTCTTGCTTAATGTAGGGTATCAAAACTATCCAAATAAATCTAAAATCTTATTTTTATTATGTAGTTTTCAGTATTTTTTTTTTTTTTATTTCTTTTGCAATTTATATTTTTCCAATCAATATTGGCAAATATTTTATAAAGCACAAAGATCATGTGCTATACAATAATGTCGTTGTAAGCATATGTGTGTGTGTGTGTATTTGGCACAATATTTTATACAAACACAGTGTGTTTTCACCCATCCATAAGTTTAAATATGGTATTTTCTGGTATATTCTGCAATATTTGTCAGAGTATGTGTATTGATGCATGAGGAAGAGCAACGGTTCCCAAATGGGGGGAATCGTAAAAGTATTCCAGGTGGTCCGCAAAGAGTTCCGACAAAATTATTGTTTAAAATAAATTTAGATATATTCATACACAATTTTTGCAATTTTATTAATTCAAAATATTAAATTTTTGATGATTCCTTCTAGAAGTCTCGTACAGCATGCGCGGCTTCAGCAATTAATATAAGGGGAAATTTCATACGCATCAGTGTACAAAAAACAACAAACACATTAACTTGTACATCATAGCGTGTATGAAATTTCCCTGTATATAAAATTTCCCTGTATTGCTGGAACCGCGCATGAGTACAGTAAAACTCGTCTGAGACGAACTCGGTTTAGGTGAATTCTTAGTTATTACTAACTTATTTCAATGTAACATCTGTTAATACGAACTTGCTTAGGAAAAAGCCTCTGTTATGAAATGTAGCGGAAACTATCTATTTATGAAATCAAATAAAAGAGTTTTACAGTATTTTTAAGAAATTTAATATTTTGGGAACAATAAAAATATTGTAAAGATATTTTACTCCATTATAAAGAATTCATTTTTCTGGTCCCTCGAAGTTCAAATTTATATTAATTTTTAAAATAAAAATCCAATTTTTGTGACTTTTGCATTTTTTTTTAATATATGAAATTTTTTGAGTGTCCGTGAGTGAGCCAGTGGTAGTGCCTCAAGGGGTTCGCGAAGAAATGTTGGTGGGAATTGCTGTGGTAGTGTGTGTGTATTAAAACATTCTTTGTATAACTTACGGTACACATTTTTAATATTCTTTTAAAACAAGCATTTAGTTTACAAACTTTAGTTTTTGTATTTTATTTTTTTTTTGTAGTTCAGTATAGAATATTTTTTTTTTTTTTTTAATTTTTCTTATTGTACTTCCTTTTGTGCCATATTTTTTGTGTTGTCGATGTTGTTGCTGTTATTTAAACCCAAAGCCACCTTGTTCAAAAAAAAAAAATAACAGCAAATATTTTCTATATTTTATAAGAATCTTTTCATTGTATTACAGAGTGGGTAAAAAGCTCCCAAGAGTGTAAACTTACACACTATCCTTATTATTATGTTGTAGTAGTATATAGTTTTTAGTTGAAATACGAACGAATTGTTGTTACAATGAGTATTTTATTTCAAATCTTTTTTTTTCATGTGTAAGTGTATTTGTTTAACCGTTATTTCCTGTTACGTTTTTGTAGCTATTTTCTTCTTCTGGTTGTTGTATTTTGTTTCTTTAAAATGTTTCTCTTCTCTTTATATGTATACGTTTGTGTACAATATCTTGTTGTATATTTCTTATCCGACACTTCCACTTCCGTTAGCGTTAAAAGGTGCTTTGATGCAAAAAAACAACAAGAACAACACTCACAAACTTATACAATCTAACACTTATACTAATACACCCTACTACCACTAATACCACTGCACAGTGAGATAGATCACAACATTTTTGGCAATAATTCGGGCATTTCTTATTTACAAGGAAACTACACAGTGGTGCATAAGCAGATTTGAATGAAACTAGGATATGTTGTACACAGTAAAAAGTTTTAGTTTAATTTTAATGCCGGGCAGGTGTGTATATATAACAAATACAAAAAGAATTAAATCTATTCCATTAGGGTATACTCTTAAGCTTCTCTTGGTGTTAAAACAATTCCCACAAGTATTTCAATTTACACCACGCGGTTTCAGATATAAACTCCTTCGGAATTAATTTCAAATGTAATTCCAAAGGAGTTTAAAATGAACACCGTTTTAAGTTTCAAGTTCCAAAATTAAACTCCAACTTTTTACTGTGTAGAGAACAAATACTATTTAATACATGTTATTTCCTATGCATGTGTACATTTTTGTATGTGCATGTACCGTATGCATACCATGTCGTTATTTCAACTAATATAAACTAGGGCGATTTGCATACTTTTATTACGGGTTTAGCTATAACTCAGAGACTAATCGAGTTTAATAATAAGCATATATTTTTTTAAGAATTAAAAAACATGCTCATTTTTAGATATATACATTTGAAATGAAGACCCCCATAAATGACCTTTGACCACTCCATGAAAACATCAACATGAATATCATTTTAAAGAGTATATTTTAACTACACTGATAATAATACATGCGTAAAATTACAAAAAAATGTCAAAATAACCAAACTTTTTCTAAAATAAACGAAAATTTGTATATTTTACGAATTTTTTTGTAGTTTTGACTATAATTTCGTATTTTTATGCATGGATTATTATGAGTGTTAAAAATAAGGCCAACACTATTTGTATAGATATTGTATAGTTTAAAAGATATAGTCAATTTTGTAACTATACTTTAGTCAAATTTGATTGTTTTTTGCAATTTTCATAAAGTCATATTGCGGAAACCGAAAGGGTCCGGAATCTGGAATTCATGTATCGTTTGCTTTCATACAAAAATGTTGTAATTTTTTAACCCCTTTTTTAATCTGTTTGCCCTTAGCAACATATCCAAGTTTCATTAAAATCTGATGATTCCCCACCGTGTAGTTTCCTTAAGTCGTTTGATTGTAATGAAATTCATAACAGGCATAATTGACGTAATATCGAGCTCAAGTTTTAACGTTAAACCTCACAGACACGCCACGGGCGGTGATATGACCCCCAAAGTAGGGCACTTTTTGTATACAAAACTTTGAGTGGTCGCCATTTTTTTGTTTCTTATCCGATTTTCAAAAAATAAGTCTTTGTTTTTATATCAAACACCGATAGAAAAAAATTAGTAAACATTTGTGCTAAAAATACTAAAAATTTGTTACAAATGACGTTGCAGAAAAACTGCTAAAAACTTACTGGATCCGCGCCAGATACAACTAAAAGATTTTTTTTAACATAACTCGCTTTTGCACGAAAAATCTTTCAGAATAGTATGCATACTTTGTATATTCGTGTGTTCAATACTCGCTGGCACCAAAAGATTATTTTTTTTAATATTTAAAGAAACATCCCTAAAGTATGCTGCACATTTTTATTAAATAAAATATTAATATATATTTGAAAAGACCTTCCATGAACTATTGAAAAATAGCATCCATGCACTGTTTAAAATGCTATTAAAGAAGTTATATATTCACTCCATCCGCCCAATGACACGACAATGTTAAAATCATTAATGATTCACCTGAATTTGCACCACATCCGGCTCAGTAGATGTGGTGTTTTTACTACTTCTTCCTCAGCTCTTATTTTGCTGGGATGTTATTACTTTATGTTATTACTTTAAACGAATATAGTTTCTGAGTGGATCAAGATATTGTATTAAATTTTTTTGTTTGATCTAGAATTTAGTTGGTTAAATAACAAATATTTAAAAAAAAGAATTGGTATTGATCTTGGAAATATCTCGGGAACTTGTAAGTTTGTCTTTGTATGCCTCTATTTGCAGATTACAAATATGTTAATTTTTTATAAGAAAATATCTTTATGCAAAAAGTGACCTTCTTGGGGGGTCATATTACTGCCCCCGGGGACGTCTCTAAGGTTCAACGTCAAAACCTAAGCTCAATATTACGTCACGTATGCCTATTCCAAAAGTAACAAATCTGCGAAATATTTCCAAAAATTTTATTATATATCCCACTGTGCACTGCTGCTACTATTTACTCGTATACCAAGTGTTTGTATATTCTATACATATTTTTTATTCCTTGGAGCCCTCTCTTCTTTAACGCTTCCTGCCTTGTATCTCCTTGCTGTTGTTATTGTTGTTTGCTCTCTCCCAAAGCCTTTTTATATTAATATTGTTGTTGCTGTTGTAATTTTTTCCTTTTAGTATTTTTTAGCCGTTGTTTTTTGTTGGTTTCATTCTCTATTCATTTCAGTTCATTTGCTTGATTGTCTGAATCATCGTCGTCATCATCATGGGTCTTTACATTTTTATTGGGGTTGAGTAGTTTGTTATACGAGCTTTAATATAAGTCTGTGTCGTTGTATATATTTTCTCTATAGGGTTGCCATCCTTGTAAAAACAGAAGGGGTGTTCAGTTAAGTTTTGTTCTTAATACTCTTGTTCATATTTTGTTGTTGCTTAACAATAATGAAATGAATATAAATTGTTTAGTCAAGTAAGCATAAGTAATTAATTAGTTTCAATTTTTTTTTTTTTTTTTTTGAAAATTTTAAACGTTGAATACATATTTTATGTATTTTAAATTGTTGCAAAAAAAAAAAAAAACAACAACAAGAAATAACCTTAGGGGGTCGAAGTTTGATTTTTAGACAACCGGAAACTTAAGAGTTTAACAAAAGTTTTTTTGTTAGCAAAAAGTTTAGCAATTAAATTAATTAAAGGGTTAACTTAATGTAAAATTAACACAAATTTATTTTAAATATAAATTTAAAGCAAATGTCATATTGTAGTTTACAAAGTTAGAAGTGTTTATAAAGTTTCAAGTTGTTGCCCTAAATTTGAATAATAAAAATTATTAGTTTTTGAGACAATTAATTCAAAGGGATATGTATTATGTGATTGAAATAAGTTAAAAGTTTATACTAAAATATATAAGTAATAATAACATATTGATAGCCATAAGTTGATACCGCGTAACTGTAAATTAAGGAGTGAGTTTAATGGAAAAGTAACAGTTGCAAAGTTAACATACCAAACGATTTCGCTACAATAGAGAAGTTTATATAAACATTTATCAGGTTTAGGTGTCAATTTATGACGATCGCTATAATTATTATAATTTTGTTCATATTAAATGGCCCTAGTTCCTTACAATGATTCATTTAAAAAAAATTTTTGGGTTTTATAAAAAAATATAAAAAATTTCGTAATTCAATAGGGAATTTACAAAGAATAGTTAATCTACTAAAAATGGTATTAACTGCAGGCAATAAACAAGTCGATTATTCGAAGAAGTTGAGGAGTTTCGTCAGTGCGACGGAGTTCCTGGGGTAGAAAGGTGACATAGAACCGATTGTTTAGAGCGCACAACAAGCCGACATTCTGGCTTAAGTGTAAGTCCTCAGGGACTTGAGTCGGATTAGGGAAGTATTTCCCTTCTTCGAATCCTCTTTTCAAAATAACCTAACCTAACCTAAACAGTTAATCCAACTTTTTATCTGGCTACTATTTCTAAATTACTCTGTATTCATACTACTTATTGTATGCAACTCTGTGTTTTGATATAATTTCGATTGGCAACACTAACAAACATACATACAAAGTCGGGCCAAACGTTAAGACGCCAAGATTTTCCTTATTCCTTTTATGGCGGATTGCTATTGCTTCCCCATTGATATGTTAAACTGACAAAGTTAATTATTTAGCTGTCAAGTTAAACTTGTAACTGTCAAAAAATGCATATCTAAACGAGGAATATTAATAAGGCGATCCGATCCGCCTTAACCAAGAACATTAATAACGCTGTCTAAACTCCCTATAAGCGAATTTTATTAAATTATTTAGCCAAGGGGTTCATGTAAAAGTGACAGGTACGTCACATATAAAGCGTCCCATACAAAGCGATCGTCATCTACCAATAGGGAACACACTAAGGGGGTAAACTAAAGGCCTCATTAGTTGTTACTTTCTGTTGCCGTTCTGTGTCGTTCTGTTCTGTAGGTAATATTTTGTAATTACTTTTTCTGTGAGAGGAATCAGCTGTTTTAAAAAGTAAAATAAACTCAAACCAAAAACATTCAAATCAGGGATGATAAATGCGATTTTAAAATAGTACCAACCTGCATATAAAATAGTACTTTTTCGGCATCAAAAGTATAAAAAAAAATTTAAATATAAATTAACAAACAAATCTTTGTACCCTTCAAAATGAACAATTACAAATGAAACAACAAAAATATATTAAAAAAAATATGTTAAGAGGTGAAAACAAAATTTTGAGGTGAAAAACTTTTTTGGATGTAAAAAATAAATTGTGTCGTCAAAAACATTTTTGAGGTGAAAAAAAGTTTTTGTGGAGAAAAAAGAATTTGCGGTGAATTTTAAATATTATACACCTCTTAGCGTCTGGTGGAAAAATATGACGTTATATTTTATACACCAGACACTACAATGAATTCTAATAATATACAGTCCATTATACACCAATTTGTATGGAAAATTTAGAGGTACTTTAACATTGTCACTCATTACTTTTGGACCGCTGAACCGATTTTGCTCATTTTCAATACCAAACTTTTCGGAAAAATGTACATAAAGGTATGTAAAAACGAGCAGTGCGTACTAAGAAAATGTGCCGATATTAATATTTTTTGAATGTGCTATTAATATCTTGCTGTATTGAATTACATTTCTCACAGTTTTTTGCGAATTCAATCCTTGTGATTGGTAGCAAACAAATACAATTTCACATTTTATAAGATTTTTATTATTTACTTTTTTAAAAATCAAAATTAGTTAATAATAAATATAACCCTTAGAGATTGAATTCAATAATTGGTTTAATCGATGAATAAAACTCTAATATAATCATCTGTAATCAGTCGCACTCAGTGAAATCATTTGATTGAATTCACAGCGTTTGGTTCCAAATTAATTCATTGTTCATATGGGACTGCAAATCGAATTAATAATTATTGAATTTTAAAGGAACCAAGAAATTCATACATAGAAAAATTTGTAAATCGTACTAAATGAGTCATATTAGTATCATGGTACATCTGAGGTTCAAATAGTACCATGAAAAGTACTATAGTACCAACTTTATCATCCCTGATTCAAATATTGAGAAAAAGATTTCATAACAAAACCAATACATACGCACTTTAGGCTGTCACTTAACGTTGAATTCTATTTCAATAGATTTGTCCGCAACAGAAACAGAACGGAAAAGTGAAAACTAACCACACATACAGACTTTCAATTGAACAGAAACAAAACAGCTGATTCGTAACAGAACGTACAACTAATTCTGCCTTAACAGTTTAAAGAATGAGTCTGTTTTATATAAAGGGATCGGTATGGTGGCAGTTTTAAATTTCCCCTATAATTGTAAGTCACTTTATACCAGAGAAGGGCTCCTGATCGAAATACTTATTAATCGCGTTAGACTTGCGTAAGTTTAGAAAAATTAATATTAATACTTTTCGTGAGTTTGTGTGATTATTATGTATTCATAATTTCATAATTGAAGCTTTTTTAAATTATTTTCTCGAAGCGTGAGTACAGTTTTAATTTCTCACTTTGAAAATTTTGAACTAAAAATTATTAGTTTCAACAGATTATATTATAGATTAAACATCAGTAATATTAATTCATTAAAGACACGTCATAGATCTGTTGGACATTTTTAAACCAAATTTGCAGATACACTGAGAATACTATGTAGGTAAAGATCACTGCAAATGTAGTTAAAAACAAATGAAATTTAACTTAAAGAAAGGACAACTTACATTTCAGTAAATTCAACTAACATTGTCATTTGTTTTTTAATGTTCAAAAAATGAAAACCAATTGTAGTAGTGTGGGCGTTGTGGTGTAATGGTTAGCACGTTGGACTTTTACACAGAAGGTCCCGGGTTCGATCCCGGTGCCGGCAACATCAAAATAATATGTATGAGTTTTTTCTATCCCTCATACGTATCTCAATGTCCACCTTCGGTGTTCCCATAGCAATTAACCCCACCGAAGTAAAATAATGAATCAGGGCTATGAACCAAAAAGCTTCAATAAGTTCGCCAACTCTCCATCAGGTGGCGAGCAACAATTGTTCTAAGACTTATCATCTCGCGCAATTACAGTGTTGCCATGTCTGAAGCCTTTCATCTTTCCCCACCTTTCATCTCTATACTATCCCTTTCCAAAGAAAGCAACACACTAAATATAGAAAGTATTTCCTGAGCGTTGCCTCTCTTTAAAAAAAAAAAAAAACCAATTGTAGTAAAAATTAACCACATGTTCGTAAAAAATAAACAAACATTTATTTTTTAAAAAATGAATGTAAAATCATAAAACAGTCATTTGATGTGGTTTGTTTTTTTAAAATGAACTAGAAGGTTAGTAAAAAATTTAATTTCTTCTACAAATGACTGACATTTTCATTAAAAATAAATAAACTGTATTACAACCCAAACAACTACATATTTTTAAAGCAGAAGTTCCCTGAGGGTATATGGGATAATGATTTTTTTTAAACATTTGAGCCTTAAAGTAAAATTTGTTAATGTTTCAAAGTCATGACTTTGAAATTTATCCATTGATTTTATCTAAATGTGCCATGTTTTCTTTAAAAAAAATGCAGGATTCAAGGTTTTTAAAGGTTTTGTAGAATAAATATAGAAACTGGAACCTCTGAATATGGTATTGCTATTTACAATAATAATATGTGTAAAGTTTTCTGTTAAAAAAATACCTTTTGTTGCACCTTATTAGTCATGACTTTGAAATTTATCGATTAATTTTCTTAAAATATATCCTTTATTCTTTGAGAAGAGGCACGCTTTAAGATTTCAAAGTTTTTGTAGAAGAAATATAAGAAAAGAAAAACTACACAGAAAAAATTATCAACCTAAAATATCTAATTAAAGATTTGATTTGAATTTAATTTGTTTCTAAACAAATATTTAATTGAATCAATTAATATTTTAATTAACTTTTAAATATATAAATATATATTTTATTTTAAACGCAATTATCATATTATTTTTTCATACACTGTATGCATAAATAGAAAATTTTCAGTATAAAATACCAAATACATTTGAAATTAACAAACAAAACAAGCACACACACAAACAGACTCAGCATTGCAAAAAACACACATACCAACGTATAGATCACACACTTTTTTTGTGAGTATCATATTTTTTTTTTGTAGAAGTTATTTATAACTTTTTTTCTTCTTAATTTTAAAAAAGGTTTAATTGATAGTATCATTGCCGTGATAGGTGCAAAATCAATTAAAATATTAATTGATTAAATAAATTTTTTAATTGAAACCCGTTTTTAGTTTTTTCGGTGTAAATATGGGTTAAATTTTTCATTTAAAAATACCTTTTGTTGCACATTATTTGTCATAACTTTGAAATTTGTATATGGATATTCAAAAAATATACCTCATTTTCATTGTAACGATCCAAGATTTAAGCTTTTAAAGTTTTTGTATATAAATATTTAAAATTCAAGCCTCCAAATAAGAAATTTGGACAATAATAATATATTTATGACAAGTTTTTTGTTAAAAAAAAAACTTTTTCTGATTAAATCTTCTATTATGTTTATAAAAATATTTTATGCTTTTTTAACATTAAACACAAAAAGTTAATTTCCGTTATGTTTTTTTTTTGTAGCTTAAGCCTATTAAAAAATAATATTAAATAAAAATTTACTGTTGATTTGTCCTGTTTTTTTTCAAATAATATGATATTCTGTCTATAATAAAAAAATCCATACTGATGATAGTCTCCAAAAGGGATTTTAATAAAAAAAAATACTGTATTTATAGCCCAATGAATTCCCTCTTAAGGATAAAACAAACATTCATACATACACTTAAAAAAAAAACCAAATAATAAATAAATAAAAATATAGTCAACAACAATGACTGTTACAAATACATACATATGACCAGGGCAGTGACTTTTATGCACTAAAAAAATGTAAATAAAAATCCAAAATATGCGCTTAAAATATGCACTTAAATCGAAATATGCACTAAAAAATTTGCACTTAACCCTTTATTGCATGGTGTTACATATATGTAAAGAATAATTTAAACCTACACTCAAAAAAAGTTAATAGAGTTAGCATAAACGTTAGTTGTGTCAGCAAAACTTTGCAGGATCCTTGCAGTAAAATTACTAATATCTGCTAAAAATCAGTGAGCTAATTTTTAGCAAAAATTAGTAAATTCAGTAAAATGTTTTGCTGATTCTTAGTTCAATGCAAATTAAAATCGATCAAGAAAATGTTTGCTGGACCTTAGTAGATTGAAAAAAACTAAAAAACTTAGTTAATTTATTTTGCTGAAATTTAAATCTATTTTTTTTTTGTGATAAACATTTTTTTTCTGATATATATGAAAATGTCAGGACTTCCACATCGTTAACATAATGCAATTAAATAAAAAGTCTGGAAATAAAATGTTATTAATGACATTACGAACAAACCATAATAATTCCCAATTACTTACATGCACAGAAAAAAATTTTCTATTTACCAACTAAAATAACCGAGAATGTCTCAAATTCGGCTTTAAAAGCCAACTGTTCAAAGTTTTTGGTGAGAAAATTTATCCCAGAAGATGTTGGAAAAAACACCAACGAAACGTCGGATGTACTATTAAATGAAATAATCTTTTAATCCCAGAAGATGTTGGAAAAAACACCAACGAAACTTCGGATGTACTATTAAATGAAATAATCTTATTTTATATAATAAACTGGACCTTAAAAGCCCGTTTTTAGACAAATCTAAAAACAATCAAGAATTTAAAATATATATATATATGATATATATGAAAATGTCAGGACTTCCACATCGTTAACATAATGCAATTAAATAAAAAGTCTGGAAATAAATGTTATTAATGACATTACGAACAAACCATAATAATTCCCAATTACTTACATGCACAGAAAAAAATTTTCTATTTACCAACTAAAATAACCGAGAATGTCTCAATTCGGCTTTAAAAGCCAACTGTTCAAGTTTTGTCGAAATTTTGTAACAAAATATGAAGGCCACATCCCAACGGACTTTTCCCAGCTTCCAGGCCAGATATTTATATAGCCGATGCATGAGGAAATGTTGAGGAAAAAAATAGAACAAAAAAATAAGGTCTAAAACTAAATTCTTAGTTTGGCAAAGAATTTGCATTCGCTGCAAAAGGATTACCTTTTGCATAACACAGGCACTTTAAAGACCGATTTGTACATAAGAGAGTGTTTAGAAAAGCGCCATTGTCCGATAACTCGGGAAAATGAGGTATCTACTTTCTTTAGGCCTGACCTTGCATCGTGTCGTTATTGCAAATCTGCGGTGGAGTGATACGAAAGACAAAATGTGGTTTTCATACCAAAAGAGGCGAATCCACCTATTTGACCAGAACTAAGACCACTAGCAAGATATTAACATCTGGTGAATAGAATTATTAAGAACACAAAACAATACGCCAGAGATGTTAACACTTTTAAAACTAAGTGGTCTTTACACAGCAAGAAGGTCACGGAAATAACAATAAAAGCCTTAATGGCGGGAATTTGTGAAAAAGTAAAAATATTAATAAAAAGCAAATAAATTTTCAGATTAATATCAATTCGTATAAAATTCTATTCAATAAACCGTTATTATTATTAAGATTAATTGATTAGATGAAAAATTATATTGTTTTATTCGTGCACTAATTTGACTGATCTCACTCCTTACATATTTTATTTTAAAAAAGTGATAAATGTTGCAATAATATTTGTAAAACTATTTCGTTTAATTCAGTTTTCCGTTTTAGCGTCCAGATGGTTAAGAACAGATATGTAAATTTTCAGAAAATAAAGGATCAAATAAAGGGTGTTTTTTATACAGGTATAAAACTTTAAGTTGGCAACACTTTTTTAACTGGCGGCCATTTTGTCAGCTGTCAAGTGATTTATGTTTAGTTTGGTTTGGCATTTCAACATGAATAGACTGACACCTGAACAACGCTTCCAAATTGTGAAAATTTATTTTTAAAATCATGGTTCTATTCGAAATACGCAAATTTTGCGAATTTTGTTTAGCGATGAAGCACACTTTTGGTTAAATGGATACGTCAATAAACAAAACTGCAATATTTGGAGTGATGATAATTAGTGTCCGACCTAACAGTTCGGCCAGAAAATGCATTTGGTCTGTATTCGGTATTTTAAAGCATTATGGACAAATTTTGCGGATGCAAAAATGTTTATTGGGCTGATTAGATGCTAATTTGAGTGTCAAATTTGAAGAAAAGTCTGTAGTTAAGCAATGAATTTACTGTTCGGCCTCAGAAAGTTCGGCCAAATTGAAAATAGTTCGACGGACGAACTTTTAACTTTATAGCTAAACTTCGGCTTTTCTCTTAAAGTTTATACACAAAATCGAATTAAGTCGGCTCAACAAACATGTTGCCAATACCAAAATTTGTCATCATTGCTTCTATATATCAAAAAACCGACAAAATATAGTTTTTTGGCCGAACTGTTCGGTCGGACACTAATGATAATCCTCAAGTGTATGTTGAGACAGCGTTACATCCAGAAAAACTGACTGTTTGGTGTGCTTTATGGGCGGGTGGAATCATCCATTTAACAAATTCATCTTTGTTTTATTCAATTTCAAAGTTATATACCTCTATAAAAAAACACCCTTTAACAGCAAACGTAAAAATGTAGCGTTATACTTTACTTAATAGTAAATAATAACAAAAAGTTTGTAATTCTGAGACTAAACTATACTTTTTCGAAAGGATTGATGTGCGCTGAATCCGAATCTGACCTCAGAATCACCATCGCATCAGGTTTCTGAAATATCATAATCTAAAGTTTTAATAAACCCCAGTTTTCACTATATTCGAAACTTTTTATCATCGCTAATTAAGATTTATTCATAAAACTTTTTATATCATCTGAAAGTCCTACCCGATAACCTTTCCAATATCTTATTCGGAGATATCGTCCATTGATATTCAGTGGTATGTTATTTTCACTATTAATGCAATACACCATATTAATATGAACACAACATATTAGTTAACTTCTAAGTAATATATCTAGTACAAAAAAAGAGATATCTGAATAATTTAGATAGCTTTTTGAGTCGTACTATCAAATGCTAACAAATTTAGCTTTAAAAGTTTTTTTTTTTCATATATAGCGAAAATACCCCGAAAATACGATAACGAATCGTTATCCTTCCATAAAATCCTTAAAAATGAAAACATATGAAAACGCTTTGCATGCAGCAAAGTGTTAGAATCTGTGGATTTTTAAAAATCGATTTAGTTTACACATGAAATCCAATATGAATGTCCCACAAATGACAACTAGATGCAATGTTAAGGGTTAAAAATCCTTTCTTTTACTTATTTTTAATTAAATTTTAATTTTAGTTGTTACAAAATATGCAATTAAATTAAACATATGCAAAATATGCAATAAAAACCACAAAAAAATCATAAAATATGCAAAGGCAAAATGTGCCTTTAAACCCAAATATGCAAAATATGCAAACATTTTTTTTTGAAAATTCTTTGATTCGGAAAAGTATTTTGCCAAAATCGATTTTTGGCTACTGACTACAAAAATGCATGTGCATTAAAATCGCTGCCCTGCATATAACAATGTAAGGTGTAAGTTTAACTACTTTTAAATATAAACTTAAAATAAATATTTCCTGATAGACTTTTTTTTTTTAAATAAAACAATATTGTATTATAACCTAGACTATATATTCCTTTTTCTTTTAATATTTATCCTTATACTCTGGTTATTTTGTTTCATTTTACTTTAATACACTTGAGTGACCATTATAACAACAAACAAACATTAAAGTTAAATTGTAATGTCTCTTGGCTTTTGTGTATGTGTGTATGTATATGTGTGTGTGTGTAAGGAAGTGAAACAAATAAAATGACAAATACTTTCTGGTTGTTATACAAACATTATACAAAGACAGGCAGACGGACGGACAATCATACATGGAGAGTCCGTTCATGGGTTCCCTAAGATTGCGATGAAATTTAGATATGTAATAAAGAATCAAAAATTAAGAGACCCATATTTTTTTTACCTGTCCAAACTAACATTTAGGGGTTAAAAACCGGGGTCAAAAATTACCCAATTTTCTGTTTTATTTTGTTGCGATTTTTCATATTTCTTCCAAATAAACTATATATAAATTTGGTACCTAATGAAAAGTATTTGAAATGTGCATCCCCAGTTTGGATGCCTGTAGGACCGCGAGACTTACGTGGCCCAACTACGACCTAGGGCGTACAAACTCTCTCCTGAGCAGGAGCAGGAGGGATGTCTCGAGGCTGACGACTGTTCTGACCGGCCACTGGCTGATTGGTAGGCATGGCATTAGACTTGGGATTGTGCGCGGTTCGCATTGTCGCAGCTGCGGCATACCGGGCGAGGAGGAGAGCATCTTCTCTGCGATTGTCCGGCGCTGCAGAATATTCGACTCCGGATCTTGGGTGACCATATACTGGACGACCTCTCGGTAATATCACGTGTGGGATTCGCTGATCTCATACGTTATCTTAACCGAACGGGGTGGGTCTAGTACTCCGGATACTAGTTCCTTACGGGTAGTGTGGTCTCTTCAAAACGGAGTCGCTTTTTGACTCTACTTGATGCTCACGAGTAGCGTGAGCTGCCACTTAAACCAACCAGCAACACCAGTAAAAAGTAGCATGTCCGTGCATGCTCAACTTTTCGTGGTACTCGAAAAACACTATTTTCACAAAATTTTGTATGGGAGCATGTCTGAAAACTGAGATGTTTGAAATTACAATTCAGTAATGTATTTTCAAAAATATGAAGTTTGATACCCGTATTGCCTATGATTTGGCCCTAGAGTTGCCACCCTGTGACAATATATATTGCTTAGGGGAACTTCTAAATTCCAAACGAGCACGAAAATCGAAAAAAATAAAAAATACATGTCCACTAAAACTTTATGGGGAATAATATATGTGCGTTTGGACCTGACCCCCACCATACCTCCTAGTGCAAAACCCCCAAAAATTTATGTGTTTCTTCGAATACCACGAAAAGCTGAGCATGCATGGACATTAGGCAGGGTCGATTTGTATGGAGGTAAAAAAATCGCTCAACGTTCAAGGAAAATCGTATTCTAGGGATCAAAATAAGAAACTTTGCCGAAGGAACCATACCTCTAAAACGAATTCTGATGTCTCGACTTTTGACCCGTAGGGTCAAATTTTGAAAAAATCCCACTTTGACCCTTTTAGAGTGCCATAATCGAATACAACCCAATCGAATATAATTTATGCATTATCTGCTAGAGCGTCTTAAGGAGAAGAAATAGAGACCCTAATCTTGGAAAGACTCCTCCTACTTTCTGAAATTTCTCAATCCCGAGATTTGTCCATTTTGCTATAAAAACACGGCTAAAAGGGCCCTCTTTCAACCAAGAATGATGATTTGTGCATTAATCTGCTAGCGCGTCTCACGGAGAAGAAGTAGCTCCCATAATCTTGGAGAGATTCCTCCTACTTTCTGAAATATCAAAGTGGGATTTTTCAAAATTTGACCCTACGGGTCAAAAGTCGGGACATCAAAATTTGTTTTAGAGGTATAATTCCTTCGGCAAAGTTTCTTATTTTGATCCCTAGAATAAGATTTTCCTTGAACGTTGAGCGATTTTTAAATCGACCCGCCCAAATCGCAAAAACCAGAAAATGGGGGTAATTTTTGACCCCATTTTTGAACACCTAAATGTAAGATTGGTCAGTTAAAAAATATGGGTCCTTTAATTTTTGATTCTTTATAACAATTTTGATCACAATCGAAGGGATCCCATTAACGGACTCTCCTTGTAAGTAACCTTTAAAAATAAAAGACCGACCAAACGACCCAGAGTACTATTATTACATGCTCGCTCTAGTACTTGTCGTATAGTAAATATTTTTCTACTAGGGTAGAAAGGGGAGCATTCGCCACTTCTTTTAGAGCGCTGTCGTTACTCAACAAACATTTTTTTTGGACAAAAATCCTTTTTTATCTTATATTTTACACATCCTGACTTTAGTTAGCATATTTAAAATATAAATAATCTCTATTCCTTATTTTTGTTAAGATTTCCAAAGTAACTCAAATCGTCTAAACTGCCCCACCTATGAACAGTGGGGGAAAACTGAACTTTTTTTGAGCAAATTTTGCCTACAGCCCACCGTTTTAAACGAATTTCAAAATAATTTGAAAAATAACTGACTAAATTTCAGATGGGATCCTCGTGGGCGATTTTCAAAATTCATTTATTTTATATCCTTAATAAATCGTCAAAATCAGCGATATTTCCATTTTATTATATTTATCCTATAAAAACTTTTCGTTGTGGGATACAAATGAAATGTATAACAAATGGAATATTATTATATTCCCTATTGATACCTTTTGTTAAATTCGCGGGACACAATTTTAGTATTTTGGCAATAATCAAATAAAACTACAAATATTCACTTTTTGATTTCGCTACAGCATTTTTACTATCACACCAATATCATTGAAATTTTCCTAAATTAAAAACCAATATTCTGCTCCACAAATGACGCTCATTAAAAAATTTTAAAAATATTTTAAAGTCTCGTAAAACACCGAATATTTGTAATATTTTTTGTTACTAATTTACTCATATTTTTTAGTTAAAAAAGTTAGCCAAGTTTTAAATAAAAATATGTAAATGTCTTTGCTCTTGAATAGCACTTTAATTGTATTTCTTGAATATTGTAAAAAAGCATGTCGATAAATTAGAGTATCTACAGTCATCTACATCAATAGGATCAACAGGATTGGTACATATTTAAAGATGTTGTATGAAAAATAAAAAGGATCTATTTCCAACTAAAATTGTTTATACAAAACAAAATAAAAAAGAGACAGCGGATTTGATAACGATTATTGATAGAGAAAAAAGTTACCTAAAATTTGAGATGCATTTCGTTCATATCCCACAATTTTATAATTTTTTATAGCATAAACACTTAAAAATGGAAATTTCGCTGATTTTGAAGATTTTTTAAAGATAGAAAATAAATAAAATTTAAAAACTGGCCATGATTATTCAATTTGAAATTTAGTTAGTTATTTTTAAAATTTAAATTTTTTCAAATTCGTTTTAAAAATGATAGAAAGTAAAATTTTAATAACTCTTTTAAATTGGGGGTGGCATATGTGCCCCAGTGGCGAACCCTCCCCCTTCTACTCTATATATAGTAGAAAAACGTCTGATTCATATGAATTTATAAGGTTGGTTGAATTTTTGTCCGTTTTTTTTTCATTTTTCTCTTTTTTTTGGGGATTTAATGAAATTATGCTGTCTTTGCATGTGGTTATAAGGTGGAAACATTATTATGTGGTATACTGCTGCATGCAAACAAACATGGTGAAAAACCACAGTGATAACGACATTGTCACTTGCTAGTATATGAGTGTGTATGTGTGTTTATAAAGTCATTTTAAACACCCTCCTCTAAATCTCAATCATACTTTCTGTACTGCTTTCCCCCCTTTTCACACCCTAATCATTCATTGAAAGTACCTTAGAGACTTGAGAGTTTGTATTTAAGTTTATTGTATGTGTGTGTGTGAACGTGTGTTTATTGTATACACAGAGAGAACAAATCTGAGTTAAATCAATATTTATATCATATTCAAAATTAACATCTTATCTTGTTTCGAACATTTTTTAATTAAAAATGAATCTTATTAAAATAACTACGATACTACATCTTTTGCTATTGTAATTCAGGAAATATCAATTGAAATTCAAAAAATATTAAATTTAGAATTTCCATTTGAAATTCAGAAAATATTAGATTTTTCATTTATAGTAATTAAATGTGCTAAAGTCCCAAAACTTATTTAACAAATTGTGAAAAGCAATCTGATGTAGGCGTGTCCCTATTTGGTGTTCAGAAAATATCAATTTTAGATTAGATTAGACTATAGTGGCACTATGCACCGCGACCAGAAGTTGGTATTTTGTGCTGCCAGCGAATACACCCTATTGGTTCAGGCTCCATACGAAGCCAACTATCCTACCAGGTAAACAGTTCCAAACGTCCGATGCCGTCACTATTCGACCACCAAAATAACGCACCCTCCTGTCGGAGAGCCTCGGACATTTGCAGAGAACATGCTCTGAGGTCTCGGGTTCCAATTCACAAAACCTGCACGTATCCGTAGAGGATCGTCCCATCTTGTATAATTGATACCTGAGGCCACAGTGTCCCGTGAGGTAACCCGTCACGGTCCTTAATTCGCCCCTCGTCATAGACAAGAGTTTCCGCGACCTCTCCCCAGAGGGAGATATAAACAGCCTCGCCTGTCGCTGCCCAGGCGATCTGGCCAAATAGGCCCCAAACTCCGACTCCCTCCATCTTCTGAGCCTCTCTCTGACATACCCACTCGTACGCCACAGAAGGGTTCCGGGCCAATGAATTGTCGACGAGCTCCGCAGTTGGCTAAACAGTCAGCTCGTTCGCTCAATTGAAATTAAGAATATCCATTTGAAATTGAGAAAATATCTATTGAAATTCAGAAAAATTAATTTGAAATCCAGAAATATCAATTGAAATTCAGAAATATCAGTTTAAATTTAGAAACTATCACTTGAAATTCAGAATACATCAATTGAAATTCAGAAAACATTTCATATCAATTTCATTTAATATTTTCTGAATTTCAATTGACATTTTCTGAATTTCAATTGATATTTGGAAAATATCAATGTATTCTGAACTTCAAATGATGTTTTCTGAATTTTAATTCATATTTTCTGAATTTCAAATGGACAATCTGAAATTTAATTGATCTTTTCTAAATTTAAATGGAAATTCTGTAAGTTAACTGATTTTTTCTGAATTGCAAATGGAATTTTTGAATCTCAATTGATATTTTCTAAATTCCAATTTATATTTTCTGAATTACAGTTGCAAAAGGGGTTGTTGAAATACATTTTTTCGTATTTAAATGACTTAATAATTCAACATTATAGATCCCCATAAAGAAAAGTTATATCTCAAATGTAAAATCATATCTCATTTTATATAGATGGATATTTTATCTTAATCTCATATCAAAATTGGGGTATCCATTAATATTCAATTAAATCCCTTAAATATATATACTAGATTAAATTAGATCAACATTTATCTTAAAATTGGAGTATCCAATAATATCTAATTAAGATCCTGATAGATGCAAACACATCCCATGGGATCAATTTATATATAATTGAATCTAATTAAATCCAAAAGATAAGTAATTTTTGGGAGATAAAATAAGATATTTTGAGAGTTAATTGTTAGCTGATGTTTTTACTCGGGATGTTAATTTAATGGTTGTTTTATATATATATTTTTTTTTTTGTGTATATTATAACTTATGAAGTGTTTGCTTCTATGTGTATGTGTAAGTAAAAATAATATTGTACAAACATTCATGCATACTCTACGTCTCTAGGGTTCTATTACGACAAAAAATATACATAGAAATACTCAAAGGAAATAAAAAATAAAATTATTATAACATACGAAAGAAAATAATAACGACCTCACATGTCATAAAGAACGTGAATTTTATTTAGAACAAAAATATCTATATAAATTGATAAATATTATTTTATTTCAAAATAATTTATAAGCTCATGGTATGAAAATAAGTCAATGTAATAATGAAGATTATAAAAAAAAAAACAAATTACAGTCCTAAAAAGCAAAAAAAAAAAATACGAGAATATTTACAAAATAACAAATGGAGTTATCCCGACCCTAGGATCAAAGAAAGAAACATGTATTTTTTTAGCAGTGCAATCTCATGTTGGAGGGTTGAATTATGGGGTAATAATTATTACTTTTTTGTATGGAAACATGTCTGAAATTAACGAAATTCAGATTTGATACCATAGATTACATAGATTTCAAACTCTACTTCTTCTTTTATAAACAAACACAATTTTTCTTACACATTGAAATACTTTTTATTAAGGAATACCAAATACGTGGTATACTTACAGTGGCGGACAAAAGTATTCACACAGCATCAAACTTTATTTTTAATCTTTTATATTTTTAAAATGAAACCCACTAGCCGGATATGGTATTCAACAAAATTGTTTATTAACTTACAAATTATTAAAATACAACAAAAAACTTATTCTTAGTATGTTATATTATAAGAAAAAACTAAATATGTAATTCAAAGTATTATTTTAGGCATACAAAAGTATTCAAACAGCTTCAAATGTTTGTACAAAAAATAAAATTTCACATGATTTAAAACTTTGTGGAGTAGCCTTTCTTTGCTATGACTTCTTTTAATCTTCTTGGCATAGAATGGACCAATTTCTTCGTAACATCTTTTTTTTTAATTTTTTTTTAAATACATCATGCTTAGTGTTAGTTTTTTGTTGTATTTAAATTATAAATAAGTTAATAAACAATTTTGTTGAATACATTATACGGCTAATAGCTTTCATTTTAAAAATATAAAATATTTAAAATAAAGTTTGCTGCTGTGTGAATACTTTGTCTGGCACTGTATGTCCAACACAATCTCATGAGTTACGTTCACTGACAGCTAATGTTAAAGAGTTGGAGATCTATGTAATCTATGTTTGATACCCATATTGTCATATGTTTGATACCCATATTGCCTATGAGTAACAATGGGGTAATTTTTGAAAGCACTTTTTAAACTCTGAACATGAGTTTGGACCGCTTAAAAAAAATACGTGTCCTTTATTTTTTTCTGATGTGTTTGTTAAAATTGTAGAGAATTCATGGGGAGACTCTCTGTGTAAGTTGATGGCAACACTATGATCCATATTTTAATTTAGAGGTTTGTTAAGGTTTTTAAATTCTTCCTTTTGTTTATTTCGATTCTAAAAAATATGCGAATATATGGACTTAGGAAACTTCTGTTTTAAAAATATGTAGTTGTTTGGATTGTAATACAGTTTCTTTATTTTTAATGTCAATAGACTAACTAAAGTAATATTCTACAGTAATTAATATAAAAATTAATTACGATTGTCATTATCTGACGGTTGCAAAACACTTTCTAACATGAAATTTGAAGAAACTTGCTTAACGCGCGACTCAATCTCTAACCTACACTTGGTATCCAACTATTGTATGTGAATAAAGCGCATCATAAAACGTGATAATTACTTGTGAAAAAGAGATAGGATTAAGAAGAAAAAGCATTTTAGTTGAGAAATGAATTGTGCATTGGTATTAGTTAATTCTGTCTCTTCTGATCGAAACAATACTTGTGTGTACGTAGTGTGACCAAACTCCACTTTAGCCACAGTCATCGCTGTGTCGACCGTAGCTCAACTCGTTAAGAGGTGAGATTACGATGCATAGTTTGATGCTAAGGCAGTGAGTTCAAATCACAGTACGACACCAAAAAAAAAAAAATAAAACGTTTTTCATATAGAGCAAATTAGCAATATAAAATACTTTGTTCAATTGACACATAAATTAACCACTGACGAGTCGCAGGATGGGGACGAAACTGCGGCAGTCTGGTGTATCCCTTGTGTCCGTAAAATTTTTCAATAAAAATGTTTTCTTCTTCTTCCTGTAAAGAGACTAACTAAAGTAATATTCTACAGTAATTAATATTAAAATTAATTACGATTGTCATTATCTGACGGTTGCAAAACACTTTCTAAAAAGTAAATATCAGTCATTTGTAGAACAAATAAAATTTTTTACTAACCTTGTAGTTCATTTAAAAAAACGAACCACATCAAATGACTGTTTTATGATTTTACATTCACTTTTTACAGTAGTTTTTTGTTATTAAAAAAAATGTTTGTTTATTTTTTACTAACATGTGCTTCATTTTTACTACAACTGTTAGTAATTTTTTGAATATTAAAAAACAAATGGCAATGTTAGTTGAATTTACTGAAATGTAAGTAGTCCTTTCTTTAAGATAAACTTCATTTGTTTTTAACTACATTTGCAGTGGTCTTTACCTACATAGCATTCTAAGAGTGCAGTTAAATGCAAAACATGTATAAATGCAATAAAAATCATAAAAAGTCCAAAAAATATGCACTTACAGTCAAATAAGCAACAACTACAAATGTTGCAAATTCTCTGGTTCGGAAAAGTATTTAGTCAAAATCGACTTTGGGCTACTGATTACAAACATGCATTTGCTTTCTGTATTTTTTGGACCGGGTTTTACTCTATATGTTTAGTAGTTTTAAAGTTCATAGTCCTTTGTTTTTAACCACAATATATTGTGAGTGTAATTTTTCAAGCCTGAAAATATATATATATATTTTTTTTAAATCATAAAATTGCATAATTTTAGGCTTGACAATAAATTATGTTATGTTTTTTTTTCGTATGCTTTAGAAGAACTTTTATACATTTCATTTGAGTTTTTCCTTATTTTTACAAAAATTTATGGCAAAATATTATGACTTGTGCATAAATAATAATTACAGTAAACACGCGAACACATACATTTAATGTACATTTGTTGGTTTACAAAAAAAAAAGAAAATATTTTTTTGAAGAAGCCTGGGTCATAATAAAATGTCGTGTGACGCCATAAAAAATGGAAAATAACAGCATTTACATTATAAATGTGTATGTTTTTATTGTAGTTGTTGCGTTTATATGCATTTTATTTAATTTATAGCATGGCTATAATTAAAAATACAAAAAAAAAACAGTTAAAAAAGTCTACAAAAATGGCTACAGAAAATTAAACCCAGACAATGCTTTATTAAATACAAATTTGTGTTATTTAAAATTTGATTTTGGATTGCTAATGCCAAAAAAAAATTCATTATCATTTAATTGTAATGACATTTTTTGGGAATTAGCATTTGTCGTACTAATGCTAATGAAATCACACTAATGCCTAAAAAACTAATTACAATTGAGCAAAAAAAAGCATTTGTTTACAAAAAAATTAGCATTTGTCCTACTAATGCTAATGAAATCACACTAATGCCTAAAAAACTAATTACAATTGAGCAAAAAAAGCATTTGTTTACAAAAAAAGTGGAGTGCAAATTTCTTTACAGAGTAATGGAACGGAGATCGATAGCAATTCTAACACTGAATACGGGGAACGAAATGGAATGAGGAACTAACTCTGTATTATACGAGTATGTTTATTTGTATTATCACGTAAATAAGTAAAAAAAAAAAAATAAATAAATCACCCTGTGGCTGTTTCAGAAAAATTGATCACTTGGGATCTCTCCCGGACCTTGCCCAATTATAGTATAAGGGTATATTAATACTCCTGTATCTTGAAAGCTAAGCGAGATATCGCAAAACGGACAATATTTTTTCAAAACTTAACCAACGTAATACGTTCCGATAATACACAGAAGAAACTAAAATCGGGTTTCAATTAAAAAATTTATTGAATCAATTAATATTTTAATTGATTTTGCACCTATCACGGCAATGATATCAATTAAACCTTTTATTAAAATTAAGAAGGAAAAAAAAGTTATAAATAACTTCTACAAAAAAAAAAAAATATGATACTCACAAAAAAAAAGTGTGATCTATACGTTGGTATGTGTGTTTTTTTACAATGCGGAGTCTGTTTGTGTGTGTGTTTGTTTTGTTTGTTAATTTCAAATGTATTTGGTATTTTATACTGAAAATTTTCTATTTATGCATACAGTGTATGAAAAAATAATATGATAATTGCGTCTAAAATAAAATATCTATTTATATATTTAAAAGTCAATTAAAATATTAATTGATTCAATTAAATATTTGTTTAGAAACTAATAAAATTCAAATCAAATCTTTAATTAGATATTTTAGGTTGATAATTTTTTCTGTGTACAAATGTATTAAGTGTTCCGATTCCACTTGTACCCCATTTCATTCCATATCTTTCCATTTTGGACCAATGTTTCACTCTATTATCAGACACTATGTGGCTGTTTTATAAAAAATTAATCTCTCGGACACTTTCCCGAAAATATCCTATTGGTATTATGAGAATTACTTAGTGCTCCTGTGAAGCCCCGATTTCATCGATATTCTCCATAAGTTTTTCGATACTCTTATCTGTCAATTGTAATTTGTTGATGCATTACTAATGGCAATGAAATTTAAAATTATTGTCATTAATCAAATAAATCAAATCAAGGAATTTCATTATAATTAATTAAAATAATGATAATGAAAATAATTGCATATCAATGAAATTGTAATACAATCATCAATTAATTACTTCATACAATTAATTAGTCCCATGTATGCTATAAAGTTAGAATTCCATAGCTGAACAATTTTGAGAATATAAAGATAAATAGAATGAAAAATTAATTTTTTCAATATTTCGGATTTTAGAGAATTTTTAATAAAAATACAATTTTTTAAAAAAATGGGCCATTTTTGGCAGAAATTCTGTACGGGCTAACAATTATAAAAAAAAATCAGCTTATTCCATTTGCAACCATTTGTACTAATGACAAATCTACTATATATATTCCCTTTATTTAGTTAAAGGCTTTAAAAAAGTTCTTTAAAATCTATCCTTTTTTCCACAACCCATGAAAGGCTGGGAACAATTTAAAACCTTCGTCACAAACTACATACTTAATTCTCCTACTCATACAAAATAAATCCAATTGTATACCATTCATTCCCAATTTAAATATAAAATCTTTCAAAATAGTATATTGTTATTCCCAAATAAATGTATTCATGTGTCAAACACAAAATCACAATTTAAGCACTTTTCACTACAAACAACTCCAATCAATATTTACATACAAAAAATGAAAAAAAAAAATTAAAGAACATTTTATAAAAATTAACCAAATAAAAAAAAAAAAAAAATACCGTTTACATGCACACACTTCCTTTTTATAACAATATAAAATACTAAAATACAATAAAAAAAAATTTAACATATGGGTATGCTGCCTATTGGGGCCTGTTTCCTAACGTGGGCTTTTTGTTTTTTTTTGTCTTCTGCCATCGAATTTAATTTCCGCTTATAACTATTTTAAAAAAGTTTCGACTTGAATGGACACGTTTTTCTTGGTTTTATTGCAAAAAACATAAAAGTTTTAACCCTAAATATCCGATTGGCTCTTTATGTTTCTTACCAATTTTATTTTACTTTTGTCTCCTTGTCAAACAAGTTAAAATTTCTGTAAACGGTAAGAATTTTATTCACAATTTTAATAAAACTAATTGATTCTTTTAACAAATATAAAAAATGAAACAAAAATGTGAAACATTTAATTTTCACAATGTTCCGTAAAGTACACTCAAAAAAAAAGTTTGTAAGTCAGCAAAAAGTTTTGCTGAGTCAGCAAAATTTTAGTCAGGAGGGTGCTAGCAAAAAAATTGCTAATGTCAGCAAAATCTTTTGCTGAAAATCAGCGAGCTGATTTTTAGCAACAAAATTAGTAGATTCAGCAAAAGTTTTGCTAACACTTACGAAATAATACGAAATATAATTACGAAATATAAAAATTTTCATTTTCCCACATTGACGACATGAATTAATTTAATATCTGAAAATATATTTAAATAAATATATATAACATAACAAAAATTTTCTTTCAACTACTTACATCAATGGTAGTCTAAATGATGCTTTCTTTTAAAGGACGCAACTGCCGAAGATAATTATAATTATAGAAAATAAACAAAAACCAACGAAACGGAAAAAACTACCCTTTTTTTGAATAAGAAAAAGGAACCATAAAAATCTACCTAAGATGTGTGTCTTTGTCTTTGTCTTTCGCTTTACTCTGTCTACAGGGGTGTATATGTTTGTTTGCAATTTGACCACACTAGATTATTAATCTATAAACATTTAGTTTAAAAATACATATTAAATTTAAATATTTTATTTTGTCTTTTATTTAATTAAAAGACAATTATTTTCACAAGCCGGTGACAACGCAAAATTTAAGTTGTTTTAATCCTTAATTTTGTTTTATGTATGAAAAACAGATACAAAAATCGTCCATGGTTGATTTTTGTATATGTCTTATTAGAGTTGTACTTTTTAGTATCATTTTCCTCTTCTCTACTACATCTTGACATGACGCGATATCTGCTTCATTCTGCGCATATCTTTCAATCTGGTTGTCGTCCACACTATTAATGTGCTTATCAGCACAATTTTTTTTAGCAAAATTAATTAGTAAAACATTAGTATATTAGTAAAGCATTACTATAAAACAGTTACGTGTTGAATAAGTATAACAAAAATTTTAGCTGAAAACACGATATACCTGATTTACAAGACGTTTTACTAACTTTTGTACTAACTTATTTTTTTGAGTGTAGAAAAAAAAAACATAAAATATATTTTATTATTTTTTGAAAATATATTTTTTGATCAAAAAATATAGTTTCTTATTTTTTGATATTTTTTCCAAGTTGTAGTAAATAAATAAATTTTAATTTAAATAAAATTTTTTGTCGAATTTACTTAATTTTCTAACAATTTTATATGTTTTTAGATAGTTTTTTAATTTAGGTTCACTTTAGGGTACATGTTTCCTAATGTGGACCTTTTGAGTTAGTTTGAAAATTGTTATATAATTAGTTCACACAAGAAAGTTATCAATAGTCGAAAAATGTCTAAGGAGTTGGCCTACAATCTGATATTTGGAATTAGATTTAGAATACTTTACTTAAGGCCTCATTAGTTGTTACTTTCTGTTGCCGTTCTGTGTCGTTCTGTTCTGTAGGTAATATTTTGTAATTACTTTTTCTGTGAAAGGAATCTGCCGTTTTAAAAAGTAAAAGAAACTCCAACCAAAAACATTAAAATCAGGGATGATAAATGCGATTTTAAAATAGTACCAACCTGCATATAAAATAGTACTTTTCCGGCATCAAAGTATAAAAAAAAATTAAATTAACAAACAAATCTTTGTACCCTCCAAAATGAACAATTACAAATGAAACAACAAAAATATATTAAAAAAAAAAATTATGTTAAGAGGTGAAAACAAAATTTTGAGGTGAAAAACTCTTTTTGGATGTAAAAAAATAAATTGTGTCGTGAAAAACATTTTTGAGGTAACAAAACTATTTTTGAGGTGAAAAAAAAATTTTTTTTTGTGGAGAAACAAAATTTCCTGTGAATTTTAAATATTATTCACCTCTTAGCGTCTGGTGAAAAAATATGACGTTATATTTTATACACCAGATACAATGAATTCTAATAATATACAGTGCATTATACACCAATTTGTATGGAAAATTTAGAGGTACTTTCACATTGTCACTCATTACTTTTGAACCGCTTAACCGATTTTGCTCATTTTCAATACCAAACTTTTCGGAAAAATGTACATAAAGCTATATAAAAATGAGCAGTGCGTACTAATAAAATTAGCCGATATTGATTTAAAAAATTATTAAAATTTTGAGATTTTTTCTTAAATTCACCAAATTTTTAATATTTTTTGAATGTGCTATTAATTTTTGCTGTATTGAATTACGTTTCTCACAGTTTTTTGCGAATTCAATCCTTGTGATTGGTAGAAAACAAATTTGTTCGTGAACTCATTCGATTTTAAAAACACGCATCTAATAGTCAATTTCACATTTTTATAAGATTTTTATTATTTACTTTTTTGAAAATCAATATTAGTTAATAATAATTATAACCCTTAGTGATTGAATTCAATAATTGGTTTAATCGATTAATAAAACTCTAATATAATCATCTGTAATCAGTAGCACTCGTGAGATCTTGTGATTGAATTCACAGCGTTTGGTTCCAAATTAATTCATTGTTCATATGGGACTGCAAATCGAATTAATAATTATTGAATTTTAAAGGGACCAAGAAATTCATACATAGAAAAATATGTAAATCGTACTAAATGAGTCATAGGAGTATCATGGTAAATCTGAGGTTGAAATAGTACCATAAAAAGTACTATAGTACCAACTTTATCATCCCTGATTCAAATATTGAGAAAAATATTTCACAACAAACCAATACATACGCACTTTAGGCTGTCACTTAATGTTGAATTCTATTTTCAATAGATTTGTCCGCAACAGAACGAAAAAGTGAAAACTAACCACACATACAGACTTTCAATTGAACAGAAACAAAACAGCTGATTCGTAACAGAACGTACAAACTAATTCTGCCTTTAGTTTTTTTTTTATATAGCCCAAATACCAGGTGTAGGGCCACATTAGGGTACATTCCCTTACAAAAAAAAAAAAAACAGCCGAGAAGTGTTTACTTAAATAACGTATGCTTTTTAAATGTTTGTTCATAAAAACGAATAAAACTAAAAAAAGTAACAACCAAACTGAATTCGTTTAAGCCTAATTTGTTGGATAAAATATAAAGAGTAAGAGATAGTGGCAAAGGGAAAGGGGGCTGCTGATTTTAATATCGATATGGTTTTCAATACAATTCTCTCTGTAGGCATATACGACGAGTCTGTAATACATACATTATAAACAATCCTTATAAAAATTGATATAATAAACTACCATATGAATACAATGCAGATAAGTGGCTTTTTTTTTTTTTTTTAGAAAATTTATATAGTAAAAACTCACACAAACACACCACACACACGCTGCCAGAGTACTATTGACTACATAAATTTATAATATTCATTTATTTAGTATATATAAAAACATATGAAAACCTACGAGTACACACTAACAAGCAGCCTTTTCAGCCTAGTTGAATATTGTTAGAAACATAGATGGGAAATAATGACTATTTGCGTACTGAGTCGCAAAAATTTCAAGTATTTTATATTTTCTAAGTACTGCGGTCAGTGGCGTACCCATGGTGTCTATAGTGTTCAGTTATACAAAATAATCATTAAAAATAGCAGAAAACAGCTACTATAATAAGTCAAAATTACATTGCAGAAAAAACGGATAGAATTAGCAGATATTGTTTGCTAATTATTTATAAGATAAGAATAGCAAAAATAAAACCGTTAAATATAAATTTTTTAATTATATTTTAGTTGAATTTAAGTTAATTGAAAATGCTAAAATTAGCAACTATATTGGCTAAATATTTGTAGAAAAAAAAAAACAGCAAAACAAAACCTAATATAAAAAAATGTCTACACACAGAGAAAGATTTAGCTATTTGCCAACTGAAATTCGGTTACTATTACTCAAATTGGGTTATTACAAATTTCAGAGCGTTTGGCACAACTTTACATTAGTTTTCATAGCAAAGTTCGGTTAACTCCACTGAATTTTAGTTGCAACACCCAAAATATGTAAATATCGTTGTATTAACTGAATTTATAAGTTGTTATCATTAATATACACTTTTCAATTCGGTTGGCACTTTTTTTCTCTGTGTGTATGTTTACCTTAAATTTAGTTGAATTCAAATAACAGTACACTCAGGGAACTTCTGCTTTAAAAATATGTAGTTGTTTGGGTTGTAATACTGTTTCATTATTTTTAATGTAAATGTAAGTCATTTGTAGAACAAACAAAATTTTTAACTAACCTTGTAGTTCATTTAAAAAAACAACTCACATCAAATGACTGTTTTATGATTTTACATTCATTTTTTTCAGTTGTTTTTTGTTATTTAATAAAATAAAAAAAAAAATTTTTGGTTATTTTTTACTACCATGTGGTTCATTTTTACTACAATTGTTAGTCATTTTTTGAACATTAAAAAACAAATGACAATGTTAGTTGAATTTAATGAAATGTAAGTCGTCCTTTTTTTAAATGAAATTTCATTTGTTTTTGACTACAATTGCAGTCGTCTTTACCAACATAATTTCCTAAGTGTATATTTTGCTAAAATATCGATCGATATTACCATGGCAGGTAAGAGAAGTGAACTTATTCCTCGAGCCCGAGTTTTTATTCGTAATACTCGCTTATCTAGTAGAGCACATCAGTTTGTAGTTGATTGTCCTGTGTTTCACGCAACGCATTACAGAGAAAATTCGTTTTTTGGTCGAACGATTCGTTTGTGGAACAAACTTCCTGCAGAAGTCTTCCCTGTTACTTACAATTTAGAAAAATTTAAATCAAATATCCACAAACACTACTTCCTCATGCAATGCACTGCATGAGTAGGGAGCATCCCCTGAGTATTGGTTAAAATTAAAAAAAAAAAAAATCAACAGAAATATTTGCTAAAAATTTGTTAACTGTTGATTTCTTTTAATTAACTAAACTATAGCTCAAATATAACAAAATTTTGGTAAATTTAACGGATTTCTTTGTGCTTTTCTTACTTAAAGAAAATATAGCAGAAAAAAAAGCTGTAAATTTAAAAAATTGTTCTGCAACGTCATTTTGAACTAATATTTAGTAGTTTTACTAAAATTTTTTACTAATTTTATTCTCTTTTTTTGTGGCATAAAAAACTTTGTTTTTGGCTAATTTTAGTACATTAATTTGCAACTTTAATTTAACTGAAATTTAAATCAAATATAACTAAAATTTTGTAGATTTAACAGATTTATTTTCTATAGTCTTATCTTATTAATATTTAGCAAATAAGCTACTCATTTTAGCAGTTCTTGCTGCAACATTATATTGCATTAATTTTTAGTACTTTTAGCAAACATTTTTAATGGCTCTTTGGTCTGGGCAATGTTCAGTTTTTATATTAAATTCTGAAATATTTTTTAAATTTTGTGCGCCCCGGTAGGCTAGTTGGTAGCGTGCTGGCTTATCAGTGCGGGGGTCGTGGGTTCGATTCCCACCAGAAGCACTGGTCTCTTTTCGCTACAACGTGCCGAAAGCCATAGTAGCTAGTACTCGCTTGGGGAAATAGTATATAATTTGTAATTATATGATTATTAACTAATAAAAAAAGAAAAATTTAAATTTAATTGAATTATTTTTAACATATAATTTTCGTATCTACGCTACCATCTGTTAGATCAGGCCAACCACTCTTCCGAAATTTAAGGTTGTCGTATTTGTAAATAAATATAATAAAGTTTTCGACTTAATACAAAATGGATTTGCGTACATGGGAAAATTATAATGAAATTAAATTGATATTTATGATAAATTCAATAAAATTTTTTACAAGCTGTGCTGAATTTTTAAGAAATTCTACTTATACATGATTTTGCTAACGACAACCGTACACTCATAGAAATAAACCTGTAAAAAATAGCAAAAAAAAAGCTACTAAAAATCAATTAAAAATGTTCTTGCAGAAAAAAACGGAAAAACTAAGAATTGCAAAACTAAATATGTTGAATTTACAAATATTTAGTTATATTTGAGCTAAATTCTAGTTAATTGAAAGTAACAAAATAATCTGCTAAAATCAGCAAAAACCTTTATTAAATATTAGTAGACAAAAAATCTTTAAAAATATGAAATTTTTAGTTTTTTTTAATGCGAATGAAATCAGCAATCTACAATTTTTTAGCAAAAAATGTCTGTTGATTTTAGCAAAATAAACTGTTATTTTCATTCTACTAAATTTAAGGTAAATATAGCAAAAAAATTGTTAATATTAGGAGTTTTTGTTTGCTATTTTGAATCTGCAAATATTTAGTAAAAGTTTTTTGTAGTTTTACAGAGTAAAATGCTATTTTCAATTAACCAAAAAAATGATTTTTTTTTTTTTTTTAATTTTAACCAATACTCAGGGGATGCCCCCTACTCATGCAGTGCATTGTATTGATTAGGAAAATAGGGTATGGGAGGGAGGAAAGAGAGAGTAGTGTTTGTGGATATTTGATTTAAATTTTTCTAAATTGTAAGTAACAGGGAAGACTTCTGCGGGAAGTTTGTTCCACATACGAATCGTTCGACTAAAAAACGAATTTTCTCTGTAATGCGTTGTGCGAAACACAGGACAATCAACTACAAACGGATGTGCTCTACTAGATAAGCGAGTATTACGAATAAAAACTCGGGCTCGTGGAATAAGTTCACTTATCTCAGATGAGCATCTCCCATGGTAATATCGATAGAAAAGTGTCACACAACCCACATTCCGACGATGCTCCAATGAATGAATACAGATGGATACACTACTGTTATTGATAAGCTTCACCGCCCTCCCCTGAACACGGTCCAGAAGCTTCAGAATAGAGAGTGGAGCCCCTGCCCATATATGAGAGTTGTATTCCATTTTTGGCCGGATATAGCTGGTATAAATAGTAAGGAGATCGGATGGAGTGAAGTAAGTCTTGCAACCGTTTTAGAAAACCGAGACACTTGAATGCCTCTTTCGACACTTGAAATACGTGCTTGTTCCAACGGACATCACACTGTATTCTCATGCCCAGAACATCAAGAGTATCCGATTCCTCAATACCTATACCATCCATAGTTACAGATGACAATGTCAATTCCACAGCCCGTCTGTGGGTTAACATACAACATTGGGTCTTGCGTGCATTAAAATCGACCTTATTCGCGCGACCCCACTCGGAGATTGTAGAAAGGTCTTGATTGAGTGTGTCATTCATGTTCTGCCGCATGCCCTCTATCTATAAAGAGCTTGGCCTGTGATCGAATGAAAATGAATGACAAATGTTGCTGTCATCTGCAAAAGAGTAGATAGGATTGAAGGTCAGACCAAGAAGGTCATTAATAAAAATAAGAAAAAGGGTAGGAGAAAGAACAGAACCTTGCGGTACCCCTGAATTTAGCTGAAACTCGTTTGATGACACCCCATCTAAAACAACACGTATAGTGCGGTCTCTGAGAAAACTCGTTATAAATCGAGGAAAGACACTACCGACACCAAAAGCAACTAGCTTAGTCACGAGTGCCCCGTGCCACACACGATCGAACGCCTTAGAAATATCTAGAGCAACCACTTTACTCTCACCAAAGCGGTGGATGTAAAATGGCGAAAATCAGATATATTTATATATAATTATATATATCTTATTTGTTCCACATATGAACAAATCTCGGATAAAATTGTATCAAATTATATCTAATTTGATATAATTATATACATGTAGATGACCCATTTTGCGGATCAATTTATATGTGCTTATATATGGGAACTTATTAAATGAGATATAATTTTATTAGACTTCATGTTAAAATTTTTACCCGAAGTTTCGAGCAACTTTGAAATCCATTTTTACCCTAACTATGCGATTTTCCTTTTTACTTTTTTATTTTACTTTTGTCTAATTGATCTTATATACGATTTTAAGATTTTTTACCCATTTTGTCTATTTTTTTGTTCCAAATTTTTCCAAAAAATACCAAAAAGGGCTTCAGGAACAATCCGATCGATTTTGAGCACTTAAATTAGCCAAGCGGTCCAAAAAGCCAGATATGCCGATTTTAGAATTTTGTTTCTATAACATATCCAAGTTTTATCAAAATCGAAGTGCTTAGCTTAGAGTACCCGACTTGTCGGTATGTCCCATCTATGCTTCGAACAATTTATACTGTTTGGGTTTCGAACAGTGTAGTATCTACTACTAATTTGTATGTGTGAGTGTGTTATGCTTTTTTATTCATTGTACTACTCAATAAAAGGGAGGTTTATATGCTTGACTGAATTTGAGTTCATATACCCTTCTTCAAAAAAAGAAAAACATAAAAATATATAAAAAAAAAGTTGAAGGTTTCAATGAATCATTAGGTGTGTATGTTTTTTATGTTGGCAAAAAAACAATTGAATAAAAATTGAAATGGGGTCAAAATGTATGCATGTTCACAGTGTTTTTCAATAATTTCCATACAAATGACACATTCATGTATACACGCACATGCACACACACACAGACACACACACTCATAGTTACCCAACATGTCTAGATAACAAATAGCATAAATTATAATGAGAGTTCACTTGAATAATATATATCGGCCGATCCAACGAAGAACGGCCAAAAAAGGAAATTTTTTTCACCTTCGGTCTTCCGATTTCAATTAAATTTTGCATTTAGAAACGTTTATAGTTTATGAGAAAAAGTGTGTTTTAAAACAGAGACATTACAGTTTTAAATTTAATCTTAATAAATTAAAAAAAAAAAAAAATCAAATTACTGTTTCTTTCTATGTAAAAGTGCTATAAGCTGTTTTTTTTTAAAAAAAATCCTTAAAAATAGTTAAGCCCTGGCACCCAAAGAAGTGAATGTGCAACTATTTGCTGAAAATTACATATTTTGCAAATATGCATTCTTTTTTTAAATCAAGACTGGCGAAACGGTAGAAAAACGCATTTTAAAAATAAATTGCATAAAAAATGCAATTCTTTTTGATGCTGGAAAAAAATTCTAATTCGCAGTATAAAAGTAAATACCGTATCATTCCAATGCAATTTAAATTGTGATGATACGATCAATATTAAAGAAAATACACAGACTTACGCACTTTTTGCATATTTCTCGCGCATAAAGCCATGAATTTGTCGAAATTTGAAAAAACTAAAAACGACATTCTTGAAGTGGGTCCATAAGGTTTTTGAATGCAAAATTAAATTGGAATCGAAAAATACAAGATCAGATTTTGGCCGATTTTCCGCAGAATGGCCCATATATATATATATATATATATATATATATATATATATTTAATATAAAATACGTATGTATAGAATATTTAGATAAGAATGATACATAATTTGGTTTCAAAAAAAGAAAATGAAAATATTATAAATACGCTTATGGAAATATTAAAAGATGATTTAAATTGTTTGTGCTTTTAAAGTTAAGTAGAAATTAAATAATATTTTCAAGTGGATACAATTTTACGTGTACAAGTTTTGAATTATTTTCTATAAAAGAAGTATATAATTTAGAGTGAGTTTTTAAAAATCTCCGAAAAAATATATCCCTACTTGTATTTATTTTTTGCATTTCAATACTATTTTTCTATTTTAGAGATGTTTATTTCGGCAAATTTTTTTTTTTAAATTTGAAGATATGTTTTCTTCGTTATCCATATATATTTTATTTTAACTATGTGATTTTACCTATTCGATAATGCTTTTTTTAATTCAGCGATTTTTATTCGTTATAGCGTTTTTTCTCCATTTATAAATTTATCGTTTTTAGATTTTTTCTTTTATTTTCCATATTTTGTTTTGGCGCTATCCTCCTCCGCGGACTTTTTAGCCGTATTTTGTGAAAGTAACCCTGTCCGGGATGGATATATTTGTGATATTTTGTGAATGTAACAATGCCCGGGATTGACATATCTCATTAAGTAGTAGGAGCTTAATGGATCATGGTATCAATCTCTTCTTTGGAAGATTCTCTAGCATATTAATGCATCAATCATATTTGTGTGTGGGGTTTAAGGGGTTAATTTTTAATTTGAAAACATGATCCTAGCCCGCGTTTAATGGGTTAATTTTAAAAGTGGGCATTTTTAGCCCTATTTTGTGAAAGTAACAATGCCCGGGATTGACATATCTCAGGAAGTAGGAGGAGCCTATCCAGATCATGGTATCAATCTCTTCTTTGGAAGATTCTTTAGCAGATTAATGCACAAAACATGATCCTAGCCCGCGTTTAACGGGTTAATTTTTAATTTCAAAAGTGGGCATTTTTAGCCCTATTTTGTGAAAGTAACAATGCCCGGGATTGACATATCTCAGGAAGTAGCAGGAGCTTATCCAAGATCATGGTATCAATCTCTTCTTAAATATTATGATTTCTTTTTGCCGATTTCGGCAACATTTTTTTCAGCGATTTTTTTCAATATAGTAAATTTTGACCCACTTTGGTGAGTTTTCCCAATAATTTTTGAGTTTTCTCCATTTTTTTTTTTTTTTTTTTTTTTTTTTTAAGTTTTGATCGATTTAGACAAAATTAGTCTATTTTTAACTATTTTGGTTATTTTTTTTTTATTAATTATAATCATATAATTACAAATTATATACTATTACCCTAACCGAGCACTAGCTACTGTGGAATTCGGCGCGTTGTAGCGAAAACAGACCAGAGCCTCTGCTGGGAATCGAACTCACGACCCCCGTACTGATAACCCAGCACGCTACCAACTAGCCTACACTGATAAAATTTTGTTCATTGTATTAATGAAATCCTTCATTAATACAATGAATTTTTCATATAAAAGTCCCCAAAGAAAGTTTCATTGGCTCAATGAAATATTTTTCATTAATCAAATAATAATTGAAAAAAATATTTTTTTTTCTTGTTTCATATTTATTTTGTGTTAATTTTTTCTTTTTAAATTATCTTATATTTATTTTTCCGTTTTTTTATCTCCCGAACACGACTTGAACCCGCAACCATCACCATACAAACAGCACCGCCTTACCAATTGACCTAAATTACAAAACCAAAAGGATGTGCTTATTTAGACTTTTGTAGGAAAATATTTTTTTTCAATAGTAGAAGCGCCTCCAGTGGAATTTTATGGAACTTATTGTTTGCTGTACAAAAAATATTTATGTAAAAATGATTGCATATTTTAAGGATCAAACAAATACAGTTAATGAAAATTTCATTCAGTCAATGAATTTTTCATTAATTTAATGAAAATGTTTCATTCAACCAATGAATCCAAGTTAATGAAAGACATTCATTAATAGTATGAAGGAAAATCCTATCAGTGTACCGGGGCGCACTATTTTGGTTATCTTTTTACAATTTTAGCGATTTGATTCCCATTAGGGATTTTAATTAAATTTTTGGCCTTGTTGCATTTTTATAACTACTTTACCTAATTTTATATATATATATTTTTAACCATTTTAGTGATTTTTATTTCGAAATATTTTACGCGATTTTTTACATTTTTTTTTTGTTACTTTTAAAGTTTGGTTTGTTCGACCTTTCAATATTCTATAAGTGAGAATATTCGATCGAGGTCTGTTTGTTTTGCAAAAAATTACATGTTCTGTTTTAATTTAAAAAAATATTTTATTTTTATCTAAATCTCACGCTAATTAAATTTTATTAAAATGTAAAAAATTAGATTTAAAAAATATGTAAACACAGAAAATAAAATAATTTTATTTCACATCATATTAGCAAATAAATGTTTGATTTCGATAAAAATTAAGTTCTTTAATTTTTAAGGCAATTATATAAATCCAAAAATTGATCCGGTGATTTTATAAGAATGACAAATTAATATGTTAATTAAGCTATTGTCATAATATTGTCATAATATTGTCATAATATCGTCATTTTGGAAGGAAAACCCGTCCAATCGTCATTTTGTTATTTGGGTACTAAAAATAGTCAAAATGACAATAAATCGTCAAACGTTGCAACACTGGTTGCCAATATTATATGCCACTGTGACTTATAAGTCCCAAAAGTCTTTGACAAAACTAAAGATTTCTAAGCAATATTTATAATTTTTAGCGCTTTTCCCTATTTTGACATTTTTCCTAATTGAGCGATATTTTTTTTTTTTTTTAATTTGAAGTTTTTCCTTTAGAAATTGTAGTCGTTTTGTTTCCATTTTTAGCGAATTTAAACGTTTTTAGGTATTTACTTTCGCGTTTTTTTTCCATTTTTAGTGATTTTTATTTATTTGCCCACGGATCTGTAAACTGGTGTTTGTTTAGTGATTATAAATATTTTTCAAATTCTTGGGTTATTTTCTATAAAATTGTGATTTTTTATTGAAATGTGTATTACTAGATGAGCCTGTCTTAATTGTACTCAGTTGTAATTAATAAATTAAGAAAAAAAAAGTGGTTTTTATTGATTTAATGGATTGGATTTTACTTAAGATTTTATGTTTTCCCTTTCATTTCAGCGATTGTTTAAAATATATTTTTTGACGGGTTTTTATCGTTTTAATGTCATAACAACTTTTCCCTGGTTCGATCCAGTTCGCTTACAGGAAAAGGCCTCCTTTTAAAAGATAACTTGATCCAAAAAAAAATTACTTTTAAACATAAAAAAAGTTATGAGTGAAAATGTGTGTCGGGAATTTTTCGATCTTCAAATTGATCGGTTTTCAAAATTACTCTTAGGAAATTCTTCCTATTAATTAATGTGTTGCTTTCTTGGAAAGGGGATAGTGGAGAGATGAAAGGTGGTGAAAAGATGAAGGGCTTCAAACATGGCAACACTGTAATTGCGCGAGTAGATAAGTCCTTAGAACAGTTGTTGCTCGCCACCTGATGTAGGGTTGGCGAATTTATTGAAGCTTTTTGTCTCATAGCCCTGATTCATTATTTTACTTCGGTGGGGTTAAGTGCTATGGGAAACACCGAAGGTGGGCGCAGCGATACATATAAGTGATAGAAAACTCATACATATTATTTTTCTAAATTGATGTTGTCGTCACCGGGAATCGAACCCGGGACCAACTGTGTAACAGTCCAACGCGCTAACCATTACACCACAAAGCCCACAAGAATAATAAGAATAATTTGTAAGAATAATTGCCGATTTTTTTCCTTTTTGGTGATTTTCAATATTTGAGCGTTTGTTTTTTGAATATTTTGCTATCTGCCCAGTCTGTGTAGCCAATATGTCGGTTTTGGCAACTTTGGAAGATTTCGATTTGAGTGGTTTTGATAGATTTTATAAATTTTGGCGATTTTTCCAAATTTTTAATTATATATTTTTTTTAATTTTTTTTAAATACACTGGGGCGATATTTTATTATTTGCAGTAACAGCATTATCTGCATGATATAAATTAATTAAATCGATGAAATTACACTGGAATTCGGTTTATTGAAGCTTTTCATTAACTTAATGCAAGTTTTAATGAAATTACATGGAAAAATATTATTTTATTTGTGCGCCCGGTAGGCTAGTTGGTAGCGTGCTAGCTTATCAGTGCAGGGGTCGTGGGTTCGATTCCCACCAGAGGCACTGGTCTGTTTTCGCTACAACGCGCCGACGGCAATAGTAGCTAGTGCTCGGTTAGGGTAATAGTATATAATTTGTAATTATATGGTTATTAATTAATAAATTATTTTATTTATAAATGATTCATACACTCAATGAAGAATATTCATGAAAAGTTATGCAGTTTTCATTTATTTTAAGAAAATTTTCTGTTATTTGTGAACAAAAGTTTCATTGATTTACTGAATAATTTCATTACTTTTCGTCCAACAAAATTCTGCCAGGAATTGTTTTTAATTAAAATGCAGAAATTTTTTTTATAGAAAAAACAGTTCTTTGCATAAATTTTGTAAAAGGAAATATATTTATACTTGTTGTTGAAAAATCTTTGATATTGAAATTAATTGATAAAAAAAAAATTCAGAATGTAGATTTTGAGTTAAATTATACAAAATACTTGAAGACAGATTAATGTTTAACAGGCCAGAATTTATATAAAAAACGTATTTACATTCTGGGCTCAAACTGGCTGTAAACTGGTGTAATTTACGAATACTATTGATTTTTTTTAATGTTTGTAATGCTGAATTTGCAAAAAGCTAAATTAAATAAAATGTAGGGTTTTTCTTAAATCTCACACTTATTTAGACTTTCTTTTATATATTTGTTTTTGTTTTACAACAATTTAATTAATTAATTAAATATTTTATTTCTTTTTTTGCAGGTATGTATTTTTAATGTTTGCTGTTTAAATAATATGATAAGGTATTTATTTATAGTATAAGAAAATTCTGGGAAATTTTTTTTTTTAATATAAAACTAAAGACTTCTTAAGGGGGGACATTACAATCGCGGCAGAGAAACATCCTTTTTTAAAAATTCATTACTCAGTCAAAAACAAACATTTTTCCCAAAAATTTATTATTATAGAGAATTGAACAAATTACAAGAAAAAAAAATTCAAAAAAATATATTTTCACTCCAACATGGTTTTATAGAGCTCCAAACTGGGGGCAGAGAAAAAAACGGGGCCGCGTGGTTGCAGCGCTGGGAGTCGCAAAAATTGTCCGATCTGGAAAAAATTACTTTTTAAATCTTAACAAAATTGGTTATCGTATGACACGAGCTTTTCTTAATTTTTTTTTCAATTTTTGGTGATGTTCCAAATTTAAAAGTGTGTTTTTTAGAAAAAAATATTTGACTTTAAAAACTCATAAAAAATCGAAAAAAATTAAAAAAAAAGCTCGTGTCATACGATAGCGAATCAAGTTTAAAAAAATACAAAAAAAAAAAAAAAAATGAACCGCTAGTGCCGCAACCAGTACGAAAAACATGGTTTCGAGATAAACGCGTTCAAAGTTTGTGAACAAAGAAAAAAGGTTACCTTCAATCTGCCATGCCTACTTTCGTACTGTA